>VYXC01006934.1:5345-160041 GCA_013397175.1 Platysteira castanea
CCCAGAGAAGCTGTGGATGCCTCATCCCTGGTAGTGTCCAAGGCCAGGTTGGATGGGGCTTGGAGCAACCTGGGATAGTGGAAGGTGTGGAACAAAATGATCTTTAAGGTCCCTTCCAACCCAAACCATTCTGTGATTTTCTGATTCATTCCAGGTGAGGGATGAATGCTGAAGCTTTGTAGTATGTCAGCAGTAGAAATAATCCAAACCTGCTGCCTTTTATTTGTTCTTTTACATAGACAGGTGGGGATACAAATAAATAAAGAAAAAGCAGAAGAAACTATATTATAAACCAAATTGTGGTACAAACCAGACAGAGTCAGAGGAATGCTTCTATCTAGTGAGTTTTAACCTTGATTTGTTTATATCATTTATATAATTCATTTAATTAATTTTAAATTATTATTTATGATGATTACTGCTATTAATTCATTTAGTGAGCTGAGTGTATGTGTTATTCTGTCAAGGGTCAACAAAATAAACAGTCTCTTCCCCCTTTAAATCCAGTGGCCTAAAAGTGGCGGGATAAGAACTAGATCTAGCACAATCTGATACCATCATTTCATCCCGAACATGGGGAAGTACAGGGGAGGCTCTCAAGGAGATTTCTGAAGAAAGAAACTACAGAATGCTGAGATATACTGGTAGGGCAGCTGCTGCAGGTGTATGAGCAGGCTGAGGATGTGCAGTCTGGGATGGGCAGGGGAGACAAGGCTGGGGTGGGCAGGGCTGAGGGCAGGCACTGGGCTGGTCTCTGCCTCGCTGGTGAGTCAGGGCAGTGCCTCAGCCTTTTATCCAGTGGAGGAATAATATTGGGTCAGATTGTGCTTTAGCCACCCGTAAACCAAAACTCCCAAGGAAAGGAAAGGTGCTTTGTCCATCTCCCAGAGCTGGGTGAGTTTGTGAAAACCTGAGCTGTGGTAAGGAAGGTCTTATCTTCAGCATAGCTGGGACTTTCACCCCTGATGTTGTGACATCTGACTCCATGGAGCCCATCTCTGAGCTTTTTTGCTCTGCAAAAACAGTGTAAAGCAGGAGAGCTGGAGATTGCAGCTATTCATAATTGGGCGTAAAATGTTGAATATGAAGGGAAAAAAAAATGACTATACCAGCATTACAAATGATGGAGTATTCCCTTTCCAGCTTTTGAAAGCATCCATTTGGATTTGGGGAAAAGAGGAGGGGAGAGGAGAGTGTGTGAGTGTGTGTCGGTGTGTGTGAGACAGTGCTGGGGTCAGGGAGCACTGGAAAGAGATGAATTCCCTGACCCTCTCCTGTGGAATCTTAATAACGTGTTAAGTTATTGTGCAGCAGAGGAATGCAATTAGCACAGCAGCCAAATCCTCCTCCAGCAGGTCATTACTGCATTAGTAAATGGAGGCTGTTAAGGCACACAGCATCCCTAAACATACCAGAGGGGCTGCTGGCCCAACAGGACCCAGGATTGATGAGAAAACTCCCACTGCTCTCTCCCCTTCTCCATCCACTTTTCATTATTGCTTTTCTGATCAAGCATGCGACCACATCCTTCCCCATCCTCCCCCACACCCTGTTCCTGAGACACATTCCCAGGAGGCCTCTGTGGAAAATCAAATCACAACCCACCAAGAGGTGTCTGTGATATATGCAAAAGCAGCCTCCAGCTGTGAAGAACTCAGCACTGCTCTCGGGAAACTCCCCCAGCCAAGGGGAGTGGGCAGAGCTGTGCTCCCTGGTGAGGGCCAGGAGCAGAGCAAGGCTGCTCTGTACCAGTGTCAGGCAAGGAGAGAGATGATCCCATCCCAGCCTTAAATGCTGACCCATTCCCTGCTTTGTCCTCCTGTGTTACAGGGAAATCTCTGTCACACCTCGAGGTGCAGGTAGCCAAGGAAGAGGATTCTCCACTGAAATCTCTAGACATGAATTAACCCTGTGGCTTCCTAGGTCTGACAAACTCCTAGGTTTGCACTGCTCCTGCAGTCCCCTGAGGTAGCCTAAGCAGTGCCAGAGAAGCCTGGCAAACCCTGTGGATGATACAAAAAATGGCATTTGTTTCCACACGTTTAAATTAATTCTGAATATTTTGGAACGGTTCTGGCTAAAATAGAGGCAAACTGGCACCTTTTTCCCATGATAAAATGTAACAGCCTGAGGTTAGTCATGAGGGTAATGAGGGAACCAGTGCCTTGCTCAGGGTCTGGACCTCCACCCCAGCCAGGTCAGGACATTGCCAGTGTCCTGGGGCCCCTGAAACACTACACCAGGTGGGCTCCACATACAGTGAACGAATTCTTATTCCCACCAAAATGCTGAGGATTAGAGTAGATCTCAGCAAGCCACAGGAGCCAAACACATGAGCTCCTCAAGGATGGGGTAGGTAAAGTCACTGCTACTATTTCCTTATCTCAGTTTGAAGCTGAGGGCTGACTGACAGGGACCTGGCTGCTTTGATAAGACAAAACCCAGTGCAATGACTTCTCATAAGGCAAATTAAAGCACAGGGACAGAGGAAGGTAACTGACCTTCTTGACCTTTGTCTTCACACACACACAGCTGTCCCCAGTAACCACTGCCCCTCTGAGACCATTGCAAAGCAAATGCTCCAGGTTTGTTACTGTGGGTGTCCAGCAAACAGGAATGTCTGCCCAGCCAAGTGTTTGTGTTCCACACAGTCAGGAATCTGAGAGTTAGAGACCATAGTACATGCTTATAAATAAATAAAAAGAACTATAGCTTTAAACATATAAAATAATGACTTTTTTTTTTTAACCAGAGTGCTGTTTCCAGCTCTTCAGCATTAGAGATCATGTTTATATTGCTATGCAAATTATTCCTCATAGTGCATTTACAAATTTTATGTTCATTATTAATAGCTTTATGAGTTTTTCCCCTTCCTGTTTGGTGCTATCTATAGTGCTTGGGTAATACATAATTAACGTTAACTGCTTGTGCTCTGGCCCCCGTGCCAGTTTACATTAGGATATTTTTTCATGTCTTTTGTCTCTGGCTGTTGGAAATTGGTGTTCAGTGGGAATGAAATAGCCAGATTGCTTTGTGCTGCTCTTTGCAGATCTTTCATCTGTCTGACTGATGTGATGCTGGGGGATTAAATCACTAATTTCTCTCCTTTTTTCAGACTCGGGTTCACAAATATCTTTAAACCTTGGCAAGCCTGGTACTTTCCTACTGGGCCAGATTTTGTCTACAGTCTATTGATAACACAGCCAGGGTGGTTAGAAGTGTGATCCTTCAGTGGTTTTTCCATACCACAACAGCCCAAGGTAATTGCAAGTGTACCATCAGAAACTCCCCAAAAGTGCCTTTCCTAAAAAAATCTGTTTCTTCAAGGAAACTGTCATAAACCAGAGTGGCAAAAATCATAATAGAAGTTATGCCTGCATGTCTGAACAAACAATTTCCTTTAAAACAGACTTAAGGTTCCAGGTAGAATGGATTATCTCGCAACAGGCATGGCTGAGATAATTGCCAGCCTCAGCTGAAGCTGCTGGAGCGACAGGGCAGGGATGCATCGTGGCTGCAGGGATGGTGATGGAGGGGAGCTTCAGGTGAGGACAGAAATGCTTTGATGGAGCCGTCGGTAGCAGCCAGCCTGCTCCCTGCTTGTCGGGCCAAGCTCTGCCTTGTTGCACAACGAGGGATTGCAGCCTCTATCTGCTGAATGCATCTCCCAGAGGGGAAACTCCCAGTGCTCCAGAGGGGAGAGAAGGCCTGCTGCTTAGTGGGAAATGCCAGCATCAGTGGAACGCGGAGAAGGAGAGCTCAGCACTGAAATGGAGCTTTCCCATCCTCACCTTTAAACCCTGGGAAACTGCAGGGCTCCCCTCTGTTGAAGCAAGATGGTCACAGAAACATCAAACTCTGGAACTGGTTTTCACCGAGACATTTCCAAGGCAGCAGCTTCTTTCCCCTGTCAAACCACCAGAGTTAATAATAAAACTTTGGGGTGCTCATGTCTTGATGTCTCAGGTGCCACAGAGCAGTGAGGGGATGATAGACTGAGCTGGCACCATCGTGCCTTTGTGCCAAACCAGTTATTACACAGGACCAGCTCGAGATGGAGCAACTGTGTGGTACTGGGAGATCTGAATACAGCAGCTTCAAATCAGTCCCCCCTACTGCTCCTTGGTGAGGCACTGAGATGAAATAACACCTGTTTTGGAAACTTAAAGTATCAGGACAAAGTTCGACATGCTCTGTAGGCCTAAGGGCAGTGAGGACAGAGAAGGTTTTCTCCAGAATGTGTCCAGACCCCCTTTCTGCAAACTGAAGGGCTCTGCATGATGCTTTGAAATGTCAGTTCATGAGCACAGACCTCTGCCTTACACGCAACTGCGAGGATCAGAGTGGAATGAAGGAGCATAACCTAACATCACACTTGTAAAATAGGGTCTTGAGTTTGATTACGTTACATCTCAAAGGATTTTGAAAGTTCTGATATCTGTCATTCATTCCAGTGATATGCTTTTTGTTTCTTGCAGCCCTATGCCATTTTTTGTGCCCTGGCAAGCGTTCCAGACATAATTTAAGGGTTCTCTTGGAGTAGGAAAATGGGGTTTTGGGGATCTTGCAACTATATTCACCTGGAAAACAGCAACAAAAGCAGGTTGCTCCTCTGAACCTTGAAGCTGAAAAAAACCAAATTCATGAAAGCATTCTCAAGTACTATCCAGAGGAGTAAAATCCAGGTTTTTTTGACAATTGAATGCTAGGAAACCAACTGGATTGGAGTACGTTCTATTTTAGACTGTCAGCTATCTTTGTTCAGCTCTCTGGGTTGACTTTGCAGGTATAACCTCTGCTCTGGGTGCTTCAAGAGGGACCCTTTCCCTTTGGTGAAGCCATCCCAGCCTCCTTCTACATGTGAATAAGTCGAACCCTCACAGTTATTTGTGCCTTCTCCCCTTGTCTCTCTCTTTTACCGTCCATGTCATGTTTGCTCAATTTACTACACAACAAGTATTTCCACTTCTTACCCTGAAGGGTCAAGCGAGCTCATGAAAAACTCTGTCTGTCTCCTCACATCACCACCAAGAGCGCCCATCAGGCCCAGGCCAGGCTGCTCCGTGCTCCCGAGAGATAGGTGATGGTGTGGAAAGGAGACAGGGGTTAATCCTCAGGGCCGAGAGAGTATCTCAGCGTGTTTTAACTAGCAAAGGAGCCCCGATTGCTGGGAAGGCAGTGAGTCACAGGCCCATGTCTGTGTTTGTGTAGGTGTGTGAGAGAACAAGAGAGGCACACACGGCCCTACGCTCTGCTCTACTCAGGGACAGATTTATCGGGCTGCAAGTGGATGCAGCTCCCACTGAAATCAAGGAAAAATTATTCTGTCCTCTTCTTATTATTCTGCTTCTGGGCTCTGTCAGGACGCATCACGGCAAAGCCGTGCGGAGAATGGGATGTTTCTCTTTTTCAAAGGATTCTGGTTTATGTGTGTAACATCTGATTCTATCACTTACAGCTGATCTTTGCCTTCTGGCCTCGCTGTTAGAACTCAAATTCTTCCCCAAACCTCTAAAATCTAGATTGGCAAAACTCCAAATGTTACATTTCATGACTATTTTTGCTGTTGTTTCTCGGCGGAATTAAATTGAGACCTTTTCAACATATCTCTGGAAAAAAGACACACACTCTGATCAGTCTATAACCCAGGAAGGCAGAAGTTGCATCTCCTGGGTTATAGGTGCCTTTAATGAGTTTCTTCTGTTTGCCTCCCATAGTACAACTAACCCAGGTGGGGCTTCTGGAAGCAGAATTGTGTTTGATGACACCAGCACACACGCCACTATCACTCATATCATAGGTTGGTGCTACCCAAACTTGTTCCACTTGCTTTTTTGCCCTCTCCATCAAGAGACACAATACTACCCTGAGCCAGATCATTAAGGGATTTACATGCCAGCTCAGTCATTTTGGGAAAAAATCTGGTTCCTTTGGTGCACGCACTGAATATTTAATCTTGGGGTCAGTAGATGAAGAATGGCACAAAGGATGGCTCGTACTTATAACTGTAAAGGAAACGTAAATCTCTCATCAAATGTGGCTCTGTGCTCCCCTTGCTTCCCAGCTGTGGTATTCAAACACTTCATAACTGTTCCTTGGTGTCCTTCCAGCTCAGCTCTCAGTCAAGGCAGCTCCAATTCTCATTTCAGAGGTGGGAAATTGGGGTACAGAGATACTGTGTCATTTCAGGGTCACCCAATAAGACTTAAAATGACAAACCAAACCTTGGCTTCCTCAGCTCCTACACTGTTGTCCTTCCCCTCTGGAAACACAGGTAAATACACGTTTTTGAAAAGGAGGCACTGACAAATCACACAAGGAGCTCCTTTCCCAGCAGGGATAAGCCATTGGGCAGGCATCCCCCTGCCACGTAGCCCAGGCAGGGAGCCCGAGTGGCGGATCAGGCACAGCCTCTCTCCGGGCTGCCAATTACCTGGGTGGCACCAGTGGGTGCTGGAAGAGGCTGAGCCCGTGGGTGGGTGTTCCTAGAACGTGCTGCCTGAGCCGGGGAAGGCAGCCATGCCCCGCGGCGCAGGTGCTTCTCAGAGCGCCACATCTCAGGGAGGTGTCAGAGACAGACGAGCAGCCTGTTCCTCCCAGAACATGTCTGGGTCTGTCTCCTCCTGGAGAAGGGATATAAAAGGGCAGCTGCAATAAGTGGCTGGTTTTTATCAGGGCATGTTGTGCAAATCAGACTTTCTGGGGTTATAAAAGGTAAATTTGCTGAGCAGAAAGGGGGTTTTCTTTGCGTGGAAACCTTCATATCACAGCCCCCTCAGCTTGAGGGTATCTTGCATTTACCTGCGGGTTGGGCTTAACCCTGGCTCCCAGAAATACAATTAATTAACTGCAAAAGAGCTTCTTCTTTCCTGTAAAAAGAAAATCCTCCCCCTCAATTTTCCAGCTCTACCATTGAGTTCCTAATGCCACTTTGGCCTCAAAGCTTTGAAAGAAAAGAATAAAACATTTCATGCCATTCTTGTTTTTATTAGCAATAATACATCTCTCGATTTTCTGACTCATGCTGGTTGAATTTATGGGGCAAAAGGTGCTGGGGTCTTTTCGCTTCACAGTGGGGCAGAAAAATTGCCTGTTGGGGCTTGAAAAGCAATTGCATCATCAAGTGTGTGAGACTTCCTCTGAGTACTGCTGAGGGGGTTCGAGAGGAAGAGAGTTTCTCTTCTCTGCGCTTGTTTTGGTTTGTGAGTCTCTCTTATCACCATGCATCAGACCTGTGTTTATTGAATTTCCACCAGTCACTGAGATCTGTGGCGTGATTAACAGGAGGTACACACGGGGAGTGGAGAGGGTGCCTTAGGAAAGGGGAGGCGCTTGTGGCAAGGCTGTAATGATTTTCTTGTCCTTTGCATGGGAGGAACGCACACATCGAGTGTTTGTACAGCATCCAGCCCTGTGAAGCCCTGATGTGGTAAGAGCCTCCTGAGTAATATATTCAGAGTGATAAAAGTGGCTGCTATCTGCTAATGAGAGCGGTGGGAATGAGAAATGAATCCTTGGTTTCATCATTTTCCAGGAATGCAGCTCCTTCTGGCTTCCCAGTGCTTCATCTACCATCCAGCTGCCGTGTGGGCTGCAACTGAGCGTGCAGTTGGGAGAAGAGGGTAAAACACAGCCCTTCAACACACTGAGAATGCCAAAATAGTGTATTTGGGTACGTGATATAGAGTCTTCAGACATACTGACCTCGTGGTGAAACTTTCTGGAAAAATACCAATAGGGTTTTCTGTGAATGTAATACAGGGCAGGGAAATCAGAGCTTTCAAAGATCTGCAGAGACCAACAATTATTATTTAATAAAACTCAGTCAAACTTTTGACTGGAGGCAGAGTCTTGCACCAGAGCTGGGAAAATAGATCTTACTAACACTCTGTCACGATAGCAGCCCTCCGGGAGTCTTCTTCTGGCTCATATCTCAGTTCTTTTCTGATTCTTTTTTTTTTTTTGTGGCAAAATATGGCCTTGCAGTTGCCAACATTTGAGGCTATAAAATTTAATAAAAAGATGATTTTTTAGTAGATTTCTCTTTTACAGGGGAGAACAAAGGAAAGTTAAACTATAAAAGCTACGTTGCCTCCGAGAACCAAAGCCTCGGCATAAAACAAAAGGATCCACCTTAAAAAAAAGTAGTTAAAAAAAAGTAATGAAGAGATTGAGTGTACCAACAATCAGCTGATGCCACCCAAGTGCACAGTGATGTACTTAGGCAGCAGTAAAGAATCAGTCATTATGTGTCAGAACATTACGTAATCATTTTGATGTTGTACAAAAATATCTCCGCGGTCTTGTAATGTGCAGGAATTAATTACAACACCCTTTGTGTTTGAAAAACTAGGTGACAAAGCAACTTTCTGGTCTGTTTTAAATTTAAACCAAAGAGGAGGAAACTGGAGAGATGACGAATGATCCTGTTATCAAACTGTGTGTAGACAGGTGTTCTGATTATGTTTTCTCCTGTAAGCAGCTCCCACTGACCATGATCAAGAGGAAGGTGCTGGGCCACAAATTTTCCAAGAAAGAAGCCCAAAAAGTGGTATATTTTCCCCAGAGCAGGTTGGTTTTTGATCTTGGCTCCTTCTTCTGTTTCTTGGAAGTTAAGGTCTACCAAAATGTCCAGAATTGCTTTGCTTAGACACAATGGAACAGTCTGAGCAATGCTGGATGGAAAGGGAGAGGTGCACCAAAGCTTATAAACAAGACCATGGAATTTATGAAAGAATTGGTGTTTCCTGACAAATGAGTTGGTCAGCAAGCATGGACTTCATTGCCAAGTGCTTTATCAAAAGGAAGGGAAGTTTCATTAATGTTGTTTAGATATGAAATCTTACAGTGAAGACACCTATCACTTAGATAGGAACAGAAATGGCCTTTTTTTGTTTTTTTTTCTTTTTTAAACTAAAGTCGGTTCTTAAATCTAAAAGCCCTGGAAAATAAGTAGAAAACAAGTCCCACAGAGTTCTGTGAACAACAAGGACTAAACAATTTGGAAATCTGTGGTGCTTTTGGATTTCTTCATCTCCTCTGAGTACGGAAAGATCAGATTTGTATTTAAGTAACTGAAGAGTAACACAAACCCAGAATAAGGGTTTGTTATCTTGCACTAAGGAGATGCAAAGTGACAGTGTCACAGGAAAGCTGCTATTTCTTGTACCAAGAGGCTTCTTTGAATTAGAAAGCCAGTGGCAGACACGTTTGTCAGTGCATTTTCATCAATGAGCTGTGCCCCACCTCTAGTGTGGCACCATTATTTCCCACATGTTATTGTACTTTCTCAGCTCAATGAGCCACTGCATAATAGTCATATTTAGACATTAGACAATATTTTTCTTCCCATGTGAATACCTAGAAAAGCTAAAACAGAGTTTGAGGCTAACATTTTCCAAACAGACTTCTCATTCTGGAAACGTCAGGTTTCTAACTTGAGGGAGCCTTGGACTGCGTTTCTGAAGACGTGAGCACCTACAGCTCTGTGCTGACCACATTTTCCAGCCATTAATTGTCAGATGTGTTTTCTCAATTTGGAAAGCTCTTGGCTTGATTTTTAGAAGCTGCTGAATCCCCAAGCTCAGTGAAAACCAGGCTCTGCTCAAGCCTCTGAACTCCTTTCCCCATCAGTTGTTTTTGAAAGTCTTGGCAGTGGACTTCAACTCAAGTCGTTGAAATCTCCAGCAGAAGCAACATGACTTCAGATGTCTGATGAGAGACTCCATTTGTCTGGAGCTGGTCTATGATCCATTACTTTTGCTATTTTCAGTATTTGCCTCCAAGATATTTCAATACTAATTTATTTATTTTTTTAATGAAAGGTAGATTTCCCAGGGCCCAACTGACCAATATTTCCCAACTCCTGCTTTATCTTTGTTTTGGTGAAATGTCCACCAGGCCTACAACCAGCTCTACAATTGGACTTTTCTCTACTCTTTTGGTATTGTACTGGACAATGCGGGCAACATTTGTCAAGAGTACAGAAACTATCTCCCAAATATTTCATAGGAAACCTGAAAATGCTTGAATGAGAAGATACAATAAGGATCATTGTGATTCTTGTAGAAAAGGCAAATAAAATCATTCTACTTCCCTCAAGGAACTGGAATATCATTTATTACAAAATTAAAATGATTCTTCCTAGAGATATGGAAGGCATTTGGGAGGGTAACAGTTTTCCATGGAACCTTCCTTTTTTTTTTTTTCTTTCATTTAAATGCAGTTCTTAAAGAAAAAGAAACTGCCAAGACTTCCATTTGTCCTTCTTATCAACTCCAGCTCAACATTTTCAACATTTACTGGACAATTGATGGCATACTCAAAGGGAAGCTCTGCAAACTCCTCCTGAGACAGAGAAATCAAAATTCAGTTTGCTTCCTCACTATAAAACTTGAGCACTAGAACACAGGTGCTGATTCTGAGAGTCTCAATCTCTGAGAGTTGAATACCAAAACCTGAGGCTCTCTGAGGCCATTGGCACCCCATTTCTCTGTGAAAAATTAAACTAAAGCGTTTTCATCCAAGAACAATGAGCTGAAGGACACGTGCTGGCTTGGTGACATCAGCCACCCCGTAGACTTTTTCTCTTAAAATTTGTGAGCTTTGTAACCTAAAATACTGTCTGGGCAGAGCCCAAATCTTTCTTTATGGAAATGGGTATTTTAAATTGCTTCTCCCTTCCTCTTATAGCTCCTCATTTCAGATATGTACACACAGGTATCTGCTTTTACATACACTTCGGGATGCCCTTTTGGACTTTGCCTCAATTAAGCTCAGCTCCTCAAACTAGAGGAAACCATTACACTCTTTCCACTTTATCTCAGCACCTGCAAAGCTGACTGATCTAATCCAGTGTAAGTGGGCCACTGCAGGAGAATTTGGTGCTCAAGGAGAATGTGTTTCCTGTTCACTGAAGAGGTAAAAATGGAATCACCATTCTGACTCATTCAAGTAGCAAACTCCTCTGAAGATCACATGCCTGCCGAGCCAATGTTATTTTTGGCACCTTTTCATGGAAAGCTATGGGTTTTGTTTTGCCACATCTGTTCTCTCAAGTATATTTTGCTTTAGATGAGGCTGTTCCACCTTGTGATTTTTTTCTTGGAGGGGATGGGTAGGAGAGAAGGGGGTTGAGTTTGAATACTGCCTTGCATTGCAAAAGCACATTTTCATGAGAGTAAAAAAGTTCTCCCCTCTGGGCCTTAAACAGTATTTCCAGCTATTGTGTATATTCCCCAATCCTTACACTGTTTCTAAAAGAAATGATTTCTTTTGCAGATGTTGAAAGGAATACACACACAAAAGACTCTGAGGACTTTTATAAAAAACAGGGAGATGGGGCATACAGATGTGCCACAGACAAATGGGGTAGAGAGTATAGAGAATATTGTGCAGAATATGTGTAGCTTTGAAAATCAGATAGACAGCAAGGGTGCTGTCTCAAGGATCCAAGGCTTGTAAGGCTGAGTTCAGAGGCCAGGCTGCGTTAAGCCAGCCCATTGTGTCACCCAGCAGGAATCAGAGAGACACAGTTTAGTGAAAGCCACGGGCTAATCTACAGAGTTTCTTTGAAATATGATTTTTGTTTTTTACTGGCAGTTGGTTTTCATTGTGCTGCAGTTGTCATTACTGGAATGGGGCACATTTTTGTTGTTAGAAGGTAATTATTTGGGAGCTGCACATTGGTGCTTCAGTGGTGCATATGTGTGTGCAAGACAAAGCATGCACGAGTGTGTTTGTGAATGCACAGACTTTTAATAACCATGCCCAGAATTCGTTTGATTTGCAGATTGATGCATTGCTCTGGTTCACTTCTTATATACTTGCTTTTTTTTCTTGCCTATCAATTCTCTGATTTGTATTAGGGAAGGATAACTTGGGTGGTTTTATGCTCCTTTTCTTTCTTCTCAGAAGTACTAACCCTGCACCCCCTTGCTTGATGACTCATTCCCTTCTCCTTCACATAAAACACCCTTTCAACAGCTTAGCAGTGAAAACATTAGGCCTGTCTCTTGGTCACAAGGTTATTGTTTTCATATCTCTTGGAGCAAGACCCTGGGATAACTCCACTGACAAATTAGCAGTCGTGTTGAATGAACAATTATGTCAAGGCAATATTAATCTGGGGGCCTAGCTGGAGCAGAGAAGGTGCCTGATTTCATAGAGGAGGAGGTGCTGAGAGGAGAACCTATGTGATCTCATTAGATAAATGCACAACACATACTGGTGGGATCTCATTAAATCTTTAACAGCTATGTATGTTTACATCAGCTTTCCTAAAGGAGTGCCTGGTACTTACAGATAGCTGAAGTTTTTCTCATTAAAAATGGGCTTCCTTTTATTAAAAAAAAACCCCTGTGAAGTAGACACTCTTCTCCTCTTTTTGCCTCAGTGTAGACATCTACATAGGAAGTGGTTTTACCTCCAAAACAATCTTTTAAAGGAGTGAATGTGTTATAGCAAGCCTCCTACCACCTCCAAGCTGAGGGGCCTCAGGAGCGTTACCATGACATTCTCCTGGTTTCAGGGTATTTCTTTTGAAGCAACAACTGCTCCGGAACAGGAAAGTTAGTGCTTGCCTTCAATTTTCACAAGCTGGGATCATCCAGGAAAACTGACACCAAAAATATTTTCATAGGTCCCCTCGCAAACCAAAACTGCTGAGTTTCACAGGGCTGCTCTGCTGAGGAGCTCGGCTTCCTGCGTGGGCGTTGGACTTGCTGACCTACACACCAGGGAAAACTGAGCTCACCCCCAGCCAGTGGATCCCCATCCCAAATGCAGCCAAAACCCTTGGAGGCACTCGAGTGAAGCCTCCAGGACCTGTGGGTGGTGGCAGACACTGTGACCCCTGCCAGATCTCTGATATTGCTGATCACTCACCAGCTAGAAGGGACAACCCCTGTGAGGACAGTGAGGTATTGGAACAGGTTGCCCAGAAAAATCATGGCTGGCCCATCCCTTGAAGTGTCCAAGGCCAGGTTGGATGCAGTTTTGAACAACCTGGTTTAGTGGAAGGTGTCCCTGCCCATGGCAGAGTTGATCTTTACGGTCTCTTCCAATCCAAATCATTCTACCATTCCATGATTCTCCCAGGTTAGGGTGGCAAACCAAGAAGGGAGAGAGCCAGAAGGGAGGGGAAAATGAAGGAAGACAAAGACGTCTGCTGTTTCACTAGGAACATCCTTTACATAGTCGAAAGTCAACTTGCATTAATTCCTTGGCTCTCTCCTGACAGGGAATTAGCACAGCTCCATGCGGAGTGGTTACGAGGTGCCACATCGATATCCATCACATAATCCCTCACGTGGAAGAGAAGGGCCTTGTGCAATGGATCTGAACCTCTGGGCCACACACTGGCTCTTCTCACTTGCTTTCTTAACATCTCCTCTTGTCCTGAGGATGTACTTTGCTAAGCAAACCCCTAGCTGAAGGCTCACAGCAAACTGCAGGGCATCCAGAGGCCAGGGGTGGAAATCTGGGAGTCGGGTTATAGTGAGCAATGTGGCTAAGCTAATCTTAAAGTAAAGGTACCTCCTTATGGTCTCTGTTTTTGGAGTAGCAAGATATGTCTTACCAGAGAAATGAGTACAGAATTTTTTTTTCCTGTGTGTTTGTGGGATTTTTTTGTTTGTTTGTTTTATTTTTAATTGAAACTCTTTTTTTGGTGTAATTTTGCACTTGGAAAAAACCTCCCTGCCTCCAAAGCTGTGTGTGAGAACCTCTGATTCCCCAGCCGTGTCCCTGACTCCCAGCACCTTACACTGTTGTGATGTGCATCTATGATGTTTGTCCTGAGTCTGCCCACATTTTGGGGTACAAACCACACCCTTTGAAAGGAAAACTACTCTGCTGCAAATGCAAACCTCAGCAATACTCAGGAGAGGCAGCACCTCTCTGATGCTCAGGTACTCGATCTGTTCACCATCCATGCACCTTGTGATGCCATGGAGAGGTATGGGCTACAGACAGGAGCATGGCGTTATCTATTTCAATATTTTGGCACTCTGGACTGTTTCAGTTCTACTTTCCTTAGCCTCAAAACGAGATTAGAGCCAGACCCATGTCAAGTGTCCCACAGCTAACCTCTAAACTAATTTTTTATTGCCTTGAAGAGAAGGATTGAGAAAAATATTTATAGGCCCTGGAAGAATAGTAAAAGTTTGCAAGCATTTAGGGCTTTTACTCAATAAACCTTTATGTGCCCTTCATGCACCCATTCAGCTCTGGGAAAAAGTAAAAAATAAAAAATAAAAAATAAATAAATATAAAAAGCACAGGGAAGTTGTGCTCTGACAGTAAGTCGAAAATCTCATAAATTCCAGATAAAACCAATACCCACACGTTGTAGGAACCCATCTGTAGTCAGACTATTGTACAAGGCCAAAAATAGGGAGAAAAATTTAGATGGTTCAGGTTTTTCTTCAGACTTCTCGCTTATCTTTTTCCATTTAGGTCAAAATGGCCTCAAACTTCTTAACACTGGTTTTTTTTTTTTGTTTTTTTTCGTTTTTAACTGTGCCCACATTCTCTGTGATTCTTTTAATCTGTTTCCTTTTGGTGTTTTGGATCAATCAAAGTTTCGCTCCTCATACCTGCAGTCCCTGAATGACTGTATCTCCATTCCCACCTCCTGAATACCTGATGTCTCACTCACCTCACCTTCCATAATGTTCACTTTTCTCTCTCACTGATTGTGACTCTAAAACCCTCTTTTTTCCAGGGAATAGCTCTGTGAGTGTAATCTCCTGGCTCACCTCCTCTTTTGGGGGTTACTGTCCACCATGGATGAAGGGAGTTCCTCATTTTTCTGCTTGCACACTGCTAACCCCACCCGGCTGGCAAATCAACACTCAGGGTTGGCACAAGTCTTGGTGCAAAGAACGAACAAAAATTTTTCTTCCCCTGTCTCAGCACCACTGCTTTATTTCCACTTTTCTGCTTTTCAGATTTCTCCACAGCCCAGCTCAGAGGCTTCTGCAGCCCACGGCCCAGGAGCTCACACTGTAATTCAATGACCAGACCACTGATGAGCACTGCTCATATAAATAATTAATTATAGCAAAAATAAAGGTGAAAGCCTTTGTAGCTTCCATGTTAGATAAGGCACAAATTTCATATGAAGAATAATGAGGAACATCAGCAAAAAGCAAAAAACTCCAGCTCCCCAAGATGGCAAAAATTACTCCCGGTTATTATTGGGATTTTGTTGTGCTGCTTTTTTGAGGCTGAAACTAAACTTGGGACAACACTTTGCTGATATTCATATGAAACACTGTAAAAGTCCACACCAATCTGAGCAGGTGAGACAAAGTACAGAGGAAAAGAAAAATCCATGCCTTGCCTTGGGAAAAATAGAGCTGAGAAGCTGAGAGATGAAATGTCTCGCAGAGCAGATCTCAAGGCAGAGCTGAGAACCTAACACAGAGTAGTTTGGGTTGATCCTCTGGGTACAATTCATGCAAAACCTAGTTCATCAAGTGCATATGAAATATTCAATACCCTGAGAACCTTCTGCTCTGCAGTGCTGGCTGTGGAGATGTTGACCTGTCAATAAATGGTTTGGTCAGGCTGCCCAGGCCTCGCCCACACCTCGAAGATGCACTTGGAGGAGAACATGGCATTTCCAGCACAGCAGCCCTCAGGACAAACATACTCACGTTGCCTTCTCCCTAAAACTGGTCCAACTCCACATCCAAGCAGAGCACAAGGCACATCTTCCAGGCCAAGGAGAGAGCACCAGGAGAGGCTGGGCAGAGCCACCACAGGTCCGAGTTCTGCAGCCCTTCAGTGCACGACACATCTCTGTACATTCACTGGCTGGGGCTTGTCTGATCCACTTACAGTCTCAAATATGATCTGATTCCTGAGGGGATACTTTCTTTTCCTGGGCAATTTCTCTATTCAGCTTTATCCTCTCGTTTGTCATTTGCAGCAAATATACTGAATTTCAATTTTTATCTCTTTCCAAAAGTATGTCCAGAAGGCTGCACTGGCTGCTGCTGCCCCGACATGAATCTGGCTGGAGCTGGGAGACAATTCCATCTCACCTGGGCAGGGAGCTGGGGTCAGGCTGTGACACAGGGCTCTGCTGTGATGAAGGTGTGTCAGAAGGTGGAGATTCCTTTCCTGGCCTGCTGGCAGAACTGCTGGTGGTTTATATACAACTTAAGCCATTCAATCTGTATCCTTTTCTGATGCAGAACAGGAAAAAGGGCTAAAGCAAAGCTCAAGAAAGGGCAGAACTGGGATGGAGACTCCTCTCTCTGCTCTGCTATGATGTGTGGTAAGTGGCTAAGGGGAAAAAATTGGAAGAGTCCTCAAATTTTTAAATTAGTTGTGATGAAAGGATTCCTATAAAGCTGAATTAAAATGTAAAATAGGGAGTATGGCTAGGTGGGCTCCAGCTGGAAAACAGGAGCCCATTTCTAATAGGAAAGGCATCACAGGGCACAAGGGATGGCGAGATCATTCATCCCAATTATTGGATTCTTGAGGATATTACAAGGCACCTTAAACCCATAATTTTTAACTCCAGGGACCATCACAAAAGTGCAGGTTTGCTGATACATATGGAAATTTCCCAGGAAAGTCAAGGCCAGCAGGACCTGAACTCCTCCCCAGCGCTCTGTGAGATAATTTTCCACCCAAGTGACACTAAACATTGAAACAGGAGTGAGAAAAGAAACACCACTGAAGAGACAGAGCTAAACAAGTGAGAAAGATTGGCAAGCACACTGGATGCAGAAGTGCAACAGAGATGAGGAAATTCAGGGAAAGTTCTGTCTCTCCTGCTCGCTTCTCCCAGACACAGCGAAGTGATGTCTGAAAAGTGATGAATCAGGGACCACAGGCAAGGACAGGAGCAACAAGGCTCAACTGTGTGACCTGAGGCACAGATGGGAAAATAGAGCAGAGAGAGGGAGAGCGGAGAAAACTGTCAGATTTCTGTGGGCATTACCATGCTGTGTGTGCTCTTCATAAAACATTTATCATGGAGGATGCCTTGCTCCTTTGATTTGGGATTCAGAACCCCGACCAGATTTAGACCAGGCATTTTCTTTCTCTCTTTTTTCTTTGTCTTCCATCTAATTTTAATATAAATTGGGTAGGAGTGTACCCCACTCATATTAGGCTACAAAGAGCAGGTAAAGAACTATATTATGCATACCGCAGGTCCTTAGAATTTGGGCTTCTCCCTGATTTTAACAGCTTAATTTGAACAATGGTTAAAAGGTAAATGAACCCTTTGCTCCTCACAACAGCATTAACATGTGAGCATGAAGAAGCATTTATTTGTCTTGGCAAGACCCAGAGCTGGGATAAATGATTCCAGACGAAGATAGTGTTATGTCTCTCAACTCCCAGCTAAATTTTGGGGCCGAGTACGTACTCCCTTTACTACAGTAAATGTCACTTTCCTGATCTTAACACATCAGTTCCAGAGTCTATTGATGCAACCCACTGCAACAGCAAAATCACTCCCACTGTAATATTGCTCCCATAAAGCCTGGACAGAGGCCCAATCGACTGCATTGGACAACAATTACCTCAAATCAAATTCTCTCCTTCTGGACAGGGGTGTAAACGGGGAGCATCTTCACCACAGATCAATGAAGCCACAGCAGAGGCAGTCAGGGAGGAAGATGATGAAAAGACAAGAGACGGGAGAGATCCTCCTCATTTCCATTTTTGCCCAGGGAAGCACGAAACCCTTCTGCTGCTCCCCAGTAGCTGTGCTCAAGGAAAAGCATCGACGCACCCAGCAATTATAAGCCTAAAAAGATAATGAGTGTCCAGGCAGCCCTAATAAAAGTATCTGGGGCTGCTATCCCCACACACCGTGTGCCTTGCCTGGAGCACGGAGCGCTTGGCCACGTCCCAGGGGCAGCCGAGTGAAAGGGTCTCACCTGCTACCTGCAATCAATCCTCGCCTCCCGTGTCAGGCCGAGCTCACCGGGGTCACCCGGCGAGGCTGAGCCACTGCTCCGAGTTTGTCAGGGGGGGTCGGTTCAATGCTTCCTGCAAGGGTCAGTGGCAAAGGCTGGCAGCAATTTTCAGCTAGGTATGTGGAAGGGGGGGATGGAGCCTCAGGCACTGCTGGCTCCAATAAATACTGAAGGAATTTAACAACCCGGTGCAGGCCCTGTGTCAGCGGGTGACGATGAGGATGTGCTGGAGCTCACGCTGGGTGTCGCAGGGCTCTGCCACTGAGCGTTCCTGCAGCAGGGAGTGGCAGTGCCACGCGGGCAACCCCATACACAGACGCTGTGCCTCATCCATCAGGTTTCCCCAGATAACTGGGATCAGCACCCACTGACACCATCAGTGCTCTGGGTGTACAACACTGAGATGACTCATGGCAATGGAAAAAAGAGGCCAGTGGGAATGTTCTGGCCAAAATTGTGCCACATCACAATGCAGGCATTACTCATGCTGGGTCATTTCTTATATACAGAATAACCATGCAACTTGCCCAGGCCTACAGGGTAAGTAAGGGCTTCTTTGTATTTTTCTCAAACTTGGGAATTAGATGATTTTTTTTTTTGTATCCTTAAAGGGCTAGAGATTTCAATAGGGGTTTCAATTTTGCAGAAGGAAGGCACAATAACTACAGGAAGAAAAGGAGATTTTCTGGGCATAGAGCCAAACCAAGACACAGGTCACCTGGCTCCTATAATCTTCTGTGCCATAGACTCCCCATCTGCCTTCTGGCAAGTCATTTATTCTCCCCTCATCTTTTGTGCTGCAGCTGTAAGTGGGGATAATAACAGATCTCTACATCAGGGGGCAAATGTGAGGGTGAGCGTGATGGTATCAGCACAACTATTGCATAATGTGTTGGTGGGCCAGAGGGATTACTGTCCCTAAATACTCCCTGGGAGCTGCCCAGCCCTCTGAACCATCATCTCTTGGTTATTTGTACCTTGCAAAGATGAGGCTGAATCTTCAGGATTATCTGGCACAGGTTTTACACCTACTGAGACATCCTGCACAGTGATTGGGCTGCAGCAAGTTCCAACTCTCCACTCAGAGTAAGAGATCAGCCCTGCAGGAGATGATGGGATGCAGCAAAATGAAACGATGTGTTTCTCCAGCAGATAAATAAAAGCAATAGGTTAAACTGAGCAATAGGTTAAAAAGCAATAGGTTAAATGCAGCACTTCTGATGATGTTTCTGCCGCCTCAGATCTGCGAGCAGAGGTGGCTGTGGGAAAGCATTTGGACTTCTATCAGTTCAAATGGGTCAGAGTGGCAGAAATCTCTGATCTCAGTAGCATGAACAAGTGCAGTTTAGGCTGAAATGGGGCTGGGAGTAAACCAGGAGCAGGTCAGTGAGCAGGCTGGACTATTGCTGGTCACAGCTGCTGGTCTGAGCTGGGACCTTCCAGGAAAAATGTGGAACTTTTCCTCAGAACTTTCACAGAAGTTTCCGAGGTGCTGCCTTTGGATACAGCACCACTTCTGAGCAAGCTTTCTCTCTGGAACAAGCCAAATGTACAGCTCACAAATCCCACCCCTCCTGTAGGCCAAAGCAGAAAGGGAGAATAAGGATCTAAGTTGCACATTGATAAGTGTGTCCTGAAGATGGTATAAGCCAGTGTGACACACAAGCTGATGAGACCAGAAGCAATGGGAAATTACAAAGAATTTTTGGCTTGCCTGTACTAATTTACTAAATGAAGCTAAACCTATTTAAACAGTGCTTAAACCATTTTAAGTGTTTTGAGTTGGCACCAAAGTAACTTGATCTGCTTTACATTGATTTAATTACACCACTGCTATTTATAGAATGTGCTGCTGTTTCTTATAGCCTTCTTTAGCTTCACCTTTCAATTGGATCCTCAAAGGAAGGAGTTTCCAAAATATTAGTTTTTAATGTAAATTTGAAATGCATTTAATTATGGCTGCCATGGGAGTGGGCAGCCAGCATCCCCCCAGGCCTCCCACACCGTGGAGATTAGATCTTTAATGCTACATAGAGAATCTTTTCATCTGCTCTTCACAGAGCTGATAGCATCACCTCAAAAATACCCACTCTGAACCCAAAAGGGAAGAAGAAATGAAATTTGCACATGGCTCAGGAGATTTAATAATTCGCGATATTTCATTAGACAACATCTCCATTAGGAGTCTGACATTTATATTCATGGTTGAGCAGAGGGATAACTTATGAGTTATCTCTTCTGTCTTTGTGAGTGAAGATTAATGTCATAAATGCTCAGCAATTGTGTGTCATATATATATATATACACTTCCACACACTCAACATGCATTATTTTTATCTTCTATGATGCTCAGGAGGGAAAACACTTGAGACAACAGTTTAGGGGAAAAGCTGTTTCTGAATGTTGTCAGACTGTGACAAAAGGCAGGGGGAAATTGTATCATCAGTTAAACAATCTAAACAATAGGCATTACTGAGCCAGGGACAGGGGGCTGTGTTGGAGCTCTTGCACACTTGCACTATTTAATAGTCTGGGTATAACCCTGGGGGGTCTGTTCTAAATGGGGACCCTATTCTTTAGGCAAAATGGGAAGAACAGGAAGGAGAGGCAATTCCCTGCCACCTTCCCGCTCTCAGAAGGTCTGACCCAGTAGCATCCCAAGTCCATTCTTGCATAACACAGAGAAGTGTGACTGGGTTACCTAAAGAAAGTGATTGCAGCCACTGACTGGCACGGCTGAATCACTGTGCACTGGGCTTCACCCCCCGACTGCCTCCCGTGCCAAAAGGATGTGTGGCAAGGAACAGGGAATGCCAATTTCGTGCCATCTGGGGATTTCCTTAAGACAGATTCCTGGCTGCTTCAGATGGAGCAGCTGAGCTCACACAGAGTTTACACAGTCCAGGAGTCTCTTCTAGTGAAAATCTACTATGAGCATTGTATAAGGAAAGTGCATAATAAACACAATTTATCTCACAGCTCTCAAATTCACTACTGAGCTCTCACCTGTGAGCCCACAGATTTATAGGCACTGGGATCCATGGCCAGAAGGTGCTATGTAAGTGCAAATAGCTATGGTTGTTGGAAAGATGCTCTGGGGTTATCCAGTCCAGCCACCTGCATTCCCGCAAATGCACAAGCAGGTTCAATGATTTGCTACAAAAAATCACTGCCTCATGTTGTCTGAGATGGCTGATGTCTCTTGAATTATCTTCTTGACTCTGCTTTTCATCCTAATTAAATAGGTTGACTAGACTGTGCCAAGAGATGGTACAGGCCAGATTTTTATTATTCTGGCTAGGAACATCTATTCCAACACAAGTGGGTCCAGTGCAATCCTCTCCTACAACCGAAAACCAGCTGGCTACAGGATCTGACTGTCTATCCACTGATCCAAGTGCTCTCAACTCCCTTCTCATCTGTTCCCTGTCATCCCCACACCCAGTTTGCATGAGACAGCTAATTTTAGGTAGTTTAGGCAGTTTATAATTTCATTTGCTGAACTGCACAGACATTCCTTTGAAGTATTTGAGATGACAAAGACCAGAAAACATACATAAAAATATTCAGATTAAAGCTCTATTTTTGCTGTAATTTGTGTGTTATTTAGGCAAAAGAATACAAAAATCCAGAGGTTATGCCAGTAGCTGAGAAAGACCAAGAGTTCAAGTCCAGGCAGTCCATCTTCATCTAGTAAAGGTCTGACCCCAAAATGTGTTCTGGGTTGGGCTGACTCAGTGCAGTGTGATGCAGAAAACCCCCAGCTGTGCCTATGGGATGTAGGATGGACACTTTGCTGCTGTGTTTTGCCCAAACTCATTATTTTCACTGTAGATCATTGATGCTGCCTCCATCCCCTGTCCCAGAGCTGTGCCCGGCAGAGCTGGCAGGGAAGAATTGTCTGGAGGAGAGCTGCTGCAGCAGGCTAGCAAATCAGGCCCGTTTAATGCCCACTTCTCTCTTAGATAGAAATGAGTGTCTTTTAAAGCATTTTAAGGGATGTAAAATTAACCCACAAGCCTAAATATGTGTATTTAATTTATTATTCTAAGGAGTACACATTTACTCTGCAACCAAACACAGAAATACCTCATTTTACCATGCTGCTTTAAAAACAGTGCCCTGTCACTGTTCCCTGTTCTCTCTGGAGACATTTCTAAGCCCATTTGGCCACACTGGCTTGTGTGAGTGGGAGACACCACTGTGCAAATCCCTCCTGCAGCAGGGTCCAGAGGCTGTGAGCACTTCTCCTGTGTGAAATTAATTGAGCTCCAAGGGTCAGCAGGTTAGGAGTAGGCTCATTATGACAAATGATTTCTGTCTGAGTAGGAAGACCTTTGGGGTCAGTTCAGGATTCTGCCTAAATTTTGTAATTATGCCTGCCTCAGGCCTTAAACAAACTAAGTAAGTGTTCCTTAACATGCAGAGGGAGGAAGCCTGGAGATTAGGGAATAAGCAGAAACAGCCTGGCTTAGTCTAGCAGGACAGATTTTTAGCTGAATCTTGTAAATAAAACCTCTGACAAGCTCAAAAGAGCTGGAGGCAGGCTTAGAGCCTGACAGGAAAGGATCTAGAGTCTTGAGAAACTATTTATCCCTGTGACGATTACAAGAAGTCCAGCTGGGAAAAGCTCATCATAATTCCTACTCTGGCTGCAAAGGACATACTTCACTTTGCCAAGCCCAAAAAGAATGGTGTGCTGCAAAATATGAACCTTGCTTGTACGTGGAGCTGTGTTAGTGCCTTCAGGGCTCAGCTTGGGGCTCAGAGCCCCCAGAGGAGCCGTGTCCCAAAAAGCCAGGCCTGGTTCTGGCATGGATGTGGCCCCGTGGCTGGTTTCTGCTGGGGAACCTGGCTGCTGCTTCAGCTCCCTCCACAGAGGGACAGGACTGGCCCGGGGCCAGGACTCACCTGCCCTGACTTCACAACCTACAGGTTGTTTGAATTTCATCACAGTTATTCATTCACCTGTGCAAACACAAAGGATGAGGGGTGGACACTTCCAAAGCTCCACTCTTCCCATCCTGAAATAGCTGGGGAAAAGCCTCTTTGGACATTTCTCCAGGGAATGTGTAGACTTCCTGAGGCCTGGAGTGGGGTGTGTAAATGAGGTGGATGAAGGCACCCAGGATGGCACACCCCAGATTCTGGAGAGACAGAGCCCAAGCCATCCAAACTTAGGCGACACCAGTGGGATTCCTGGGCAGGCTCAAGGGCCGCAGCACCATCTCCTACAAAAGAGCTTCTTTCCAGCTATCTCACATTGTGCTCCTCTGCAAAAGCTGTCTGCAGGTTATTCCTCCAGCCCCGAAGGGGATGTAAAAGGTTCCCTTGTGCCGCTGGCCAGACAGACACGGGTAGATAGAGAAACAACCAAAATGAGGAAAATATTTCACTGAAAGTCTCCGATTAGACTACAATACCTGATGGTTCGTGGCCACATGAAATATCAATTTATTAGTCTAATTAAATCCTGTACGTGTGCATATAACACATATTGCTACACTTTTAGCTATCTGTGCAAGATATTTCATGAAGTGTACAGCAAGTAGCTAATCTTGCTTAAAAACCTTCACTTTGAAACTATAATTGGCTTTGAAAGCTGAGCTCAACTATTAGGATTTAAATCTGAATTTCTAGGACATTTATCCCTCCTGTTCTTTTTCATGACTGTAGGTTTAAGTTAGATATTTGTAGTATTTGAAATTTGGGATGAAAAATCAATTAACATGAAGGTATTTCATTCAATATTTGTTTGAAACTCAGACCATTTACCCTTAGTGAGGCTCCCTGTTATAATTTGCTGCAATTCATTCGTCTTTTCTTATAGTACATTTTCTTCTAATCCTGAGATACCATAAAAGCATAGGATTGCTTAAATCTATTTTAATTATTCATGTAAATTAAAGAGACAGAATAAAAATTATATATTCAGAGAAAATGGTCTCTCTCATAACAGTCTACTTTTAAAAGCAGAGTGTTTTTTATTTCATCATTTTTCACTGGTCTTTTATTATGGTTTATTGCACTCTGATCACCATGGACACTTAAAATAATCTACAGACAGACAGACTCATGGTTACTTTCAAATAAACCAGTAATTCTGAATGTGCGTGTGTTTGTGTGAATTTTTTTGCAATGATTGTGTGATTACACTCTGAACTGAAATAGCAACACAATATAGGATGGATTTTTAAATTACACTTAATGCAATTTTTATAAACTTGTGTGTTAATGATAGAATAAACAAAATAATGTTAATTTTATTTTTAACAATGGAATTGTGAGTATATTTCATGAAATGTTGTCTTTAAAAATCCTGTATTTGACTTTTATTAAGCTTCTAATTTGGTATTTTTTTCTATTTTAAGATCATTTTGTATACACCTTGTATTTTAGAATTACATTTACAAGTTCGTTTTGGAAGCTGACAGATAAAAAGTCACCTCTTGTACACAAAGAGAAACGGCAGCTGTTAAATAATGCTGGACAGAGTAACCTAGAGAAATGCTGTGCGCATAGGCCTAGGACTTTTTCCTGCACAAAAGATGATTTCATCTGCCTTTGGGTTTCTCAAGGAATGCAGGTGATAATGTGTGGTGATGCTATTTATAGCGTGTTCCCCGTGCAGATCCAGTGGTATCCAAAGGAGGCTGGCCTCCTCCTTGTCTGGGATTTCACAAGACAATTCAGAAACACAGGCTGGGTGTGCAAGTCCGAGAGGAGGTGCTCAGGACAGGATCCAGCCTACTTCCCTCCAAGATAGACAGTGAGGAGATGGAAACATGAGGCACCAGGCAGGAGGCGAGCACGTCCTCCAGCCCAGCCCGGGGTGATGCTGCATCTCCTCTTCTGAGCAGAGTCTCCCTGCAGTCCTTGGCAATTACCTGTGCCCAGATTTCCAGAGCTGGGAACATGTAATTGCACATGGATTTGCCCATGTAATTACTGTAATTGTGACCACAGCTGTGGTAATGGAACAGGCAAGCAATCAATTACACATCCAGACTGGGAGATGGCACTTCCTCCACAGAGCTCCAAACAGCACTTGCAGCTACACCTTGCTGGCTGAGCACCTCCAGCAAGGTCTGCTTAGTCAGTGCAGCCCTGTGCAGTACCACTCTATCCTTCTCTGGCAGAGGAACAAATTGTACAACCTAATCAGACATTTCCCTTCAGTCCCCCAAAATGGTGCCTTTTGGAGACAGCGACGCAGATAGCAATTGGCAAAAGCATCCACTTTGTGATGTGCCAACACTCGGAGCAAGAAAACAAACAAAAACTACCAATGAAGCTGTAAAGGCAGGAAAATCTATTAAGAACCCAAGGGAGAAATTGCTTCCCTGATTACATACAATATGCACGATGTACTCTTAGTGTACCCAGGAACGGTAGCGAAGCTCCCTGGAGGATCGTGTCATCCGCTGGCCTGCAGCCAGATCTGTCACACTGAAAGTGCTCTTCTACTCTGAAAAGTGTCTCAGTAAAAAATAGCATCACTGGGTTTGTGTTTATGGTCTCTTAATGTTCCAGTATCAGATAGGTTCAGCTCACAAGTGAAAACAGTGCTGGGACAGAGGTTTAGGTTCTGATGTAGTTTCCCCCTTCCCTGAGTGTGGAAACAGGGAGGGAAGCGTCCCACAAAGCTCACTATTTTGGGAAGGGTTTTGTAGGCCAGATCATATCCTAAGGTTAGGTCCCTGCAGTCTTTAATCTTTTCTTTCTCCTTCAGTTTCCTGTTTATCAGAAGGATTTGAACAAGCCTGCATGATGGGACTTCAGCATCCAGTGGTGATGCTGGAGAGAGTCTGTGTGTCTGCCTTAGCCAGACTGCCTCAGCGGGGTGAGGGAGGGATAAAAATAGTCAGTGTTAAATAGTAAGTGTTCCTTCTCAGTCATGAAAATGCAATGGAATAACCTTCTGCCGAATTCCACAGGATGATTAAAACACCTCATATGATGGTACACTTAAATTCTATATATAGGAGATTAGATTAATAATAGCACCCTATTGATCCAGAGCTTTCCTCAAATCTGAAGTCGATACATAGAAGAACTCTCATTGACTTCTTCCAGCTTTGGATCATTTCTTTTTGTCTGGGCTGAAAAGTTTTCCAGAGGGGGGAAAAGAAGTGTAGGAAATACCTTGTACCTTGAGGAACAGGGAACTTGAATGTGTTTTTTTCCAATGCACCAGTGACAGACTGAACACAGCTGGGCAGAAGTTTATTTTGGTCAGTGTTGATTTTTATTAAAAAATTATATTTCAATTAAAAAGATTTTTTTGGAGGAGAAGAAAGAATGAAAATCTACTATTGTAAACAGGAAAATAATGTGACATTTGTTGAAGTACAGTGACTTTGCTTTGTCACTTCATTTCATTCAAATTTATGTTTTGAAATGAACTTTAGGCCAAATAGTAAAAGATAAAAAAAGCACCCCAAAGTCTCAAGCAAATCAACTCAAGTGTATCATAACAGAATATTTCAATAACCCTGAAGTTTCCCTTGTGAAATGCAATTTTGAAAAACTACAGCAGAAGTCACCTAAATTTTTCAGAAACTATTGAGGTAAATAGTTTTACCACATTTCTAACATGTTAGTCGATGAATGTGCAATTTGCTGTTCATCCTGCACATTATTTCAAGAAGCATTTTGCTAACTTTGAAAATGTCATGTTTTAAGATACTGATTGGAATAGGAACTTCCATTTACTATGTTTGAAACACCTGCACTTAAAAGTGAGTTCTTGCCCCATAATGCTGAAAATTACTCTGATGAACAAAGTCAAATAATATTATCAGAATAGAAAGAAGAAGAGCCAAAAAAGACAGGATCTAGAGGAAGATCAACTAAAACCTTGAAATTAGTGTAGTAGGAACAATAAACAGTGGGATCAGCTCACTCTTGTGAGGCTCGTGGGAAAAGTGACAAGAAAAGGAGCAGAGATTAATTACACAACCCTAAACCCAGTGGGCTTGGGGGCACCTTTCTGCTCTGTGCTCAGTACAAGAGACGAGGGGTTTCTGGGCAGTGACAGAAAGGGAGACGCTGCTCCTGGATCCCCAGTTCCCCAGGGAAACGCGCAAATTGAGGGACACTGCAATCCCAGCCGCCAGGAACCTTCCCCTAGCACCAGTGTCAGCTTTAGCAGTCACCTCTGCCGTGTCCCACTGATCACTCTCGCTGCTTGTGGTGTTTTAAAGAGTCAGACAAAGGAAGGGAAGTTAAAAAAAGCTCCTGTATTGGCTTTCAGCCACTTGCTATCAGTGAAAAACAAAAGCAGAACTTGATCTTTTGTTGTTGTTTTGGGGTTTTTTTCACCCTCCTTTTGAAAAAGGGATTCCTCATCTTTACTGCTCCTTTATATTCTAACTGCCCCAGCTGGAAACCTTCTAGGCCTTTTAAAAACAGGATTAAAAACACAGTTTTCTGCATTAGCGCAGCTCAAAAGGATAACCTCAGCTCTTTTCTCTGCCAGCCAGCTTTTTAATCCTGAATCACATGTCACTTCAAATTATGAATATGATTTTCATGTTCCCCTCGGGCCTAAATTTCACCCAAGTAAATCCTCTCATTCAGCAGCCGGAGAAACGTGTCAAAAGCAGTGATCTTCAAGCACTGAGAGTGCTCTGGGAGAGATCAAACTGTCCCAGACTGAACTCTCCCAGTGCCAGGCATCTTTTCCCCTCCTGCTTATTGTTGTTGACACCCTGCATCCCTCCTTCCTTTTCCCCCCGGTCTGAAAGCCTGGGATGGCAAGAGAGAAAAAACCAGTCCCCTGTTAATTCTACATATTTCTGGGATTGATCCTTCCTGAACTTGTGAGGGCAGAGAAGAACAAAGGCGTGCACATGAGCTGGTTCTGGGGAATGAGGAATTAAACCACCCGATAAAGTGCCGAGTTCTTTCATCTCCTGGCAGGGCTCTGCTGATAAGATCAGCTGTCAGACGGGATCTGCCCCTGATTTCCCAGCCAGCCAGGTCGGTGTCACGCTCCATTTGATAAACGAAGCCCTTCCTCACCCAGGATTTTGTGTGCTGCCCAGATCCACCTCTCCCAGGTGTCCTGAGAACACGAACTGGCTTGGAACACCCGCGTCAGAGGAAATGTGTGTTTCCAGCCCTGGTCTGCAAATAAACAGATCAGAATTGTGTCTTGTGCAAATGACTCAAAACCTGAGGATCAAGCCCCAGAGCAGAACTCTGGATATCTGAACACTGAGTTCTGGAGGGGTTTGGCATTAGGTCAAAGGTCTCCTCAAGAAGAGGAGATCTCCCTGGATCAGAGTGGAAAGCATTGTCTCTTCGATTTCTTTAGGGACACTAAAGAGCTCAAAGTACCATCTTGATCTTTCCTGCTCTGCCGCAAAATCGCTTCTTCCTCTCTGAAAAGAACTATTTTATTGCTTTTATGTTATGTTTAGATATTGTTCCTTTCCCAAGATGACTGTGGCCATTGCCTTTAGTCACTGTTTTGGTAGATGCTGCATTAAACCTCCAGGCACGTGACAAGGTTTTGCTCTCTTTTCACTAATGGGAGCTGTGAAATGTATGGGTGCTGTGCAAGTAAAGAAGTGGGTAAGTGCAAAAAACATCCTCATTCAGTCATTTCAGGCCAAGGAACAGAGACATTTGAGTTTGGTTCTGAAGTAGCTCTAGAGTTAGAAATAATCACTTTCTTGAGACCTTCACAGCACCAAGCCAGACATCTGAGTTCAGCCTTCTCCTGCAGAGTGGAGACAGTTCTGGTTTGAGGTCACCTCCTCTGAACACACTTTTCCATGGGTCATATAGACTTAGTCAGAAAAGGTGCTTTGATATGGTTTTGGATCTGCATTTTTTTTAGGAATTCTCCCTCACAGGGGAAGGAAGGTGAAGACATCATGGAAAGTGGAGAGTACCTAAAACCCCCCTGCAAGTCTCCACAGCCACAGTGCCTGGCTGCAGTGCTGCAGCCATTTCCCACTTGAGAATCACTCAGAGAAATCTTTTCTTCCAGCAGAAGTGCAAACACAAATGTGGAAAGGGACTTAGAGGGCATGTTTATTGCTCCCTTACCTTCCCACGGTGAAGAAGCCACAGGAGTTATTACAGAAACCTCACCTTTCAAAACATTCCCATGGCCATGAACATGCAACTGAACAAATCTGTATCCTGGGAGGATTTCTCACTCACTGGAAGAACAACTCTGATTCAGCCGCTGCCTGTTGCTTTTTCAAGTTTCAGCAGCAAACAGAAACAGAGTGGTTTGCCAAGAGAGGTGGGCAGGAAACAGTTTTTCCTATTCACAAGCATTTCTCAGCTCAGAGTTTTCCCATCCCAATATTTAGTGAAAAGTAGAAATTTGAAACTTAGAAGTATTCAGAACATATCAGCAAAATAATTAGTCTGAACTTTCTTTTTATAGATATATATATGTGTGTAGATTTAAAATATTTTTATTTTCAGAATGTTTGCTTACTAAATATAAATCACGATAAAATTGAGAGCAAAATATTCCTTTTAAATTCACTTCCTCCACCAAAGTAAAACATTTAGATGTGACTTCCATCAACTGTCATTTTTCAATTTAAAATAATTACCAGAAAACCCCAGCCAGTATTCAAGGCCATATTAATGACTGCCTGGCTGCAGCCTAGAGGTGGCAATAGTTCTGTGACAGCTGAGCTGCATGCACAGAGTTTGTAATCCCTTAAGTAGTGCTTTGAGGCTTCCAGTAGCTAATACATGTCCACTACCATAGGAAGGAATAAAATGAATATTGTTTCCTCTATCCCTTTATGTTTAGCATTACAAAACTTGTAGAACTGAACTTCCACAGTGGTGATTTTTTCCCCCTTCCACTGCTGTATGATAAATTTGTTTATCTTTGTTCTTGGCACCAAACTTTGTGGGCATTTCTAAAAGAAACAACGAAAATTCACTCATGGTCTGCTAAATCAATACTCCCAGTGTCTCACTGCCCGTTGCCAGTGCACCTTGTGTAACCATTCACTGCTCTGTCTGAGCAGGGATTCAAGTCCATTCTGCTCTGGTGGAAATGACTAAACCAACTGCAGAGTGATGGATATCAGAGCTCTGTCTCCTCCCTTAGGTGTCAACCTGAGCATCAGCTCCAAGGAATGCTTGGCTGAGGATGAGCCTTCATCCCAAGCTGGGGACAAGCAGAAAGGATCAGAGGGAACCAGATAAAGTGGCAGGTGGAGCCTCTCCACACAACAGGGGTAAATGATAGTATTTCTGTGCAGTGGCTTCCTTCAACACAGAGCACAGAGACAGACTGGACAAGATGTGGTTGCAGATGGTTTGTGTCAGAGGATGTAGACACCAACTTGACAGTCACTTTATAAACGAAAGCCTGGCTGTGTGATCTGCCTTCAGCCCTACTTGCTGCTGTGGAATAGTTTTCTGTGGGTAAAAACACTGAGATTTTCAAGTCCTGATTTATGATTATTCTCTGCTAAAACTTTAAAAACACAGAAATTATTGCAGCTATTTGTATCTCATCTTGGCATTGTTGTTCTCCATTGCAGTAAGTAGGACTATCTTTCCTTAAAATGCTGGATCAAATCCATATTCTATTTATTACGTCTGAGGACTGCTGTTCTGTATTTTATAGCCTGCTTACAAACTGTGCAGGGGGATAAAAAGTACACAGTCTGAAAAAGTGCAGAGGTGTTGTCATCATCCTTCTTTTTTTTTTTTTCCTCCCCAAAAGAAGTGGCTCCCACAGGTGTCTGCTTTTTGGACTCAAAAAACAAGGCAGAGCACAAGAGCAAAAATTAAAATCTCCAGTGGGCCAAAATATCCATTGTCTCCAAAAGACACGTGATGGATCTATGAGAGGGTTGAGAATGTCCCTGTTCTGCACCCATGTGCTTTTACAGTTTTGCATTCATTTATTCTCCTTGCAATCTAAGATCAGGGAGGAGGAAAGAGCAGTCTGGTCCTAGGAGCAGAAAGCAACTCGTGAAGAAGTGAAGGAGGCAGCAGGTATCCATTAGTGTTTCCATACATTTCCCTTCTAACCCAGCCCTGCCTGTCCCCATAGGAAAGCTCTGTGCTTGTACTTTACACATGGCTTGCACCAGCCAATTTCCATCCACATCCCAGAGCAGCTCTGACGCCGTGCTTTGTCCTTCACCCAAAACATCCCTGACATCGTGAGCACTGGTTTCCCAAGCAGCAACGAAATTATTTGTCTGAATTGGAAAGGATGGGTCTCCAGATTTTAAAAACTTTGAGAAATCAGTTTCCAGTTTGTCAGGGATTCTTTATTTTATGGGCCTCAAAACCTTTCTGAGGAAGCAACCCCAAGCTGCTAACAGGTCAGGGGGTGACCCTGGATGCTGGCAGTGTGTGATAAATAGGTGGCCTGGCAGGCTGTGGCAGCCCACTGGAAGGGAAATACAAACCAGCTCGAGGGGGGTGAGCACACACGAGGGTTCATGGTACTTTTCCACCTTTCACCTCCCCATGGAGCACAGCTGAACAGGGAAGCATCTGTTGTGCCCCACTGCTGACAACATTTTATCCTGTGACTCACACGGTGGCCCAGGTGCACACCCTTTCACACACGGGGTGTACCACAGGTTTCCAGGCCACATCCTCCTCCAAAAATGAGACAGAAGAGCGTGAGGTGGGCAGAAAACGTTCCTCCTTACACGGGTTGAGTTTACCAGGAGGGGTGAGCAGAGTCCCTTTGCTGTGGTGCACCACATGGTGCAGCCACACCCTGTCCCACCGTTCTGGTCACAGCTGTGTCCACTCACAATTTCCCGTCTCATGGGCATCAGGTTGTCGGGAATTCAACCTTTAGTAGAGAGCAAAGGAAAACATAAACAAAATTCAACAGCTCTCAGAGTCTTTTGGTACTAAAATCAATTTACTGATCAGTATGAGCATCTTTCTGGATGGAGAATAGCTCTGACAGCTGAGCTGCTCTGCACCACTCCCATCCTGGAAGACACTTCCTATCAAACACTTGTCACCAGCCAGGTGCCACTGGGGAAGGGTGCAGGTGCTGGGAGACTTAAGTTTTGCTCTACACCTCTCACCAAGGCCTCAGTTACGAGAGCTGTGGCTCCCAGCACAGTGGATGGAGGGAGACTGGCTCTCACCGGGATAATTCAAGGGGCAGATGCTCTGATTCACACTCATTTCCCATCACCAGGATCCCATCTCAGGTGCTTCAGTGTCATCGTAGGGATCCCTCCTCACCTCGACTGATTCTGATTCTCATTCTGTGACCTTTTAGGATGCAGTTAAAAATACTGTCATTGTCTTTACCTGGCCAGAACACCCTGCTAGAGTTTGTCCAGAGCTTTTATTCTGTCATAGAAAAACCACAGCAGTGAGTGAACTCAGAAATGTTTGATACCTGTTGTTGACTACAGAGACTGAGATATTAGAATACAACTAAAAAGAGATTTGTCCCCAGTTCCCTTCAACAACCATGCAAAGTGAAAGGAATAACTGTCAAAGATGTCTTTTAAAAGCCCATGTTGTGAGCTGGTAAATTTGCAAGATAACTCAATTTTCTGTGGAAAACAGCAGGTCGGAAGTCAGGGTTATTTAACATATAACTTCACTTCAGAGTGAAATTTTGCTATGAATACATAATTACACAATATAGATACATAATATCTATTATCATCACCTTGCATGGATGAAATTCTACCACACTGAAGCACAGAAATCTTCCCTATCCCACCACTGACTTGTGTGGCAATGTCCCTTCAGGTGGACATAGTTTGTGCCCCCACTTTGGTGAGATCATGAGAATAAATCTGCACTTTGTCTCTCAAGCCCATCTGATGTCTTTTGCTGAGCTGCGACAACAAAACACTTGTGTTTGGCTATTTTAGAGAAAAAGACCAACAGCAACAGAAAGCAGAGTGGATTTGTTACATTATTTGTGTAATGGCTCAACACTCAGGGTGGCAGAAGCAGCAATATCATGAAGTTAGTCTCACTCAAACAGATGGCTAGGGAATTATGATATCTAAAAACCCGCAGCATCTTCCATTTCTAGATGCCAGTTAATAATACAGGTGGTGCTGTGTGAAAGGAAGAGACTTTTTTAGAGCTTAGGGGCTCAAGTAGTCCGCAGGGTCCAATTCCCAGTTCGATTGCAGTCCCTCCCTCCCTCTCGCCACACAGACATCTGGTGTTGTTACAAGCTTGTAAAAGAGCTGTGTTCAGAGATAGATTCCCAACACTGCATGTGGAACCATATGTGGTAATATAGTTTTACATTAAAAATAAGAAAATTGAAGATCGGCAAGTTGGGACTTTCCAGCATCCCTTCCCCGTTCATGTGGTTGTCGGTTCTTGTAGCTGTTCTTATCTTCTAAAGGTATTTAATTAGATGTAATGGGTGCATTTATTAAAAGGCCTTGACTGCTCTGCTCTTTAGACAGCCACGGCCTTATGTCTGAGTGTGGAAACCATCTCATATCTGGCATACTTAAAGTAAAACTAAAAATATAAATCGTTTTTCCCTCTCTGTAGTGTGTACTCTGGCCTTGTTGCTACTGTGTCAACATGGAGAGTTTCCATCACAATATGGGTGATAGTAAATAAAAATGGGAAAAGAAATTGGGGGAAAATTGGTTAAAGGGAATAGCAGCACAACATTTTGTTACTGCAGCAGATCTTCACCTCTGGACACAATAGGTTTGAGGTTTTCCTTACCCAGGGGAACCTAAGCCTGGAATTGGGTTCATTCTCTTCAATGGCTATGGCAGTACAGAAATAATCTCAACTCCAGTGCCTGTGGCCTGAAGTCCATATCAGAGTCATCTCAAATGTCCCACACTGGCAATCCAGATGCTAAATCTTTAGGGCACAGGGTGCTGGCCCTCAGGAGTGGCATTTCTGAGCTTAAAGGACTGTGGAACCAGGTGGGCCTCCTCTTCTCTTTCTCTGGGCAGACAGAAGAGGTGAATCACAACATACAGTGCAGAGGAAAAGGGGGGACAAGAAAAAAAAGTACTTATTTTATTAAGAAGCCTACTTGGCTGTGGACAGGATGCATAAAACAGGAAGGATGTGGACACTGAATAACTCGTCTCAGGATTTCTCTGTCATTAAGGAAATGGAGGTATTGAAGCATGGGTTTCCTTTGCAGGCTATTCTAGTGAAAAGCAATTCAGCAATAAGGCAAAATGTTATTACTTTGCTGCTGCTTAAGGAGGAAACTTTCCCTCTCTTCCTTTCCTTGCCCTGCACCTGCTCTTCAGGCTCACAATCCATAGGGACATTAATAGTTACTTGCTTCGTGGTGTGTTCCCTCCTCTCAGCCACAGAAACTCTGTGTATCCACTTCAGAGGTGCTTGGGCAAGAGCTTAACGCAGCTACAGAACAGAGGAGGGGAGAATACAGCAAATCCAGGCACCAACCTTCCCAGCAGCTCCTAGGCTTCTCAGAAATGGGGCTGGAACTGGATTTTGCCACCCCAACAGCAATGGTCCCCCAGCCAAGCTGGTGCCAGGGTGTCCCTGTCGAGGGACATCCCTGATGGGATATCCCTCCCTTATATAAGGGGCTGAGATGGGAACAGGGAGCAGGGAAAAGCTGGGTTTGCTGCTCCCACTCTTGGGAAAGCCTGTGACAACCCAGGGGAATGCAACAGCTGCATCACCACTGGGAGCAGCCAGCTCTGACAAATATTGGAATGAAAACCACTGGGCTTTTGCTTAACTGAAAAGTCTCTCTATTTTTTCAAGTGAGTTTTCATGAGAACAGCTCTCTTGAAGTCATGAGGATAAACAGCCTTAGTGCCACTTTAAAATTTAAAATAAAGTTTTATAAGAAATAGATTGTAAACTTCTGCAAATGGGAATTATTTGTATTTATGTGTTTATACAGCTCTTTGTCCAGCACTGCCCAGACCAAGGCTCCTAGATATTACTGGAATACAAATGATATCAGCCAGCGATATGGAAACATTTTTGATACTTTTATTTAATTTTTCATTTGCAAATTGTAGAATGGAGGGGAACACCCTCAAAAAGCAAGGCAGAATCTCTTTCAGGCAGAACACATGTAGGCTAAAAAGTGCTCAGCAAATTCTTCAGTGCCCTAAGTTTCATTACACATCACCAGGAAAGACCTAACTTTAGGTTTGACCTCCACAGTATTGTATAAATAGAGAAGGAAACCTGAGAAGCATTAAGATGCAGCCTTCCTCAGGAAAAAAAAAACAGCAGTCCCTTCATTAATGACTCCAATTATAGCTATTCATTGTATCCTCTTTTCCTTAACAAAGTCTTACATTGTCAACCAGTCCTCTTACATGTTCATTGTGTGCCCGTTATCAAAATATCATTTTCAGCTTCACTGAACACATGTAGGAAACGTAGTACTGTAAAAAGGAAGAGGAGGAGGGAAGATAGCACAAGAAAAAAAAAAAAAAGAAAGATAATAAGCTTAGACTGTATTTGTGTAATTACCCTCTCCAGAACAATTGTCTGAGAAAAGGATATGTTTAATTTTTGTCATGTCATAAACCTTAAACTCTCAAGTTGCCACTGATTAGTCTAGGAACTAAACAACTGAAAATGGACACAAGGTGATTGCCTTCCCCATCACTTCAATTTTAGTGAAAATGTATTTATTATGAATGGAGGGAGAGGTCTCTGATCAATTTCAAATCTGTTTTTAAGGACTAATAAATTTTATACATCCAAATGGGAAATGACTTGTGGTTTATACAAAGCAAAACCTTTGCAATTTCAAAAGCATGAAACAAACCTGTTTAGGAAATGTCCAGCCAACTCACCAGTCTTTCCTCCTTCCCATTCATGATCTTCACTGCTCATAACGTTATCTGAGCCTTGACCTAAAGGTAATTCTGGCCCTGACTCAGGCTTCATTCAAGTCCATCACAAAACTGCCATTGACTTCAACAGCAGAAGGATCAACCTCTCAGTGCAAGATTAAAAAGGTTAAAAGCTTGGAAAATTAAATACAGTAATTGCTCCACAGGCAAATGATAGAAGGACCTTCCCTGACCACAGCATGTGGTGTCATTACCTCCAAGAAGTTCTGCATTTGGAAACTACTACTAATTAATGGAGGGGCTTTCCCAATTGGAGCTGTGGAGACATCAACAATTTGCCCAAGAACCAGCAGCAAGGATTCTTCTGCAGGCAGAGAGGCTTGATCATTAACCCACATCCATCCTGCTCCACCAGTGTAAGCTGAAAGGGCCCAAGCGTGGATCATCCAAGTTAGAAGCCCCTCCACTGCTCTAGGTGGTCAAGGCAATGGAAGCCCAGCACCCTGGTCCCCCAGGCAGTGACAGGACTGAACTGGCTCAGCCTGTGTCCAAAGTTAAATTTCCAGTTGCATTCTCAAGGAAATAAATGCTTCTGTGGCTTTCTGAACTGTATCTTATAATGACTTGGTTTCAGGAAACAGGGAGTTTTGGAAGAGGCTGGAAAGAGAAAACTCTTTCATCCACCTGAAACTGGCCTGAGTTGGAATTGTTCTTGATACAATTTAGGCCTCCAATGTCCTCCAGCATTAGTCACTGTCCCCTTTCATTGCAGCTGTCGTCATATGCACATTTGTCACCCTAAGTATGAATATTTGGGTTAGATTATGTAGTATTTTAAAAGTCACTGGGGCATTTGGCATTTTGGATTTCTATCCATCCATTTATCCTGGGAGTCCTTTCTTGTTTTGTTTTTTTATAAAATATTGAAAGCTTGGAACAGTTAGCACAAGAGCAGTGGGAGTTATCACCAAGGGCTCTACCTGAGAGACACAGTTTTGCTGCTCTTGTCTTGGTCAGTGGCTGCCTTCGCAGCTTCCAGCAGGGCCAGCAGGCACATCTGCAAGGCCACACTATTGCATAATTGCAAGGCCACGCCTGGGGGATGGAGCTGTGCCAGCTGGCAGCATCCAGGCAGGAAGGATCCATCCACACTGATAACACGGTGGGCTCTAACAGCTCTGTGACTTTGCTTCTCTTTGTCGTTAGCATTCACGCTCCTGTGGCAGCAGGTCTGACTCTGTTTGAAAGGCAGGCAATGAGCAGGTACAGCTCTGAGATGTGGGCTGTCTCTGGGACTGGTTGCACCTTGCAATTTGACCTGACCCGATGACACCATCTGCATTTCCCCAGGGACAGAGCAGGGCACAGGCCAGAACTGGCAGGATCATGGCCCATCCTTATCTGCTCCCTCCCCTGGCAGCATTTCCCTGCAGCTCTGATTTTTTTTCCTTTGGTTTGCTCATCCCGGTGGGTCTGAGCTGGGCACCACTCCCACAGCCTACACTTCTCCTTGGAGCTGCAGGTTCAGCAACAGCTGGGGAGTTGAATCTTTGATGTGATCACAAAATATATCTGTACATACATCTATATAAATGTGTATCTACATATATATCCATGGAGATGGACGGATGGATGGATGGATGGATGGATGGATGGATGGATGGATGGATGGATAGATAGATAGATAGATAGATAGATAGATAGATAGATGATAAATAGATAGATAGATAGATAGATAGATAGATAGATAGATAGATAATTTCCCTTTTCTCTCAAAAAAATCCCATAAAAGCCGAAAGCTTTCCTTGCCATTGAAGTTACTTTTTAATTAGGGGTATTTTGGAGGGTGTCCTCCAGTCTTGGAGCCCGTAAGGAACTGAATGCGGCACGTGACTGAACTTGGCTTTGTATTTTCAGCCAGCTCTGCCATCTGGGAGCCTCCTGCCCCATCTCCTTGGTGATGGTACGAGTGGCTGCTGCTGAACAGGCTGCACTCGCCCTTCCCAGCAGCCTTCCCACAGCACAGCCAGGTGGGAGAACTGGGATGTGTGAGGAGCTGTGGAAAAAGACCAGTCCTGCAGTAGGAAGGAGACCTGGCCAGGAGTTCCAAGCTTTCCACAGAGCCTGACCCTGCAGAAGGTGAGCTTGGCTTTCCCGCCAGGGCTGGGTTTGCCGGTTCCCCCTGTTTTCACCAATTCCCGCTGGTCTCTGGTTGAACCCTCGTGTGGCTTCACCTCCCTTTGAGTCACGGCCCTGCTGACAATGCCCTGTGTGTGAGGGAGGTGAGCTGTGATGGGAAGTGCAGCGGATGTGCTGGACACAGCACCACATCTTGTGGGAATGCAGCGGGAATGCCGGCTGTGAGGTTGGCATTCTTTCCCGTGGTGTTTACTCAGCTCACTGCTCCCATCCTTGCCCTTCCCCTCGTGCCCAGCTCTGTGTTTGCTGGGGTTTGGTCTGACCAGTGCTGGCTCAGAGTGGCCCCTGAAGGGACCCTGCCAAGCTGGAGGATGGCTGTGGTTGGAGAGATGAGTGTACACAAATTACACAGTGCTCTTCGCTGTGTAGAAACTGGCTTCTCAATCACCCAAACCAGCTTATTTGCACCATTTTGAATGCAAATCAGCCCTTGAGCAGGCAGATGTTACAACTGTGTTTACCTTAAGGCCACTTTATCCTATCGGAGCAATGAAAAGCTGTCTTACAGCTAAAACCATATTCCACCCTTCCAAACTGTGGTAGCAATTTAGGTTGTTTCCACCATCATTTAAAGTGATTATTCCTATTCCTCCTAAGGGGATTTTATTATTTCATCCTAAACAAATGCTGCTGGAGACTGAGGGTCAGATATAATTTGTATGAAAGGTGGGACAGATCTGTTTCTGCCGATCTTGTTGGAGCAGATGTGGGTGTAGCTGCTCTCAAGAATCCCCCATCATCCATATTCCTCCAAGCAGAGCCAGGAAAATGCAATGCAGAACACTTGTCACCCAAATGAATGGCAAGCAAGCCATCTTTACTTGAGTGGAAGACAGCTCTTCACCTCCATCTACATATTTTCAAGTCAAATTTATTAAAAATTGAGATATTCCAACTGCCAGAGTTGAAAACATAAATGCTATTTAACTAAATAAAATTATTTTCTCCATTCCGGGCCTCTACACATGTAGAGGCTGTTGATGAACTTTGACTGTGAACAGTCACCTTTATAAAAGAGCCTCATCTGATATAAATCTACACCATCCCATTGAGCTCTCTGTTGATTTACATCAGTGGACCAGCAATTATGCCAACATCCACAACAATCTGCATCCTGATTGGTGGTGATTAAGGATGGAAAAGCAGCTGGGAGCAAGAGACAATATTATACTCAAACTCTGACTAAAAATCTGGAGGGTAGGAGCCTGATCCCCGCTGTTAGGAGTCTGCTGGGAATGAGCTGTACTTAAGATTTGCCTTAGTTTGAATGGACAAAAAATCAGGCCACAGCCTGGTCTTACATGCTCAGATAAACTGGGCACAGTTTCACACCCACAAACATCCATGCTGGTAATGGTAGCTGATGAAGAGAACCCAGTGATCCCTAAATGTTCTACATCTTGCTTTGGCAGTGCTCAGTTTGCACTCCAGGACTGAGAGTTTCACCTCACAGCACCCAGTGTGGGGATCAGTTGGGTTTTTCTCAGAGAGTCATATTCTGGTAACTCCCAAATTGGTGCTAAATAGCAGTTTTTCCAAAACTCAGTTCCCATTATCCTGAGTTCTTCCAGAAGATACATCTGTGGCACTTCTCAAAGCTGCTGCCAGAGAGCTCAGCCACTCCCCAAAACAAGCAGAAATAACAAGGAATGCAGGATGTGTTTTCTTAAGAGACAGGTAAAGTTTATCTATGAGAGAAGCAATCCAGGAACAAGCCCAGGGAGCCTCCACACTGAGACGCTTGTTTTGTTTTTTTGCTTTACAATTTCACAGCTTTAAGTCCTTTCAGGTTATTCCCATCCCTGCTTTAAAAGGCTGAAATTCTCTGTAGTGCAGCCACAAATATCACAGCCCTCTTGTCAACGTCCAAGCAGCTCAGAGCTGCAATTTATTTAAAGCTAGCCTGAAGTGAACCAGTTAGTAAGAGCTGGTTTCCTATCACACCTCATTCCAACTTCTGCCTTTGAAGCCCACTTAACACAGCCCTTCTATTCCTCAGGGACTTCAGGGGATTAAGGCAGCCCCCCTGACAATACACTGACTGTTCCAGCGCTGTTGCCTTTTCTGTTTATCAACTAAAATGAGAGAGAGTGCACCAAAAACAAAAGACAAAGAAACAAAGGGAGAGGGCAGACGGAGTGAGAAACGGAAGGATGGGGGGAAAGAGGAAAGCAAGATTTTCAATGCAAAAACAAACCCCTGATGTTCAGGGCTTTTGCTAATACTAGTAAGCTTCAAGTATCAGCCTTGTACCCTTAATAATGTGGCAGAGAAATAATTACCCTAAAGCTCTCCCTCTGTATGTCAGACAAGTTGCATTTATTCCAAGAATTCTCTTTTCTTAGGGAGACCCAGGTGTAAAAACCCACTAGAGCATTCAGTTGCCTGTGTCTGAGGAGCCCAAAGGATTATAACTCTTATTTAGAGCAGCTGATAGCAGTATTTGATCTGTACTTCTTTACTTTACTAAAATCCTCTGGCTGCTGGCACCATGCCTAAGGCATCGTCTACCTGCAAAATCTGCAGCTTTATCTTAATGATAACAAAGCTGGGATAACACCGTGAAGTGTTTCAATAACACAGGGATGAGTGGGATCTACCTGAACTTGTTATTACACTCTGATTTTGGGAAGGCTTGGGAAGGCTGCTGGATGTTGATCTGGAGCTACTCATCAACCTTCTGTCCTGGAGGAATTGTAAATGCTGGGATAACCACAGTATGGAAAGGACAGTGCTTTTGTGAAGAAGGTACGTAGGATGTCTCCTGAACAACTTTCTCTTTGGAAAAGAAGGATACTCTCGGAGGAGATTTGTAGAGCACACAGTTTAATGACAATCCCAGGAGCAGTTGAGAAACCCAAGGCAACAGTTAAATATGCAGAAGCCATGGGTGGAGAGACCCTACACCACCAGGCTCAAGAATTAGCAGCCTCCCTCTACCCTTCAAACCAACATCTGGAATACACGTGAGCCAAGCAGGAAAAGGAGGGCTGATAAAAGCTGCTTGAGGCAGCTCAAAAGTTTGGGGACCCCATGTGGCTTTTCTATGGAAAAATGCTGTAGAGGATTAGATATCTACCACTGCAGCCAAAACCCTTTCCCTCTTGCACTCTCCTCTGTAGCACATGTTTTGGGTCGTCTCTGCAGGATTTTCTTGCCTTCATCACTCTTCAGTCAAATGCAGACAAAGAAGAAAAGGAAGACAATCCATCCATCAGGCCTTCAGGACAGGTGAGATTCCAGCCTGTGGTGAGTGCTGAGCCGTGGATGGGACATCAGGGCAGGTTACTCAGGGCACAATCAATCAGCTCCTGATGTCTTTGCACCATGAGAGAGCTTTCTGGTCCTGGGGCAAGCACAACAACCCTTGATTGCTATAGGTGCTAAGTAATGCAGTCCAGGAAAGGGCTCACACTTCTCCAACTGGATAGGCACTGCTCCAGCTGGGTAGGACCTACTGCCTTCTGCTGTGTTGCTGACCCCCACCAATCTGTATTTCCTTCCACAGCATCAAAGTTCCTGCTGCTGTCCATTGCTACACCCCTGTTCTGGGTTTTGTCACAGTGGCTATGTGACACTGACTCAAAGTTCACATGGGGGTAAAGAGCTGAGGCACCATTTCTGAGGGCCATCCTGTGCAGGCAGCAAGTGCCATGAAAGGACCACAATTTTGAATGGTTTGGGATGTTTGTATTACTTGTTTTGCATTGCCTCACTTGTGGGAAACCCTGTGATCAGTTTTCCTCCCTGGTTAATGCCTAGTGGGAAAATTCCTTTCCTGCTGAGCAGTCCCTCTGCCCTACAAACCCTCCACCACGGTGGGTGTGGGGGCAGGAGAGGAGGAGGGGGTCTGTGTGAACTGTAGGCATTCAAAACCACAACCCACAAAGTAACCTCCTCAGGTCAGAGCCAGTGGGTAGGTTTATACCGGGACTTGTTTCCTCTTTTAGTTTTACTGGTTTCCTTCAGCAATCATTAGGGCTTAACTAAGCTTTTCTGGCTTCCCCTTGTGCTTCTAAAGTTCTTTTGTTCCTGGGGGAAGTGGAGCTGCAAGGATCCCAAGCGTTCCATTCAAAGCATTTTATATACCTGAAATTCTTGGTCTGGGCTTGAAGTTCAACTCATCACTGACCATTTGCTCTGTGCAATGAGGGGAAAAGAACAGAAGGCAAAGCTGGTATCTTCTGAAGCTGGAATCTCCTTTTATTGGCTGATTCTTTTTCTTCAGGTCAAAATAGACTCACTGTGTTATGGTGTCAGCACTCACTTGCCACCCATCCCACTCCAGCCCAGAGGGAGAGCACAAGCTAGCACCTGTTATGAAAACACTGAGCAAAGGAGAGCCTGCAGACCCTCCAAGGGATTTAGTGTAATAGCTTTTAGATGAAGGACTATCCTGCACCTGGAAATAAGTAAATAGATACGACAGATAGATAGGTAGGTAGGTAGATAGAATGATAGATAGATAGATAGATAGATAGATAGATAGATAGATAGATAGATAGATAGATAGATAGATAGATAATAAAAACATTTCCCCATGTGCACAGTCCTGACTCCAGAGGCACAAAGCAAGGTCTGAGCTGCTGGCAAGTGACCTGTTGCACGGTGCTGCCATCACCCACCCTGTGACTACCCTTAGGTACAACACTTTTCCTCCTAAACCCCTCAGTCACTACACACAGCCCCAGCTGGGATCTCCTCACCGCTGCCTGGGGTTCCACTTCACTGGCTACCATAGAAAAATCACTCTTGCTTTAAATCCAACTCATTCTCTTCTAAATTAGTCTGAACATTACTTGCACAGCTCCCTGCAGTGAAGAAAGCACTGACAGTGACAGCCTCTGATGCTCTGCAATGTTCAAGGCTTCAGGAGTTGCTACCAAGCATCGCTATCAGACACAAATAATCCTGCTCTGAGCTCTGTCATGACAGAACAAGCCTTTCCTGGGTGCGTGCAAGCAGCACAGATGCCTGGCATCAAAATCTGCTTCAGAGCATCCACTGAATGCATTAAACAGAAAATGAACTGCGTTCAGCTAGATCTCAGCTCATCCTCTCAGACCAAGATTTTAAGGAAAGGCCTCAAGTGACTATGCAAGCTGTAATAGAGGGAGATGAGAGAGTTGTTTTCTGCCAGCAAATCGTCTGGATGTGGAGCATCCCTGATGCAAACAGAGTTAGGGCATTGATAGCAGTGTGCTCCATATCTTCCATCACTACAAACATCATCTCTTCCCAGCTCACTCGTTTTGGCTTTTCTGTCAAACTAAGTACAGGGCAGTCATGGAGACAACTGTTTGCAGAAGGAAGGAGTCCCCCTCTTCTGGTCCCACTTTTCTAGGATTGGAAAGCACTGGCTGGCTGCACCACAGGCTTCTGCAGTGACAGTGGCCAGGTGGTAGGACCACCACGGCTCCACTTCTCCCACAAAAGAAGGAGGTAGCTATTCTTCCTCTCTCCCACCCATCTCTGGGCTCGAGCTCAGAGAACCTTGCTACTGCCAGTCCTGCAATGGAAAGGGGAGCAGGAAAATGCTGGAGAGCTGTGTGCCCCCACCTATGCACAGAGTGACCGCCCCGCCTCTGTGTTGTCACTTCTCTGCCACAGCCACCTCTGCCAAAGACTGGTAAAAAATGTCTGGGAGCTCTGCTATCAGTTTCTGATCCCAAAAACTGATACAAAACCCCAACAAACTTTAGGAGTGCTGAACTCCAGTTCTGAAGTGCCTGGCACAGAGAGATTTGGGGCACAGGTATGCAAATGTCTTTAGGGTCTGTTATCAGTGAGGATGAGCTCATTTCTAACGAGGGATAAGCAGAACATCAGCTTGAAGTTTGAAGGCACTTTCGGCAATCCTGCTTTGCTAAAAACAAATCCTAAAGCAGTTCCTGTGGCTCCACTGACACACAGTGACTTGCTAAGTCAGAGTAACTTGGTTTTAATTGTGTGCTCATACTCTTTAGTGTCTAGAAACCCTCACATGAGTGCAGGATCCACATTCCATGGCTGTGTACTGCTTTGGAATGACATACTGCTGTCCTGAAATATTCCTGAAATATTCCCTAATATTAATATTAGGGCCACCCTGAACAGGTCTTGGCAGAGCACATGAAAAGTTTGTTTTCACCTGCTTCATCTTATCAGGTTGCACCTCTCAGTGGAAAAGACACAGAATGGGGATAAAATCTTCAGCAAATCTGCATGACTACATCCATAAAATGTCTGGAGAAGTAGCTGTTATCTGTAAGAGTAAATCCTTGGGAGGTTTTTCTTCAAGAAAAAAATGCTCACTTTTCCCCCCACCATCAGAGTGTTCATATAAACCTATAACCAGTTCAGGCTGTTTCTCCCTCTGGGAGGTTTCAAGTGATTTGATTCAGCTTTCTAACACTGTTCAAGGTAGACTTCATCTCCCCTAGCACTCATCAAAGCTGCTAATAGGTACTTCAGAACTCATAAAGAGATGACCAAATCTTGGGCACTGGGGACTCCGGCTCATTTATCTTCCACAGGCAGAATCAGATCTGATTTTTTGCACTGCCTTCTCAGATGCTGATGCAGTGCATGGTCCCTGGCTCCTCATGGAAGCTTCCCTTGCAGTAACATTCTGCTGTGAAAACACAAGAAAGGCAACACAGACTTCATATGGCTTCTACATTTAACTACAGGCAGATGGAAAACTGAGGGGGGAAAAAAAAGAAAAGGGAAAAAAGAGTTTTACTTAGAATTTGGTTACTAGGGATGGGGAAGAGGAGATTTATAAACCAAAACCAACACAAAAGTTTTAAACACAAGCCTCCTAATTTGTGTAATTAAGAATAGAGAAGTTGTGAAGCCCAGATATCACTTGCTCTGTGAAGGCCTTTGGAGATCTCAGGATCTTAGTTTACACAGAGGAAGTGGATCCATGCCGTTTTCAATAAAATTTGAGTATTTTATTTAGATCTGATCCCACGAATTACAATGAACTTTTCCTCATTTTACAACGAGAATCTAATAATTATGCTGCTACTGATATAATGCAATATATCAGGATTCAGGTCCAGATGTACAAGAGAAGCTGTGTTGGTGGAGTGACATTTATGTAGTACTTGAAATACCTGCACATATTAAGGACAACTTCATGACTAACTAGCAAGAAGTGACACTTAAGAGTCCTTCTTGTCAAAATGACTGTTTTGATATAAAAAATTTCCCCATTGAAGACAAAGATGTGCAAACCTAATTTGTTAGGATCATCATTAGAACTCTCTTTTTATTCCTTTTTGGAGGAAATTTAAGCTCAGTTTCCCTTGATATGACTTTTTAGACTGCAGTTACTGTTGCTGTACTGTAACCTGGGTTTGACTGCAGTTCTAACACATAATCATAGGTAATAAGTATAAACCCCCCACCTTTTAGACTGCAGTCTAAAAAATATAACCTCTGTCTGGAATCTATTCATATGCCAAGCAGCCTCATTTCTTTTCAACATGACACTGCAAAGTGCAGGTATTCAGTTAGTGCAGAAGAGCCTCTCACTGTAGGAGTTCCAGGCTGATTTTGTTGTTTGCTGGATGCTGTGGCTGAGTAGGGATTCCCTGTTCCTCAAGGCCACAGCTTCAGTTCACTGCCTGGGACTATGAGTAACATGGGAGGAAGAACGCAAGGCTCAGTCTAGCAGCTCCCCTGATGCAATTATCACAATCCACAGGCTGTTCTCCTCTTTGCCTGAGGAGCCTTGCAGTCAGATCGTGTCCTTCATGGTGCTGTGGGGTAGGGAGGAGAAGGGGTGCTTTAGCAACTCTGAGAAATCTGAAGGAGCATTTAACTACATCAAGCCACATAATTAGAAAAGCCTTTCTGTCTTCTTCTAGCATTAGATTGCTAAAAATCAGCCACCAAAGCTGCTCCTTCAACAGGAGGTAAAGACATGTCCCTTTGGAGGACAGGTCACCTCAGCTCGGTGCCCGTGACGGGTGGCAGGTCCTGCTCTGGGGACACGTGTCTCCTTCCCCCAGTGCCAGGGGCAGCCTGGCCTGTGGGCACTGGCACAGACAGCTCGCCCTCGCTGAGATGGATTCCACCCTCACTGTCGGGTCGTCAGTTCGCTGTTTTTATTATGACTTGAGCTGACATATTTCATTACATACGATCACCCTCTGCCCCACCGTGCATCCATCACACGTGTCAGCTCTGCTTTTCCAATCTGCTGCTTGATTAGCCTTTGTTAACAGGAACACCCCAATGATACACAGGGAGCCGTGTACCTTTTGCTCGGGTGCTGGAGGACACCATTGCCAAGAGGCTCCCAGATAAAAATAGTCAGAGCCAGAGCAAGGCCCACGGCCATCAGAAAAGCCAGCTCTGTTCCCAGCTCTGCTCCTGACCCGGGGTGGGGACACGGCCCAGCATCTTCTTGCTCATCCTGGATGCCTGCAAATTCTCTCCACTCTTTCTCTCTGCAGTCCAGCAGCTCATCAGCCATCACCTCGTGCTGTGTGCTTGGGCCTATTACAGGGGCTGTCATTTTGGTACAGTCCTTTGGGGAAGAAATCACTTTCAAGCTCCTGTTGGTGACAGAAGTAGTGGTACATGGGGGCAGTTGGCTGGAGGAATGACAAAATTAGAGAGTTATTATACCATATCCCCCAGTATTGGGAGATATTATAGATGCCACACAGGCTCTTGCAATGGGAAGCTAAGCAAGGGCAGCCAGCAGAATCCATTTATGAAGAGTAGGTCATCCTCAGCAAATATGATTAACTCCTTGGAGTGGAGGTGACGATGAGAGCTGACAGGGCTGAAGCAGCAGACATAATTGACTTGGACTTCCACAAGGCGTTTTTTTCCCCCTCTCCATACAATACTGCATAAAAGACTTAGGGTTAATAAGTCTGGCATTGATAGTGAAATCCTCAATTGGCTGCAGAAAAGAATGGCTCAGTAACCGAGGTTAGACAAGTTGGAAAGTGGTGATAAATGGATACAGATGGGGTAACGGTGAGAGGTGAGAAGTGGAGTGCCTCTGGGAGCAGAGGTGGGGGCTTGTTCATGCATCAGTGACCCCCCTGAGAGGGGGATGGAAAGTGAAGCGTGCACGTCGTCGGAAGAGACAGAACTGTGAGGGAAGTAGAGGGAGTCCACATGTGAGGAGACAGAGTTAAAGACAGGCAAGATAACAGACATCCCTGCACAATGCAAACTGGAGAAACTGCAAGAACAGCTCAGAGTGTAAAGAGCTGGGGAAAGGACAGGTGGGATTGTTTTTCTGCAAAATGGTGATTAGGAATAGGATGTGAGGTGATAACAGAAAAGTCCTCCACACGTAAAGGAGAGACATCCTTCAGGAATCAAACTGTGACTGTGAGTGCTGGACACTAGCACTGATATCCAATAGTGCAAACCCAACTTCACTCAAAATTTTTCTCTTTTATTCTATGAAAAACTTATCCATTAACTGGTGTGTCCACTAACTGATCTACATTTGTCTACCTATTATGCAGCCCTTGCCAGTTCAAAAGCTGAGAACCCCAAAGTTTTAAATGATTTCATCCTTGTATTCAGCCCTTTAGCATTAAAGAAGAATTATCTCCATTTTACAAAGATCAAAAAGCATAAATATATTAAATTTAGTTACCAGCTGTCATAATTCTATCGCAAATCCTGCAGTACTTTGGGATTTTCTTTTCCATTTCTGATGGTCAAGGAAGACTCATGATAATCAAATGCTTTTATTCAGTTAGTCCATATATAATTTCATAGTCCAGGCCTTTGGAGGACCTCTCCAAACAGCCAAGTGGGCACAGTTAGAGTATGGTCTCTGCAATATTTTGTTTCACTGTGCAAACAAAAGGTTGCTTACAGCAATGTTTGCAGAAAGCAAGTGTCACTGAGGCAAACACGTGGCCTTTCCTAGATAAATGCTTTCTGCAATATTTGCCCAGCTGTAGTGATTTTTCAGCTTGTGGTTGGAGAAGTGACCTCTGATTCGACCTTAGGAGGGAGGTTCTCGAGCCACCCACCGCAGCAAACTCCTCTTCTCCGCAGAGTAAGATGATCTGACACACACCAGAGTTACGGATTTTACAGTAAAGAACCTCTGCCTGGGCACCGGGAACAAGAGCTAAATCTGAGAGCTCTAAAAATGCAAACATCTAATCCTGGATTCGGTCAAAGCAAGACTTTCAGTAACTTAACAAGGAAAAAAAGTAAAACATACTTGGCCATTGCCAAAGTGAGTTGCTGAGTTATTTGCACTGGTGCAGGAAATTTCCTGGAACACCAAGATCTATCCTACCTGTTCTACCCATCTTATCAATGGGAAAACTCCCACTGGCTCCAGCAGAGCAGAGCTGGTCTGGAGCTGAGCACTTCTTAAATTCCACCTCAGTGCCTATAACTGGAAAATAACTGCAGATAGGACCTACACATTTCCTAAGGCAACAGCTTAAATTCTAACAGAAGACCAAAGCAACACGTGAAGTATTGTCCACATTTAAAAGAGAAGCAGAATCAGTGGAGAGTGATGGTGTTAAGGACCAGACCAGCGTGCGTACAGCTAAGAGCATGTTTTACTAGAGCAAATCTCCTTCTAACTGCAAATAATTAACAGTATTAAAAACATCCATCTCTAAACAAACACTGCTTAAAATGCTCCAAATCCCCAAATTCAGCAAAGCCCTCGAGCTCATATTGAACATTTAGCACGCCACACTAATGGCACATGAGCACTTGCTCTGGCAATTTCCTCAGCTGGGGTCACAGTGCCAAACTGTGATGCCTCTGTGCCACTCCTTGCTTGGAGCTGGGATTAGATTGGGTGGATGAAAAAAAGAACCATACTGCTTTCCCTAATCTTGTTTTCCTTAAAAGCAGAAGCCACTTCACCTATGTCATGTCTACCTTGTAATTATCCTTTGTCTGTTTTGGAGTTGTGCATTTAAGTGCTTTTTTCTGCTCTTTTGTCACAACAGTCTGCTGCTTGTGATCATTGTTATTTAAGGAGAAAGATTTAAGGAGAAAGGAAAAGGATTTTTTTCTTCTTTTGCTGTGCATTTGGAGATGGAAAATATTTCTTCTTCTTCTTTTTTTTCTTTTCTTTTTTTCATACTTCTCATCCTAAAAAGCCTCCCTGAACTCTTGTTTTATGGACACACAAAAAGCATAATTTTCTTTGTGTAACTTGACACATCCCAGCGGCAGCGCAGCGCTTGATTATTTGATGAGACAGCGTTGTGGATCACATGCACAATGGCCCCCGAGAAAATTACACCCTCCCAGGCTTCAGTGAGAATCTCTTTGATGACAAAAGAGTTATTATTATGAGTATTATGCAGACAGGTCAAGCTTTTAATAATTTCAGGAGTTGTTCCTTTATCATTTCTTGACTGTTTGGGCAGTTCAAATGGAAAGGTAACTTCCAGTCCAAGGAGCAGAGACTGGATTTAGCAAATCGTTAAAAGCATTTGCTTAACTCTAAACATAAAGAACAACAGTTGAATTAATGGGACTACTCATGTACTGCACACTAAGGATGTGCTTTTGTAGTTTTATTAACTCCACTTAATGAAGTTTAAAATATAGATAGAGAGATATATTTGTAAGTCTGCTGAAATCATGCTCTTTCTCTTCTCTGTCAGAGCAGTAGCCTTCATTAACTCAGCACTCTGCAGCCTGGCTAACTAGGGCAGGACTTGCAGTAACTAGTATAGCAAGCTGAATTATTCATGATGAACTTTTTCCTTTGGAGGAATGTATCTTCTTGGTTTTTCTACTCAGAGATTTTACATGAACATACCATGATTTTTTTTTTTTTAATTATTTTACCTTTCTCGAGGATTTTTCCAGCAAGGAAATGGTGCAAACAAGCTATGCCCAGCTGGTCATGACATGATCACAGCAGGACTCTGCTCAAGAGCTCTCCACTGAAATGAGTGAGTGGTCACCAAAGTTTTATGATTTCTCTATTAGACTGGCTGAACAAAACATGGAACAAAGACAATTTTAGTGCTAAGAATTCCTCTGATTTGCCATTCAAAAGGAACTTTTTTCTTTTCAAGATTTCCCAACTTACTCAAAATGTTCTTGCTTATCCCCAATATTTTGTCTGTTTCCACCTCTAATGGCACAGTATTCCTTTGGTCTTAACAGCCCATTCCTAGCAAAACTTTCTGAGACTCACTGCCAGGCTTAATAAGGCTCCCAGTGGGAAGAAATTGAGATCAACAAGGGATATCTCTGTGCTTATTATCATGTTGAATCTAAGTGGTGTCATTCCTCAGAATTCATTAGTTTAACAACATTCCCAAAATATACTTGGCAAGTTGTAAATGTATCCTTTCGATTAAATTACTCGAAAGTTACAGATTTTCTTTTCTTTGTGTATACTTTTACTGAAAACTCACCCGACTTACAGATTGCTGTGAAAGTTTATTCTTTATTGGAATTAGCACGAGAAGCACTGGGAGTATTTTTCGCAATGTGCTTTTGATTAATGGATCATATTTTGAATGTTGTTAACAGGGGATTTTTAAGTGCAAGATTTCTTCTTGTAGAGGGTCCCACTCTGAAGTTGCTGCATCAGCAGGCCCTGCAGGAGAGCACAGTGCAGCAGGACAGAAGGGGTAACTCTCCATCAGCACATCCCAGAGCAGAGAGCTCGGGCAAAGGAAGCCCAGGTGGGGAGAAAAGAGACCTAGGAACCAGCAGCCAGTTGAGCCACCTGTGGAATATGGGATCCTGAAAGACCCTCAGGTACAAATGGAACAGGAGGTACTGCTGAAAGTGGCTTTTTACCTGCAGAACACCAAATTCCCACAACCATCCTTCTCAATCTAACATGAGTGAACAAAGCCTGATACTTGTGGCAGCCACGTATTGCAGAAGAGAGGGCAGGGGTCTAACCATGGTCCTTCTGAAGCTAGGAACAAACCCCCTTCAGCACCAGGGCACAGCCAACAGGCAGCCAGGGACAAGGAGAAATTCTGCATTCCAGGTGAGGAGGGAAATGCTACAGGCCAGGTTTTGGAGAAGCTGAAAGGCCTCAGCACTGGATGCTGCCTTCTCCTGCCTTAAACAGGAAAACAGTCACAGCACAGAGCCCTTCCTTGAGCCTCCCTGGAAAGATGAGTTATGACAGAGAAGACACGGGACACATTTGTTTCCAGCTGTGTCTTGACTACAGATGTCTCTCAGGAAAGGTATTAGCCTGTCCAAGGAAATCTGTGGTGCCTGCTAAGCTCACAGCAGCTCGACACCTGCGAGGAACATCGCAAAGAAGATAACGGTGAGCCTTTGGCAACTAAGGATTTGCTTCAGCCAGCATGTCTGCTATTTGTAATTCATAGGCTTGGCAGAATGATCTGGGATTTTTCCGTGGTTTTCTCTCAACCCACAAAATAGATCTCATTTTAAACCAGGCATTTTTCTGATCTGTTTTTAGCTTTGATATTATGGTCAGAAAGGGAAATCCCCAAAGATGTATTGGTGGTTGAGGTACAACATCCTGAGTCTGAGAGATATTGAAATATCTTGAATATTCTCTCCCATCATTCTGGGTGAGTCATTTCATTCTGGTTATCTGAACAATCCTGCAAAACAGCACAGATGTTTCGTAACAGTAACGCTCAGTGAACTCGCACAATCTCTCTCCCAGTCACCTTTCCATTCAGAAGCTGAGTATTTGCTTTCCTCTCCAGTGCTCTGCCTGGGCAGCAGATTAATCCTGGCCATACAAAATGGTGCCTGATAGAGCAGTATAAAATAAACAATTTGCAACAGATCCTGAGCTGTGCTCCATCAACTGCAGAAGCACAGGGGACACGGAGACAGCTTAGGTGCAGAAGGGGCTCATTTGTCATGAAGTCACTGGCTGGTAACCTGCTGGTACACCTGGACCGAAGAGATTGGAAGGTCAAAAGAAATGGAGAGGCTAATGGGGACAGAAAGCCAGACATGCATGCTTATGTGCTGTCACAGTGTGTGGACATGCAGTAGGGAAAGGGATAATCCAACAAGTGGGGCAGGTTGTACCACACAGTTTTGGATGCTGAAAGACTGAACTTTTCTGTCACAGTTACTATTTGAGTGTGAGCAATGTAAAGTGCTAGTTGTTTTCTTCTCCTTCCCACTATAAAACCTGAGATTCTGCAAGCCAAGCAGTGCTGAGTTATTCAAGATGTGGAGCTGAATTAAAATATTCAGGAAAGACTAGGTAGAATCTCATGTGAGAATGGAACTAGCCCTCAGGACTTTAAAACTTTAGTTCACCATGACTGTCATTGCATAAAATTTAGTAGACAGCAAAGGACAAAGTGTCACGACAAAGTGACATTTGCAAAGTGAACACATCTACTGCCAGGTGGGGAACTGGGTGAATGAACAAAGATGCCAGAAGATGTTTTCCTTTGTCCTTTAGGAAGTTGTATTGTTCAGCAGGTGTGCTAGGATAGTGTTGGGTTGTTTTTTTTCCCCTAAGAAAACAACCTTTGTCTCATGCCTGGCATTTATAAGGGTAGGAGTGTTATCCCATAAAGACAATAAAAGCTATTCAGTGATCCCAAACATTCTGACTGAGGGCCCAAGCTGATCCCCACTTGTTTGACAGCACCCTCCAGCCATTTGAAGCCATCTGATTTTCCAGCTCCGTGGTGAAAATCAGAGCTGCAGCAGGAGAAGCATGTCCAAACAAAGCCAGAGTTAACTGGGCCAGGAATTATGGAAAGCTGTGAAAAATGAGCAAAAGGAAGCAGGCCTTCACTGTAGTACTTGTCATAAAAAAAGCAAAATAGAAACAGGCAGAAGAAAAACCCATGCACAGAGAGTTAGACCAGAGTTGCCACTGCTCCTGGGAGATCTGGGAGCAGGAACTCACCTCTCCAGGGCAGGCACCCACCGTCCACAGGCTCTGCATTTGTACAGTTGACACAGAAGAGACTTGTAAGGGCATTTTTGGCTTCAATATTCTGAACTTTATTCTTCACTGTCATTTCTTTCCCCAAGATTGGAGAAATCTGCCTGGGAAATTCTGAGATAAACACTAGCTGCTGTTAGTCTATCATTTATTGAATGACACCAAATGCCGCTAAATTAAAAGATTGCTCCTTTACAGCTCCATTTCAAGTACTTTTGTTACCTCACAAGCAAAGCTGACAAAGCCACTTTGCTTTCTTCAGACACAAAAGGACATTTTGAAGTAAAGCCCACTAAAACAAACTTGGTCATATTTCATTAAAATTGGCAAGGGCAGGAATTTTCATGCTTTAGTTGCTGCTCCCTGAAGAGCTTCAAAGAACTTCACAAAGCAACTTCTCCAGCAGTTCCTCATCCGAGCAGTCCTGCTGGACTCTTGGAAGTCTCTGCCTCTCCTTTCATGAGCAAGGTTGGCTTCATCAAGACCTAATGACCAAGCCCTGGGAGACGCTGAATACCTGCAGCCCAGCATCTCTGCAGGATCTCATTATGCCTTTCAACAGCGCTGAGACAAAGGGAATGCCCCATTACACAGACGGATAAACTGAGTCATCGGGCTTTTAACAGGACTTGCCCAAATACTTGAAGCATTGGCTAAATCTCACGCACCTCATCCAGGCAATTAGTGCCCTCTTGGTGAGCGGGTCTGGGTAAATTACTAAGAAGAGAAAGATGTGGCACTGAATAAATGACTCTGTGCACGCTGTACGCCGTGACTGAACTGCGGATTAGATCTGCTTAAACTAACTTTAAAATGAGCTAATACAGATATTAGCAACAGATTGGCAGGTTTAATCTGCTGGCCTGAGCTGTGGGGGCCAGCTGAAACCCCTGCATCTGCTGGTGGAAGCAGGGATGCCTCCTTACCCTCCCTCCTCCAACCACCAAACGCTCTGCTGCCCGCTACAAATTAGTTTATAACTGAGGAAGAGTTCCCACATCAGATGCAGCCTGATAGCAGAGGGAGGGTAGGAGCAGACGTAACCTGGAAGGACCTGTTCCCCAGTCAAAGATTGTCTCGAGATTTGGACTGGGGCAGGGCTCCTTCCAAAACTCCACAGTCCTTTGCCAGCTGCCAGGAAGAGGCAAACCCAGCTTTGAGGCAGTGGACAAAGGCATCTCCTCCATGCTGTGCTCCTGACGGGCACCTCCAGCTTCCTGTCCACATTCCCACCCTTCCCAGCACGCAGCTCAGCCCCACACCTTGGCAGCCCTCTGGAAAACCCAAAGTATGCGGTGAAAGCCTGCGTAAATCTGGTTAATTTAATTACTTCTGGGGAGATGGCTATCTCTGGCTGTGGAGCCACGTTAGTAAGCCTGATGTCAGCCCCTCCTGCGGCACACGCAGGTCGGGGCAGGAGGAGGTGCAGGGGTGCAGCCAGCGGGGCTGGAGGCTGCAGGAGGGGTGAAGGACAATGTACAGCTTCTGCCATCTGCCAGGGGGCAGGAGCCAGGTTGGAAACTCGGATTTCAAGGCACAGACCTGGACTTCTCTGTCTCATGCATGACTTTGGGGTTGGAAACACGACGTGGGTCTCCTTTAGCAAGATTTGCAAAATGATTCCATTGCCATTGCTCCAAAAGCTCCTGGTTGCTCCCTGCACAGCAGAGAGGCTCAAACACCAAACAAGACACGGTGCTTTTTCAGGGCTCAGGAAACCTTGGGCATGAGCCCAGACTGAGTTGGGTTTTTGTTCAACCTGCACATATGTACTGCACCCTCCTGAAAGCAGCTGTGCCTTCCCCACCCCTGGGTGCTGTGTCACCTCAGGAGCCACATTAGGCACCCTGCTCCCTCCCAGTGCTTGGGCAGCAAGGCCAGGGACACCTCTGCCACCTCTCCTGTCTCACAAACCTCTGCCACACCTTGTAGATAACTCCTCTCTTTCCTTCTGCTCCTGTGCCACCACCTCACTCCAAAAACCCCTCCTTATTCTCCGTGCTGAGGAAAAGAATTCCCACTGTGTTCAGCAGGAGTTATGTACCAAGGATATCTGCAGGTCTGAGAGTAGGTCTGAGCTCCAGGGACTAGTGCATAAAAGCCAAGAATTTCCTATAGAGTCTTAAACCCAAATCATATTTCATTCAAAGCAGCTGATTTGCTTCATATAATCCAAGTTCTGGAGCAGCCCTTATAAATGGAAGTGATACCCTCCTGTTCTCAGCAGAAGCATTTTCTTCTTATTTCTTTCTACATCCAAAGATTTTCTGGCACCCATATAAAGGTTAAATCTAGCCTGAAAGCATATGCCTTTGCTCTTTGAGTTTGATTAACTATGGCTGAAATGATACTGTGAACTGGAAGCTCTGATGACTGGAGTGGTATCAGACAGACAGACAAGCAGGGGGAGAAATGAGTCTTTTTAAGTTTTTGAAGTAGTTCTGAATGAGGTCTAAATTGCACCAAATAATGTGCTTAAATAAACTGCTAGCAAAGGAAACAGCTGTCAGAATATTATACTTCTGTGGATCCAAGTATATACCCTACAGTTATGGAACAGAAAATTGCCAAAGGAAGATTTAAAGTGACAAGATCTGTGTGTGGCAGCAACAGCAGGTAAAACACAGGAGTCATTTAAGCTGCTTTAAATTTAACTGTCCCAGGTACTGAGCATTGAATTTTTTTTATTAGCTGCCTTGTGAGTTTTCCTCTCCATGCTTTGTTCACACAGCGAGTTTCAGACCATATCTAATGGTTTAAAGCAACACTTTTGAACAGTATTTCCTGGTCTAATAAAGCCTGTCTAGGATTTACTAGCAGAATAGGAACAGTTGAAAAAACACCTGAAAGTGAAAAAAAAAGTGCTATTTTCTAAACCACTGTCCTTGTTCCTTCTCCACACACAACTTTAAGACTCAGATGCTCTACTGACCACGAGTGTGTGGCAAAGCTGGACCCACAGCGTGAGCGACTCTTGCAGATATTCTTGTGCCAATGGCTTGACACAGCAGACTCTTGAGTACTGGGGAACTTCCAGCAGGCAGCAATTGTCTCCCAGCATTTCTCATCAGGGCTGTTTGGTGTGTGCCAGTACACACACACAGAGCTTAAAGAGCTCTCACGCCTTTCTGGGTCGATCACGGGCAGGTGGGTCACTGCTGTTTGCTTTTGCACATCACCTCTGCAGCTTTGAAATCCCTGTGCAAGCGAGAACACGGCACAGGCCCTTTGCAGGACAGCTTTTCAGTCTCCTGCCCTGCCTTGGGAAGCTTCCCAACACAGGCAGGAATAACAACTGAAGGTGCAATCCCGGCATTTGCAGGTTACAATCATTTTGACCTTGATGAAGAAGACGAGAAAGACTTGACCCTTTGGAGTTTCAGACATTCCAATCAATTGCAAGCATCTCACCAAAGAGCCTGTGCTTGGAGGAGGAGTTGAGTCCCTGGGTGTTCTGCTGGGGTCACAGGGCACCCCAGTGAAGTGGTCCGAGTCTGGAAGCCCAGATCTAAATCCGACGCTCCCTCCCTCTCTCACAGAACTCGGAAAACAACACTTGCTAATTCAAAGTGAGCTCACCAAAGAAATGCAAATAGAACAGTCTAAAACATTTAGATGAGTTTAAATATCTTCTTAAACATTTGGCCGAGTGAGGGCCGTGACCCTTTGGCTACAGACATGCAAGCTGTGAGCATCAGCTCTGTTTTCACCGGGGTTGGCCTGGGAGGGTGAAGAAAGGGTTCAGGTTTTTAATAAGCTAAGAACATGAGGCAGCCTGCCCAGTCAGGCTATGAGATGAAACATTCAATCTGATCCATCCCTATGGTATCGTGGAGGCTGTATTTTTGGAAACTTCACTTTTTTACATTTCTATTTTCTCATGGCTCTGCCTCTGGACCTCATTAATCTCCATAGGACTTGCAAGTGAACAATTGCCCTAATTCCATCTGGCTGGAGTACCAAAAAAAAAAAAAAAGACACTTCTTTAAAAAAAAAAGAAGGAAAAGAAGGTTGCCTTTTTCTTCTTCTCTTTCCCTCCCTATTCTAGAAATTCCTGGTGATTCTACTTAACAGTGGTTGTACGAAAAGCTTCCGTCTCAGGAGATAAAAATTAGGAATGTAACTGAAAGTGCCAATGGATGCAAATTAGAAATGAAGACAGTGATGGAAAAAGCCCATTTCTTGTGATAGACAGCCAGTCACTCATCCTTTACAGAAGACAAAGGGCTGCTGCTGGAAGGATACAGTGGCCTAAAGTTGGATAAACTCCACAGTCAAAAGTTGAATGGGTTACTTTTAACAGTGTTCAGAAAGTAATGGAGAAGGAAGCAGTTTTCTGATCTAAACACATTTCTGAAGTCATCAAAACAGGGTCTCGGCATTCAGTTCTTCTGAAATAAAATATGCCATCCTACAATTCTGAAAAATGATGTAAAAGCAGCACAAGGTACCCAAAGCACTCAGCACTTGAGTTTTCAGCAGGAATCAGGATCTCTGACTTGTCTCATGTGAGCCAAATTTGCCAGGGATTGCTGCTGTCTAGAACTGACCTGTGTCAAGGGCCTTTTAAAACATTTGTTTATCAGTTTTGGGGTTTGTTTTTCTTTCATTCAGAAAAGCTCTTCTCTTTCGTATTTCTCATCTACACAGACTACTACACTATTTCATTCCTGCTCATTTTGGTGCCTCAGCACTGGAGACTTCACGGCAGCATTTGGCCCTGTGCTGCAGCTGGGAGCTGATGCCTTTGCCCTGCTGCTGCAGCTGGAAACCCCTTGTTTGTGGTACAAATCATTATCTGAACTCAACTTTATGTTTTAGGACAGTTTCAGCTCTGGAGGGTGAAGCAAAATGTTGAATTTGTGAGAAAAGATGTTCACAGTAGTAGCTGAAACCTGCATATACCCAGGGCGGAGAAATTCAGCTTGCAGGTACTGGAGCCTACACACTGTCCAGCTCCACAGACTTATTAAATGAATCCTGATTTACAGGCAGGTAATTAAGAGCAGATCTGCTGAGCAAGAGAGCAGCGTTTCTGCAGCTCCCCTTTGCCAGCTGGATCTCACATTGGAGCACGGCGCTGGCACCGGGGCTGAGCCAGCCCTGCCAGCTCCTCCCCTCCCACAGCTGCCCTTCTCTTCCCTGCTCGGCTTCGGGGTCCTCCACCTCCCTTCAGCTGAACAGCTCTTCTGCCACCAGCTCTGAGCTTACAGGAGGGTTTTGGGTTTCTTTTTCTTTCTTTCTTTCTTTTTTTTTTTGTTTTTTTTTNGCGTTTGTAAATGTAATAAATCTTAAGACACGGCTTTGCTGAAGGGCTGACATACAGGATGCTTTCCTAATTCTCTCAAGTCTCTATTAATCCTTATTAATACCATTAGCATGGCTTATGAGCTGGGGAAAGAGCATGGAATGAATGCATTCTGGTTTGTCAAACAAGTACCTGTTTCACATTCCTGTAAATCAAGCAGGAATGGACATCCATGGCCAAAGTGTTTTAAAGTGGGCACCTCTGCCCTGTGGACCACACATTCCTAAGGCAGTTTTAAACAAGCTGAGTCAGTGGCTGCTTTTCTGAAAGCTCCATTGGAGAAACTAACTAAACCCCTCCTTCCCATGGCACTACTTTAGAGCAATTAAACTTGACCTCAAGTTCAGTAGCCAGTCTCAGCTTAGCTCCTTCTGCAATTCCTAAATGACCAGGAAGGTACCACGTGCTGCTCCCTGCTCCTGTGATATCCGTGAGCACTGGCTGAGGTCTGATCAGCTTTCTGGGCAGAGTCTGCATGTTTGGGAGGCTTTGCAGCCTTTTTTCATGAACACTGAAAGGTGGGGAAGTTATCTGGGAGAGAGTACGTTATAGTGGTTTTCATGTTCAGGTCCCAGTTTAGGTCCCTGCAGGTTGTAAGCTGTTGCAGCCTGCATTTCCCCGTCAGCAAAGCATTTCAGCACATGCACAATTTTATTCAGCTGCTTGACATTGCTGACTATGGGACTTACAAAGGTGTAGCTCCACACTGGTGATACAGACAGAAGCTCTATTAAAAAATCTGCTCCATTTAAGTGAGATGAAAGGTGTGAGGGGCACCTTGCTTTAAATGACAATGTATATCATCACAGGCTGCACTTAAAATTTCAGGAAAAAAAGCAGCTATCAGCCCTGGAAAGCACTTAAATCCTTTAGTAATTCAGAGCCTGGTCATGCACAGCCACATCAGACAGTGCTTGGGTCTGTTTGTTCATAGATTTTAGTGATTTGGGTTCTGCCACGTCCAGGGAGCTAGAAAGTTGCGTTGCCAAATGTGTGGCATTTGCTGAGTGTTTTGTACAGTTCATCTGCTTCTTTTAGTTGCTGGAAATGGTAATCACCTCCTTGTATCCCACATATTCAAACTCACATCGATATGAATTTGGAAAATACTGTATTAAATGATTTATTCCAGCTTTATCCATTTCCTAATAATGTAATGAATTATTGATGGGCACTAGGAAAAAGTGAAAGAGGCAGAATAGTATTTCAACAGAGGCAGTTATTTTAAAAAGTGAAGTGGAAGGAAAGTGTTTTCCATGCCATCAGATTTTGTACTTTGAAATATTTTCCTATCCAAAACTAGGACGACAATATAAAAACAACTCTTTTCAAGTACTTCTACAAACAGAAGTCTGCCCTAATGCAGGGCCTGGCCAATGGACATGTAAAGTCTTCTACCAAAAACGAAAGGCAGTTCTGAAAAGGCAAAAAATCACTTTGGAACAATATTCAGAATATTTTTATTTAAAAATTCAGACATAATGAAGGTTTTGGCAATTAGAGCAAATCCTTGAGAAACACCTAAAAATGAAAAATTTAAACTCAAATTCACCCTTTCACTCAGACAAGTTTGATTTTAATGAATCAACCTCTCCTGTGCCAAGTGTGATGAGACTTCATTCCTGACTCCACTTCCAAGGGCCACTCTGTGAAAAGATAAGAAGGGAGCCAAGAAGCCAAACTGCAGCTCTTCTTGGGGAAGGAAAACAAGCAAATTTGTTTAACAGTTGTTACACTGATCGTTAGGGTCTGCTGATACCAACACTTAGCAGAATATGGAGGTAAAGCTGAGACCAGACCTTCCTCGTAGCAACTTGTTAAACCCCAAGAAAAGCAGCAAAGGCTGTGTTAGAATTCTGGTAATATTTGTGCCTTTGGTGGTTCAGAAACAGAGCAAAGAGAAAAGTACCCCCCCAAAAAGAAACACCTGCACAGAGGTTGACTTAACAGAAAAAAAAACGAAAAAACCTCCACAGAGGAGAACTCTAAAAATATGCTCAATTATCTGCAACACAATGACAGCAGTTGATTCAATTTGAGCCTTATGGTCAGTGGGATGCATACTGTGAACAACAATCTCCGTGGTTTTTTGACAAAGTAGGAAATTCACAATGGGAAAGAAGAAAGGTAATGAAACCCTGAAGATGTCTTCTTCCTCCCTTTTAAAGGGCTGGTAATGAGAAGGAAACTGGTTATAGTCAGAGCTGCCAGGCTATCAGATGGAATGAGATTTGAAGGGGAAAAAAATTAATGGCATGCTAAATATGTTGTTGAAATGCACTGGGAATAGCTTCACGTTAGGAGGAAAACAGCTTAAAATCATGTAAAACGGAGGTCAGGCGTGAGAAGGAATGTGTCTGAAGAGAACTGTGTGCATGCTAAAAGCTGCCCACAAATTCTAAATACACACACTGAGAACTGCACAATAATCTGGTCAAACAAGGTTTTCAGAGGGGCAATTATCTACATCTGCAGTTATTTCGGGGTACACTGCATACTTTTTTACTTATCACAATCTGTCATTCAGTGACATAAACAAATATGAGGATGTGGGTCACTACGATTTTTTGCAAAAAAGCAAGAATGTGATAAGAGTAGTCTTGAATTGCTCTGTTAAAAATGTTGAATACTTTTATCAATTTTAATTATGGTGGCCAATTTCCTTTTATCTCTGCTCTCTGAGGGAATAAGCTTTGCACACTCATGTTCTGGGCATGTGCATAAACACACCAAATTTTTGAAAGAGTTGGCCAATTTTAACTGTATTTGGCAGAGGAACCATTCTGAAAGTTATGAAGGTCCTGAAGGCTTTCAGAGGAAAGGGAAAGGCTGCAGCAAATGCTGATACCTTAGTGCTGAATTCTCATGCAATCTCAGTGTGGAAGCATGAACACATAAAATTAAATCAGTTTCTCAAAGTTCATGAAATTACTTGCTTGAACACTAGAGTAAATTTTAACAACAAAACCAAAAAATCACATTTAAACCACCATAGTTGGAAGCCTCCTTTTTAACGAAGTGGCCATCAAATATTCAAAGACTAATTTATAGTAATTGATCTGTGGGATACCAACAGAAGCTACCTCACAGAGGGCATCACAGCACAATCATCTTCCATGGGAAGCTTAGAAAATCAGCCTCGAAATACCCAGTTCTTGAAAGAACAAAACTACAAATGCATCTCCGGCTGAAATACCTTACAAGTCTCTGAGTGGTGCAGGCCCTCACTGCAGAGTGAATCAAATAATAAAGGACATTCAGGGGGAAGAGCAAGTGAAGGAGTGGAGCAGGGGAAGAGGAATCTCACTTGCACGGCCATGAATGTGTGTTCAGAGACTGAGGCAAAGACCAAACAGCAGAGGAACTTGGAGGTGCAAATTTTAATTAGCTGGAGAAAGAACCCCACTTTCTAGGAGAAACATCTGTCACCACAGAAACTGAGAAGTAGTACTGGAACCCTACAGTTCCAGGAAAATGGCATTTTGAAATCACAGCCTCTGATAACCTGACTTCTAGGAACAGGGAAATAAAAATCAGCTGATGAAAGGACCGGGAATGGCATTTGCTTTCTAAGCTACGGGAAAGAAATCTGATGTAAAAATTTGTTTTGCATGAATTTGATCCCAGTGTCATTAGAATCCAGAAGCTGTAGGGTCACTAGGTGATTTTAGAGAATATTCTGATGGCCTCCCATCTGAAGGAAGAAAATGAAAAAAAATTAAGGCATTTCCATAAGAAGTTCCAGAGAGGCATTATCAAAAAAAAAGACTTTCCATATTAAAAAATGCCTCCATCTTTAGTATTTCTTATTTACTCAGCAGGTTAACAAGGTGGAGAGCTAAGAAATTCTTATTTAAGAGAGGGTCTTCCAGAAAAGAAGGTCCTGTGCAGCCTGAGGTTTTCCCAAGTCAAAAATCTACCTTACTTAATCTAAAGGGTTAATGTGCTGGTCTCTACAGAGTGTTGTAAAATATCTTGGCCAGCTGGAGTGCTTACTACATAGTCCATAGCCTCAGACAAGCCTGTTCTCTTTAAATTGTATTTACATGGATTTTCTTTCTGGTTTTCTATTTGTTACACTGTGTTAAATAAATCTGGCTTTATTCAAGATAATTTGGATTTATTGATTATTACTGGGGACAATTACTCTGAGTGATGTCCCAGGGGAAGAAAATGAACCTCTGGTGAGGGGCACGGTGGTTAAGGAACTGTCACACTCGGTTAAAGGCACAGCAGCTCTCTCATAGAGAAATAAAAGGATATTCTGGCCGTGCTCAGTGCACAGACCATCTAACTGGTGGTTAAAATATACACCATGGACTCAGCAGCTCATAAGGGATTTTCCATTTCTATATCACTGCATTAGAGGCCATCTGGAGTCACTCCTGCGTCCGGCCTGCTCGGTGTTCAAATCCCCCACTGAGGCACAACCACCAGGGCCCCAGGTGCTAATGCCAAAAATTGAACCAGCTTCAGAATTTTTAGCTAAATACACATGTAGGTGATGTCTTCATGGCCTGTCGATGTCTGATGTGATGGAAAAACACCAATTCTTAAGCCCTTTCGCCTTTATATGACATACTGCCTTTTGTACTTTGTATATAAAAGACAAATAGGGTTAAAGAGAACATTTTAATATTGTTTGAGCTTACACTTCTTTAAAAGGCAATGATAAAATTCTCTTTGACATAAAGAGAGTAACCTTGTCACAAAAGCAAACAACAAAGCCACATCGTCCAAGTCCTCTGGAGTCTCAGATCTTGATTTAAAAAGTTCATTCAGTTGCTGTTTCTATTTACATTAAAATTCTTGTAGTTACAGATGTGGTTTGCAGCAGATGTGCCATTGCTGCACTGTGTTTGCCTCAGGTCTGCACAGCCAATGTCCCTGGGAGCAGAGAGCAGCACAGGCAAACCTCAGCCACATCCCTGGGTGATGCTTCCCAGATCCCTGAGGATGTGATGTGTTGTCACCTCCACAGAAGGACTCCCTTCTGGATGGAAGGGATGTTGTTGCTACAAGGCACAAACTGGATGGTGTTGCTACCCACTTCTTATTCATTTTATCCCTTTTTTCTTAATTACTGGAATTGAAAAATAGGAAAAACACTTCTGAGAGAGGCAGTGACCCTTTTCCAGAGCCTGATGGATACAAAGAGATTCTGCTATTCAGAAAATTGAGATGGGAATAAGAGGAGGTTTCCATTCATCTTTGATCAGCCCATTATAAAATTCTCACTTGCTTAGGTCCTGCAAGCAAATAGCAGAGATCTAAAATGGAATCAGATAAGCCCCTGCATGTGCTGGCACATCTCAGCACTGGTGTGGCTGCCCAGAGAGGGGAGAGAGTAAATGGGAGGTGGGAGTAGAGAGGGGTTATTTTAGCATTTTCTCTCTCTGGAGTTGAGTGTTTGTGCCTGTCCTTGCTCATTTGCCTCCAGCAGAGTCGGTGGGCAAGGAGAGAGATCGTGAAGATTTACAGCTGTTTGAAGCAGAAAAAGAATAAGGGCAAAGGCAGAGAAACCCTCTCTGTTCACACACTCCTGGGGACTATTTTTTTTCTCTTTGTTTTGATTCTTTACTTAAGAGTTCATCAATGTTTAAATACACAGAGAGCCCTTTCTCATAGGACAACAGCAGCCATGAAGAAAAAGAGGAAAAAAGCACTTTTATTTTAGATGTTATCTCCAAGCAGTGTATAAGATTTACACTGAGTCACCGGCTGGATTGTTGAGAGTGCTTCATTTAGTTTGTGCTCAAAACCACGCAAACTTCAGCACAGCTTTAGCATGTCCTTGTCTCTCAGGGCAAGGACATTCAGGAATTTGGAGCTAAAAAAACGAATAAAAATTAGGTAAAACCTTTGTGATTTGTCCACTTTCTAACATGAATTTTGATAGCTACTAAGATCACACAAATCCTGCTAATCTTAGGACATCAGGAACACTCGTTCTCTGAAGAAACAGCAAAGCTTTATGAAGCACTTGCTTATCCACTTTTATTTATTTTATTTCTTATTCCCAACCACCCATTTATCTCAGTGTGGTGGGTTGAACAAAACCACTACAGTCAGTTTATGTTATATTCACCATAGTAGCATCCAAATGCCTCATAGTCTTTAAAGTATTTATCCTGCCCTTCCTTATCATTAATATATTGTTTTTCTCATGCAAATAAAGCACTTTTCTGCCCTTGATAAGACGAGGGACTTGAGGCCATCATTTGAATATCCACCTGCAGGTGAGTGGCCCAGGTTCACCCACACTGATGTGAAAATATTGCTTCATTTCATTTCCACCGTGCTGCAAATCTCCTCTTGGCAATGCAGACTGACAAAGCAGGTGTACTCCAGGACATCACTACCCCTAGTTCCAGTTGGAAGCAAAATTCCTTGTAACCAGCCATTGTCATGTAACATGAATATGAGGACTTTAGATAACAGGTAAATAAATATCTCTGAATTTCTCCACTAAGTAAGTTAAGAAGCCTCTAACAAAGGTGAAAACAAAACAGACTTTAAGTTTTGTTTTTCACCTTGCACCTGGTTCATTTTATTCTGTTTTCCTGCAGCAAGATGAGTGAAGTAGACAGGTATATCTGCTGATTTTAAGGCAGATGTTTTCCTTGTGTGTTGTTTTTTCCCAGTTTTCTCTCAGGAAAAACAACCCAAAACACATTATCATTCTTTATTCAGCATTCAGGAGGAGGTGTTTAATTTGCCTGGAAAAGGAGCAAATTTAGGATGAAAATGGGGGAAACATGAATCAAAAACACAGGGAGTGGCTGTTTTCTTGGAAAGTTTGTCACACGTGTGCTGGGTTTCAAACAGAAGCCCAGGAAACAGAGATGCTGAAGAGATTGCAGAAGATGTTGAAAGTGCTCTGACACGGCAAAACCCAGGACAAGGCAGAGACACACTCATGGCACAGCAAAATCTTTTTTAAACAATAAACCAGAACAGTAAATTTTCAGCATTTCTACTTCTACCCCCAGGCAAGGGAAACAATCTTCATTATACTGAAGAGTAAATAGAGGCAATCTCAAGGAGATCTTTTACAGAAGCAGCAGAAAATTGTTGTGTAAAGCAGGGCTGGGGTTCTGCACTTTTGGGACCAGGGAAGGCTCGGTTCAGCAGGGGGGAAAGCTGCAGCACCTTTATTGAGCTCTCCTCTTTCTGGGCTGCAGGGAAAGTGTTATTCCTCCTTCATCAAAAGAGTCTGAAATTTCACATAGGGCATCTTCAATTACGCCCCAGCAGAGAGCAGGTGGAGTGCAGGAGAGATATGGACCTGCTGGGGTGAATCCAGAGGAGGCCACGGAGATGCTCTGAGGCCTGGAGCCTCTCTGCTCTGAGGGAAATCTGAAATCTTTCCACCTACCACTGTATTCCCCACCTTCTCTTGGACTACATGCAGAAACATGGGCCATTAACAGAATACCGTGTGTCGGAAGAGACCCAGCAGTCTCAGAATTCTAATAAAGGGCCTAATGAAGAATGAAGAGATGCTGCAAGTGCAGAAATGCCATCCGTGAGTTATGAAGTCCCTGCAGTACAGCCTGCCTGGCTTTCAGCTCCTGATGTCCATCAGCAGTGACACACCCCAGGCACTCCAGCCCCCGACACACCAGTGTGGGGCTTCCCTACCCTCCTATTTATTGCATGAGAGCACGGACATGAAGAGACATTCCCACCAGAGACCAGCCTTCCAAAGTGTCTGCCTGTGCAGTTCCAGAGGAGATCTGAGCCTCATCCCTGGTATTTTATTTCAAGTGTCTTTTCTCTAGCTCCTTCCTCTGTAGGTTAATGAAGACTTAAGCACTCCGTCTCAGCAGCACTGATGTAAAACGGCTGCTTATTGCCTGTTCCATCTCGCTGACTTTTATTGTGATACTTAAACCAAAATGGTGAACTATTACACTTCATAGCCTGAAAATAAAAGCAGAATGTTAAAAAGCAGAGGCTATAACCTCTGATCCAGTCAAAATTGCTCTAAACATCTAAGGCTCGTAATCTTGAGACAACTCAGCTCCATGGGGATGGGGAAAGGCATGGATTATCATCCACAGCATAGGAGGGACTTTAATTGTAATGCTACAATTGTTATTCTTGCCATGCTCAAAGATAACAGGAGAAATCCTAAGCCAGTCTGTGAAACAGCTCAGCTCCATTGACTCCAGTGGAGCTAATCCAGTTTACACCAGTGGGAATTTAGCCCATTTGCTAGAAGGCTTGAATAACCTGCAGCAAATAGGAGATAATGGTTCTCCTTTTCTTTGGACCACATTAAGAAGCCACTGAGGTGATGGCAGCCAATTTTCCCTGTTTCCAAAGACCCACCTCTTCTGCAAATCATTACAACTACAAACACTGCATTTCCAATTCTGCACTTTACAGGAGCCACTTGGGCAGTACAAAATCCATTTTTGGAGCCAGCAGGTCCTGGGGTCAGATCCACAGTGGCCTGGGCACAGGAATCAAATAGGAGAAGGGAGAGGGTTGACTCTCAGTCACATTTTCAACTTCCTGATCTTGGGGAAAGCCAGAGGCCAGTTGAAACTGGCTCAGCTTAGAGGAGGGAAGGGGCTGCTTTTCTCTGTAACCTCGCTCCTTACACACACACAAATATGTTCTGGTAATTTTGAAATAACTTTTTAATTTAAGGGCCTACCTTAGATATATCCAAGTTAGCCAAGATGGATTTAAGGTCCATATTCCAACACAGTTCCCACACAACCAGTGGAAAGGCATTATTGAACCGAAACAGCCTGAGTGGACACCTTTAGGAACACAAATTTACCAAGTGGTTACACATTTCTTATGGAGAACCCCAACGGGTAAAGGTGACAGTACTCAGAATTTCTGGAGTTACACAGAATGAAAACTCAACAGGGTTAAGTTGAAAAGGTGAAATAGTTGGAGGGATTTCTGCTTTGGCCCAAAGCACGTGAAATTGGTGTACTCTGACAGAAGGAGTCTGTTCATGTGCCACCTGTAGACACTTCAGAGCTTGTCTTTCTGAGTTTGGTTTCCTCCCTAGTGAATCTGAGCAGGTTGCTGAAAGCCCATACCTTTGAGGGAACTAGAAAAGAGAAAAGGCGCATGAAACAAACTGCAAAATTAGACATGACAGCCATTCAGGAGGTCCCTGTTCCCCTAAAACAAGGCTACTAAAACAGGGAGGCATTTGGGATTGGAGCGAAGTCCCAAGGACCTCTGCTAGACCATGGCCAGGACCCTGGACTAACAACTGAGAAGATTTGCTTCCACAGAGAGCAGCTTTGCAAGCAGCCCTGGGTTAATGGGACACTGGGAATTTATCCAGCACTAGGTAAAATACCAGAGATAAGATTTTTTAAGTGACTCACTGTTTGGAGAGTCTTTTGGGGTACACAAGTCAAGACTCCTCAATCTGTTAAGGAGCATAGGAGGGACCCGACTTCCAAGAAGAAGCAGATTTAAGGATAACAGATTTACATATCAGGTTCTTTAAAAGCTGCCTCAAGGTAGGAAATAAAAATAACACGATGCAAAATAGGTACTACCAAGGAAAGGTACAGTCTATATTTCCTATTGAAAAATCTTATTTAAGGTCAGTAGAATCCAAAACTATTTACTCTTGGTGCACAGAAGATCTGAGGAAATTCTGGTTGGAGGAAGCTGATAGTGCAAAGGGCTTGCAAGTGTTCACAGGGGGGTTGGAAAACCTCTTGGACAAAAAAAAAGAAAAAAATGCAATGAAGTTAAACACTTTATTGCAGATAAAGACAAAATTTATGGCTCAAGAAGCACCTGAGTCATCAGATCCTGGGAGAGTTCTGTGGGGAAGTATCTCGGTATGTCTGATCAGTTCTCCTATGCTCCCCTAAACTCCTGTTGTCCATCCGCTTTAAAAGAGAGGATATCGAGCAAATCAAGCCTTGGTCTTAATCAGTGCAGATGTTCTCCTATCCTAGTGTTCACGTGTCTGAACACCTTTATGGAGGTAAAAGTTTATAGAGCTCCTGGTGACTGTGAAGATGGAACTGGTCTGCACCTGGTACTTTCTTTCAAGACTTTTCAATGATCACGGGTTTTTTTCTACTTTAAAAAGAAGCAAGTTTTTAAGGAACTCAGGCCAGCAACTTGGCCCCTCAAATGCAGAAAAAAAAAAAAGGATTTGGAAACACCTAAAAATAGATGCCATTAAGGAAATAAAACAGTTTGATGTGACACAGTAGCAGCTTTGCCTCTATGAAACAGCAAAGCCAAGAGGGGTCTAACTAAGGCATCCTAGCTCTGTGGCTCCCATTCCCAGGAACTGATCGCCCCCCAAATCTTCACAGCATCCCCAGGGGACAGCGGAGCACTATTATTCCTTTTTCAGAACCAGGGAAGCGAAGCACGAGTAGAATAAGCCATTTACCCAAGGTCCCACAGGAAGCCTGCAGTGCACTGCAGCACTAAAACTGAGACTCCTTATTCCTGGACAAACACTGGTGCCCCGAGGCCAGCCGGGCTCTCGGCAGCAGAGTCCAGCTCAGCCCTGGCTGAATTGCTTTGCTTCCCCCTCCTCGGAGGCGTCCCCGGCTGCGCCGAGCGTTCTGTGACCCGCTGCCTCTCCAGCCACGGCTCAAAGCCAAGGGAATTCAGTTCCCCTCTTGAAATCCACTCTCTCTCTCATGATAATGAGCACTTTAATCCATCAGGAAAATGTAGAGCTTCTTGGCGCCGCTTTTTATTCCTGATCTGTGTTTTCTCTCTCTCTCTTTTAGGTTAATTTATCTGATTACATGCAATGCACTGCGGCCGTGTTAAGGTACCAGTCGAGTTTCCACTTGGAGGCTTGGAGGAAAGATTACCATTAAAACGTGACTTCCATCCACTCAGCTGAAATTACTATTGATTGCCAAAGAAAAATATTTGTGCTGTGAAGCTGGGAGCTATGATGTTGAACCGTATTAACATAATGTTAGCATAGCTACGGGTGTTTAGTGGCACGCAATCAGATTTGAAATGAACGTTGATTATAGATTGAGATTAATGTTCACATATTCATAGGAACACAATGAAAAGAGCAATTTCCTTTCTACTACAGATCAATGGTTTCCCCATTCAATTATACAGCTGTAATAATTGCATTATGCGGAAATATTTCTTAATGGCTTATTTCATTCTTTCTGTTTGCCTGTGTGTGAGTGTGTGTGTGAGACAGACAGAAAGAAAACCCTTATGGACTTGTACTCACGCATACATGTGTGAAATCTTTTGTTGGTGGCACTTGCCAAAGCCTACATCCAATGCAAAATACTTTAATTACTAGTGCAAATGCGTAATCTTTGGCTGAGCTAATAGTCTCTTGGCATTTTCCCACTATTCTCTTTATTCCCCAACAGAGACCTCAGATTCCTCTGCTTGTTTAAGGTTTTAACATCTGGATCCCTCTGCACAGCAGAGGTGATCTGTGTGTGGCTCTGAATCCCCAGCACTGTCCCAAACTGCACCACCACAGCCAGAGACACCTTGCTGGGTTGGTGCTGGTGTGCCCCACTGGTTCAGCACTGACAGAAGCTGGAGTTTGGAAGCATTACAGTCTGGCACAGCTGAAACTCCTTATTTTCTTACTGCTGTCCATCCACTCACAGCTGAAACAAAAGGGTAGTTAAGCAAAATAATTTCTTATAAGCTTTCAACTTTGCTCTTATTCCTCAGAGACTTGGGCTCAAATTAAAAATGAGGCCTTGAATAGTGAAGGCACATCTGCAGAAACAGGAAACAACTACTAGACATCCTATTTTATCTTGCAATCAAGGCAAGACAGGATACCTTCTGAAGGGAAATCTGGTAGTGAAGGGAGACTAACCTCAAAAGCACCTAAGGGATGAGGGTAGAAGAACCTTCTACCCTTTCACTGCAATGCTGCTTGAGGGGGCTCTTTTCTCATTTTCATCAGAAATAAAAGTTCCCACTTACTCTTTCTTTTAGATAAAGCATATTAGCTCAGATGTACTCTCCTTCTAGGAAGGGACCACCCTCATTTCCTAGTTTGGTGAGTCAGCAGCCTGGAGGAGGAGAACATGTCTTACAAGAGAACAGATGTACCTTCCTGGAGGGGTTCATGTGGTGGTGTGAAAGAAGTTTTGCACAGGAAAAGGCCACATCCTTCAGAGAAAGTTAAGCAGTAAGAAAATAAAAGAATATTATCAGGAGCTGATGGAGCAGCTTACAGTACATTGCTTTAGGGGATGTCCTGTCATTGAAGCTTTTGACTTCAGATGACTTGAAAACATCCCTGCAGAGACATTTTGCTGGGCACCAGTGCTGCCTGCAATGCATGTGCAGGAGCACATTCTCCAAGCCACCTCTCAATGGAAACCTGCAACATTTCCAAGCTCTGTATCAGACACATCCTACAGATTGTATTGCTGGCAGTGATCAAAACTAACAGGACCATATAAAAGTTCCTAAGGCACACTTGAGCACTGCATTTCAGAGGTTGTTCAACTTTGGGGCTGAGGGTGTTCTGGTTGTACACCATTTCTGCTGACTCTGCTCTTGGCATCAGCAGGAATTTTGAGAAGTTGTACCAGTTGTCATGTGAGAGCTGCACCATGTATTTAAACTGTCTTGACTTCCCCAGCAGAGTTCATTCTTTTCTCTACGGAAAAAGTTTCTGGCAACACAGCACAAAGCTATTCCTCAGCATGGTATGGATTATTACATTTGCCTTACATTACAAAGTCACTGAGGTAAAGAATTAATTTTTGTAGGGTTTTTTTTTTTTCCTTTTATCTTCTCCCCAGAGCACCCAGAAAAAAAAGCACCACATTTTGTTATATTCTACATTTCACTCCACATTGTAGGAGAGCAACACAAACTGTGATCAGCTCATAAGCAGGATTCAAAGACAGATGTCAAACCAGTTTTAGCTGCTTTTGAAGAAAACCCCACCTCAGCTTGATATGTTGAAGGAATTACTAGACAGGGCTTACAAGAACTGCCGAGTCACTGTTCCCCTTGTGATGCTGAGTCATCAGACGGGAACAAGAGAGCGAGAATGAAGCAACATGACCCACTCATTCAGCATTCAACTGCCCCCCTTCTCCCCCTTTCCTCAAAGTTTCACATCTCTGTTCACATGCCTCAGTTATTCAGAAGTCACATGGAGGGACAGGCATGTTTCAACTCTCACGTGCAGTTTTGCTTCTGAGACAACAGAGTTTCCAAAAACTTGGTACACTTGAAGCGTCTTGCCTGGAGGAGGAATAGATGGAAGTAATCACTGCTTTTATTAAACTAAGGATGTGGGCTTTTGGGAAGTGGGATAAGAGGAGTTAAAAGAATGGAGAATGTGGAAAAAACAAAATGAGTTTGATAAATCCCAGTGAACCGAACACGGAATTCAAAGGCTATGATGTTTAAGATTTTGAAAACTTAGCAATTTTCAGTGCGTATTTCTGAGACCTGTAGGGGAACTTTGTTTTCAGAAAGGATGTTTTAGTTTTCCAACTTTTCATTTAACAGAATAACAAATTGTTAAGTCTGTTCTGAAGGACTGGGTTATTTTTTTGTGCTTCAGTCACTCCAAACCATAGGGTTCAGTCTCTCCTGGCTGAAATCCACTTGAAAAATAGCAAATACTTCTGTTTGTCCACTACTGTAATTCACCATGAGCGTCCAAGGCAGATATTTTTCAACATTCCTTAGGAAGAAAATGATTATGTAAATTATTAGATCACAAAGGCAGCAAAAGCTGAAAAGCTAATATGTCTTTACAAATAAATTGCTGAAGAGAATCACAATAGAGACGATTAACAGAGGAGAGAAAAAGAAAACATTTAAAAATCTTCCATTTAAAAATTTCAAAATCTATCCCAGACTTCCTTTGGAAGGTCCCTGAACCTCTTCAGAAACCTGCAGAGGGCTTTGTCTCACCTGACTCCAGACAGCTCTAGTGTGGGCAACGGTGTGATCCAGTCATCCGTGATTCATCTGCGGCTGAGTCAATGGAGAGAAGTCGGGATTTGTAAATCATGATTAATGACCAACTTTTGTCAAGCACATCAAGACAAATGGATTGTTCTTCAGAACTGTTAACTGCTCAACATGGTCTGTAGGAGAACTTACACAACTGACTCATATGGAGGTGTTTAGACATTTCCATTTTATGTATCTGCAGTGAAAGTTTGGAAAAAGTGAATCTCAACTTTTCCTAAATAACACAAAAATATAAAAATTGGGGTATTTTTATCAGTACAGATGACAGTAACAATTTTTTCTTATCAAAAATATCTGAATGTTTAAAATTATAACATTTAGTCGCTAATTAACATCTCTTTCTTCTCTTTGGCAAAAAATAAAGAAGCAGAATCTGCTAGAGGCTTGGTCAACCACAGGTTAATCTGAAATCACATCTTACTAGGTGGGAAACATAAAGAAAAGCTTTGTTCACCAGCTTATTTTCTACAGATTTTCTGAGTAGCCTGTAATTTGGCCTAACACTTTACCTTGTAAATGTGGAGGCACATGGCATGACCTTCTACTCCTAATGGCCTTCAAGAAGCTGAAGTTGGATTATTTGGGGTCATGGGTAGCAACTGAGAAGTCATAGGTCAAATTCAAAACCATATTACATCTCTAGAAAAAATAACCTTTCCAATAACTTATGGCATGACCCCTAGCTCTGGTAGGTCTGTGAGGGGCTCTTGTCCTCCATTCACACATTCATGTATTCAAAATCTCCTCCTCAAATACCAAGAAAAAGTTCTTTCACCTTGATTGCTATGGTAGAATGCTTCTTTTTTTCCTTTCCTTAAAGATAATTGTGGTTTTAGAAACACTATTTATATTAAATACTTTGCCAGGAAAGCTGCTTTTAATCATATGCATGAGTTCCACCAGTGCTGCTCCACAGAGTCCAGCAGAAATATCATACAAGATCAAATAAGTAGATTTTCCCCTTTTGGGGACAGATACACTTTTAAGAGGGGCATTGATATCCAATAGGTGTCTTAATTTATGACATGTTTAATTTTGTGCATGACTACTACAGATGCCTTTGAGGAGGAGTGGAAATCCGTGTTGTAATATTTTGTACTGACAGGCTTTGTTCATTGCTGGATTCTGGCTTGTGCAGGTGCACGAGTGCTCACGACTGCTCAGAGCAGCATCACCACAGTGAAAATTAATATCCTCTTATCAGTGAGGCAGGCAGAAGGGCCAAAAGGTCTGGAGATACACTGGAACCCAATTTGTATCTATCCATTTATTTACCCTGAAGCAAATTTCTCAGCAAATTAGAACTGCCTTTCCTGGGACAACAACCTCAAACAAACAATGATGAAGTTTCTTTCTGCCCCCTGGCTCAGTCCCTTCAGGAAATAATATGACTTTGTTGTTCTCTGCAGCACCACAAGCAGAGCTTGCCCAATGCCAACTGCATTTATATTTACAAAAGTAACAAAAAAATGGACAAAATGAGAGTGGAAGGAGCTTGAACAGAAAAGACTTAAAAAAAAATCTATACATTGTCTAACACTGTTAACACAGGCAAACATTGCCTGTCATGGCTCTGAAACACCAATGTTTCCAGAGCAGTAATGTGTGATATCAGATATTAATAATTTAATAGTAGTTCAAAGAACAACTAAAAAATCTACCCGTGTTCATAGATGTTATGTCAGAAAATAACTCATTTTACAAGTTCCCAGCTTAAGCTGGGAAGCTGATGGGAGAATTGTACTTCTCAGTTGTGTCTAATGCCTTTCATGGTTTTAGGAGACCACCAAGAAAACTTGTGAGTCTGCCTCTTGTGAAAGCTGGGTTATTTTCAAAAGGAGTGTAAACACAGCACGTTTGAGGAAGTGAATCTCTATTTGCATCAAAGGCAAAGCATTTTTTGTTTGAGAGGAAGAAATATATTGTCTCATTTTTTTTGAGGTACTTCTAAAAATGGTGCTAGGAGCTGCATCTGCTGAGGAAGCTTGGCATCCAAGGGAATTTGTCTTCTGTGCTCCTAGCTGGAGCTGAATTTCACCTTTCAAACTCATTGCCTTGACTCAAAGCAAGTTGAAACACTTGTTTCTCCCATGGGTTAACAGAAGTCTATAAATTTGAGAATTCTGTGTATATCACACTGGATTCACTACTGAACCACTGTTATCCAGAACGCCTTGTGTAAAACGTCCACGAGGCAGTTCTGCATTTTTCTCTTTACTGTTTTTTAACTTTCTATTTTACAGTCTTTAGCCTTCATATGACATGCTAGAAGGAAAACTTACTATCTGGAAAATTGCAACCTGTTTTTAAGGACGTTCTGCTAACGTGGCTCACAGCTCTGCTGTTGCTCCTTAGCACTGATATCCTCTGCCCCTCGGTCTGGGTAGTCAAAGCCTCAGTGTCAGCTGTTTTTGTGTTATGCTGATGAAACAAATCCACATCTTTCTTGTATCCACAATAAGAAAAAAAGGCAGGTTCCTTTTCTGGGCACGTTTTTCCACCAAGCTCTGCTAGTTTCCCTCTCAGTGGAAGAATACAATCAGGAACTCCCCAGTGCTGTCCTGACTGAAGGGGACCTACCTCTGCCTGTGGCTCAGAGCTGGGAAAGGACTTGGGAAGCACAGCTGTACAAGTCTGTGGGCCTGCTGCAGCACTTAGGGGTAAGTGCAGATAGTTTTGGGAGGTGCATGATTTGGAAAAGCTGTGCTGAGCAGTGTTTTGCAGGAAATCCCAAGCCTACACCAGGATGAAGAAAGACTACGGCTTTTTACTGCCATTTTTGCATTCCAAGAATGAGGAACAGAGCCCTGATGGGAAAGAGGATGAAAAATTCAAGTAAGAGACTTTACATCAGGCTGAAACTTCCATCATCACTGGTTAGCATTACGAGAAAGCAACCCTTGTGCTGGGTAGTACCTTGTAACTGGAAGGGCTTATATGTCACGCTACATTGAAATACACAAACACTTTTCACCTCAGCTCAGTAAATTCTTGGCATCAATCACAACCGCCTCCTTCTTTACCTGAAGTGGTTTACACAAAACTGCCCATAATTCACTCTTTCTGAGGTTCACCGGCTCAACGAACCAAATCAAACCATTCCTGCAGGTTACAGCAGGCTCACTGCTCCTCTCCTCCCCCTCTCCATGGGCAGCAGGAGGTGAGCAGAACAGCCCTTGCAGTGCACCCCATCAGTGTGAACTGGCCTCACTCTTCATTTTGTATTTGAAATTTCCAGATTCACCCCCTTCCCCTTGCAGTGTCCCCCCCAGCTGGGTCAAAGCCATGCCAAATGTGGTTTTGTTCCTTTATAGCAATATTGCTGCTGCCCTCTCTGTGCGGGTGTTGGGCTCAAAACTGCCAGCATCAAACCTCTTTCAACATTTTATTTTCCCCCATACAGTCCCTCCTATCTCCCCCATCCAATATGCAGTTATCCAAACTCATGCTGAGTCCTCAGGATCCATGAATCAAAGAGAGTGTCACGAGTACAGAGTGCTGTGCTAGCACAGGCTTCTGCACAGTTCAGCTTCTTGCTGCAGTGGCCAGGCCCTCTTACACTGGAAATTTCATCTTCCAGTTGCAAAAGGCAGGAATTGGAAAGCTCCAGAGCCTCCTTGTCCAGCAGAGATGTAAAGGAGAATGAGTGCTGTGACTGTCTCCTGATACTTTTGCTGTGGGCCAAGGATTTCTTAGAGCAAAACATCAAAGCAGAGGGCTGGGTTGTGCTGTGAGGGGGTATTGAGGAGCAAGAGGATATTCTGCTTTCCCTCCTTCCTTCCTTCCTTCCTGGGGATTCCTGGCAGTTAAGCTGAGCTTAGAAACGTGGAAAGATCAGGAAGTTATTTGAGTGGATGAGGCCCCTGGCACGTACACTTCAGTCTGGTGAGCATCTTGGTGAGTGCTTTGCAGTGTGGGAGGTTCCATGCTGAGATCAACAAGTCTTCCAACCCTTAGTGCTAGTCTGGCTCAGATGGAAGCCCCCATCTGTTATTATCCTCAAGAATCTCCCTGCATAGCAGGATCACCCTTGGATGTGAAGCTACAGCTGATCAGATGTTACTGGCTCCTCTTCAGTAGGTGGAAAACAAGAGGCTTACAGAACATGGAAAACTCCTTCCTGAAAACTGTATCACCATCTCGAGGGTGGGAGGCCAAAAAAAAACAAGGCAAAGAGCAAATACATCAGTCCCTACTGCGCCTAAAGACCGGCCTTGGTTTCCAAGTGAAAATGAGATTTATGTTATCAGTCTGCTCCTTTAATGATCGTTTGCTGACAATGCAAACCCATCACTTAATGGAGTATGGCTGGCAATCCCCACTGAAGAAAGAGCTCTGATTGGAAAAGCAGAGTTTGATTCAGGTCAGGCTTGAGGTACGCACCCAAAATACTGAAGGCACTGAGAAAAGGATCAGCACAGAGAGAGGCACTTGCAAGTAATTTGATCAATTAATTTAGCCTGTTTCTTTTTCTCCTTGCTTGCAAAGTGTTCACAGGCTGATTACAATTTCTCCAAATTTATTTCTTATTCAAATTTACTCAGTGGTATCTTTTGCACTTTTAAAAATAAATAATATTGACTGATTACAAACAATTCTCTGTGAGGATATGCTGTTCAGTATGCAAAATATGGTCTGATTTAGCTAATGATTTGGTCACATGGATCACACAGCATCATTTCTCCTCTACAAGTGACAGCTATAGATGTTGTAAGTCAGGAAGAAAATCAGAATTTGTCAGTGGTACAGACACTAAGGGAATAGGATCTGATAAATAAGTTAAGGGAGTTAGAAACTTGGAGCATCCTGGAGGAAAAATCAGCCTTCCTGAGATTTGCTGGCTGTGGGTAGAGTTTATATTTAACTTTCTTTCCTTCCCTATCTCAGACAGTGGCCTACAACAGAGAGACAGAAAGGCCCTTTAATCTTTGTATATCCTAACCAGTTACAAATATTTCAGAATCGCAGAATGGAAACTGATGGAAAGAGAAGGAACATACAGGGTACAGCCAAATCTTGGATCTACCTTTTTGCTCTCCAACCAGCATGTTCTCAGCCACAGTGGAAACAATTCTGCTTTGCTGTTACTACACGCCAACAGCAAATTTTCTACAGCCTGGTGGAAACAAACACACACACAAGAATTGTGACTAAATGAGAGACTAAATGTCATCTCAGTGCTTGTTCTGAGCTGAGGAATTTTACACCAAAACCATTCCCCCAGGTCCTTGAAGTCTGTGTCTAGTTCAAAAAGCATGGACAGGTGGAGGTCACGGGAGGGACAGAGCATTCCTTCTCCCCAGTGCATGGAAAGGTGCAGCTGCTGATTCCCCAGTGCCAGAGACTGCCATGAAAGGGTTAAATCACCATTTGTCAGGAAAGACATCCACTGAATTAATGTCACTTTGTGGTCAACCCATGGCCCAGACATCTCCCAAGCTTCTTTCCAGTTCTTTCTTTGGGACTGGTCACAACATAATAAAACAGATCCCCAAATCCACCTTGCCCAGATCCTGCCTAAAATCCAATTTATTCCAGGCTTCCACCTCCTGAGGCTCTTCCAAAAAGAGGATAACCCAAGTGACTTCTGAATGCAGCCACTCGTAGTTCATCCCTCACCTGGTTCCGTGCAAGTGAAAGTCAATTACCTCAAATATTTGCATGGCACGGCACCAGGAAAAGGTGTGAGTGCAGATCATGCAAATCAAACTGATACCCGAGCCAAGTCTGCAGTGTCATTTCATCTCATGCAGCATCACCAAGGCCTAAGCAGAGGCTGGTCTGGCCAAATCTGAAATGCAGGACTGGAACTGGGTTGAAATATGGGGCAAAGTGTGGGAGAGCAGCCCTGAGGGGCCCTGTGGGCCTGGCTGCAGAGCCCTGCCTGCACGGGGGAGCCTCGGGGGCTCTCTGCTCACTGCAGGGCTGCTCCTTAGCTTTGCATTAAAGCCAAATTTAGCAATTCAAATAATATGGTGGTGTCATATGGCAGAATGCTCAGAAGCTGTGAATCCATAGTGTTATTACCAGGACAGGGTACTCCAAAGCAGCTGTTAAGGTGTAGGAGTGTGTACACGGATGGAAATCCAAGTGGAATTCTGAATGGTAAAAAACATGCTTTCTCTTTTAAAAATGCACCTCCCACCCCCCTTTTTTTGCAGTTTCACCCTATTGTCACATTCTACTTCTTCCACTACTTTCACCTTCCAAAGAAAGCAAACACGTCCCATTTCCAGCAAAATGCTTATTCAGTGCCTGTCTTCCAGTGCTAATGGCTTTCTCAGATGGAAGATGTTGTGCTAGGCAGGAACCAAATGAAAAAAAATAAACAATTAATGGGCAGGATACATTGTTTTTTACATGCCTTCATATTTGGCTTTCCAGATTGGCAGCACCACGGGAAACCCAACACTGGGATAAAGAGCAGTGCATATGGTGAATGTGGGGGACAAATTTTGAAGCTGTTATTCAGGTAAGTGAGAGCTGAGAGGGTTTTTTTTCTTTCTTTTCTTCCTTTTTTTTTTTCCTTCTTTTTTTTTCTTTTTTCAGGCAATGATTTTAAAGCACACAACATCAAGTCCATATTAAAGAGAATTTCTGGGCTAATGCTTTCCAGCCTTGACTCTCAGACTTCATAGCTGTTCCAAAGAGGTCTTAGCTGTATAAGTACATGAGACCTCGACGTTTCCCTTGTGGACTAAACTGAAACCTAGTTTGATTAAAAACATTTATTTTTATTTTATTTCCAGTTATATATTGGCCAAAGGAAAAAACAAACAAACTAACCATCAATTCACCTTTTTGTCATTTACAATGATTCTTCTGCTATCTGATTATATTTTCTTAATTAATCTCACTACATATTAGCTGTTCTTTATTAATGGTAAGTTTGTAGTGGACTAAACCATACAATAGAACCATGTTATATTGAATATCACAGAAAAACCTCAATAAGCACAAGTGTTTTCCTTTGTTTTAGAAATCAATGGATATTTAATTAACATGGGGTAAGAACTCTTGCAGTTAGAAGAATCTCTTCAGATTAAATGAAATCATTATTACATTTTAAATGAGAACACAGTTAACTTTTGAATAATTTCAAAGTTCTCTACAAACAAAGATGAATTGAAATACTCCCTTTCTTCCAGCGTGGAGTAAAAATTGATGTTTTGTCCCCAACATCCTCCTAACCTTGGCACTTGGACACCCACTCAATAAAAAGGCAGAGGACTGCTCAGAGGTTCAAGGAATGCAAACTCATGCCATTTCCTGAAGAATTGGGCAATTCTTCCTGGCAATAGCTGGTAGTTACCAGAGACTGTGTTTGTTGAAGGTTGGAACACCCATGTGAGTAAAAAGCTCTCTTCCCGTGAGCACTGAGTGAACTCTGACACGCTAAAAATCCTTAAGATTTTTCCAAATTTTCACCCCTTCTGGGTGCTTAATTTGAATTTAGGTTGTCCAGCCTATCTGTCCATCCAGCCCTTGATCCTGGGAATCCTGCTGGTGAAGACATGACCATCCTAGAGGGACTGCTGAAGTCACTTACAGGATGTCACACAAACAGATATTCCACGGGAGCTTGGTGCCTACAACTGACACTTTATTGATAAGCCTTGTTTTTAATTTCTCTGTGTTTCACCCCAAGGAAATCTAAGAATATTTTCACACATGTAGCATTTCCAAGAAAATGTTAAGGCAACATTAAATATATGGGAGAGGAATTAGGAAAAATTTATACAAGACAGGCCAGTGGAAAGAATGATGAGAAAAACAGTGCTGAGAGAAGGAATATTTCTGGGAATTCTAGAAATTCTAGAAATTTTTGCTATCATTTCATGGCCTACATTGTTACACTTGTGTATTAAATAAAGGCAGTGTGTTAAATAAATGCACTTTTCAGGTAAAAGTATCGCATGTCCTTTATTGTGGTACTCTGAATTCTTCAGCATGGCAATGTCCAGGTATATTTGCCCAGAGAAGTAGTGGATGCATCATCCCTGAAAGTGCTCATGGATAGGTTGGACAGGGCTTGGAGCAACCTGGTCTAGTGGAAGATGTCCCTGCCCATGGCAGGCGGTTGGAATGAGATGATCTTTAAGGTCCCTTTCAACCCAAACCATTCAATAATTCTATGATTTTTTGGAGGGAAGAACGTAATCCCTACTTTCAAGGGCCACAAAGAGCATTTATATGATAAAAAGAAATAACTGACTGTATTATTTTTGAAATAATTTTGATTTATTAATTTCAAATGGTGAATATTATTATTTTTTAAAATCATTTTGATTTATTAATTACAAATGGTAAATTTAGGGTTTTATGGTTTTGGGAATGGAAAAATGCCCAAGTTTCTCTTTCTCCCCTGCTCCAAGCTGCCTGAGACGCCAGCATCCCCTCTGCACAGTGCTCCGTGCTGTCGGGAGGGGCTGGGGCTCCAGCACCCTCAGTCACTGCTGAAGGCAGGGCTGGGGAGGAGGGGCTGGGGGCAGCAGCACAAGGAAAGAGCAGAGCTGACGTGGATGGATGGCATCGTTTGTGCCAGCACCGAGGGCTGCACACGTCAGTCCTGCAGCGACACTCTCTAAGAGCAAACCCCAAGATAATGGATAGGCTGTGGTGTACGGTGCCTGGATATGGACTTTATCAGAGAGCAAGCTGGAGATTAACCTCCTGGCCCCCTAATCAGGACTATGCTCGTGCACCATCTATTACCAGAGCTGGGCAGGGTGGGATGGGGAGGAGGGGAGGCAGGCCAGTCTCACCACACACTGCTCTGTGTCCTGCTGGAAGTTTTGTTTTGCTTTCTTCCTTGGATTCTAGGGTAAGAATTCTTGGAGTCTTTATTTATTGCCAAGCGGAACCACTGTGTGACTGTGGAAATACCTGTCGCCTAATTAAATTGTCTAGAGAGGAATTTTGGAAAGCGCTTCTAATTCAAGAGCTTAATTTAGGCTGGACCCGTGCACCGCAGCTTTCTGTCTTATTATTAGATGGAATTTTAATCACTGCATATCTCCCCCCACCCCCAGCATTTTTTTCCTCTCTCCCCATCTCCTAACAACCTAATTCTGGCACAATTCCTTTCCCCTTTAACCCTCCTGAGCTAAAAATAATATCCTCTTGGAACTAGCCAAAAAAAAGGGGGGGGAGGGGGAAAATAAAGGAGCAAGCAAGCACTGAACCAGAGGTGTTTAATTAGCAGGAGTGAACTGGAGATGGGTTCAGCAATCATTTTACAGCAGCCTCTCTAGAGACAGACCAAATACACTGTGAGACAAACCCAGCTCCCAGGTCCCAGAGGAAGGAAGGTGGTTGCTCACAGGGCACCTTAAGCCTGTAACAACTGCAAGATGCAGCCCTCATGGGCCTGGATTAAAACAAGAAGAAGATCTCGTGGGGAGTGCAAGGATGCTCTAAACAAATGGCCTTAGGTAAATGTTTCAGTCTGGCCAGTCGCTCGGTGCACTGCTGTTCTCCCACAGTTAAATTGCAGCTTTCCATGTAATTGCTCAGAGAGAGGAGACACCGGGCACAGGAGGGATGGAAAGAGGTGGTGCCCACACAGTCACAGAGCTGTGTCAGCTGGCTGAAGCACAGACCTCAAGAAAGCATTTCCCTCGGAGAGGATCAAGTGCCATGAACACACCTTTAAAGCATATTAAAACCCTCAGATGGGAAGCATTAAATATGGTTAAAAGGAGTAGTCAAGCTTTTTTAGGCAGTGGTTGTATGAGTGCCCAGGCCCAAAGGTACCAGCCTCTGATCCTCCATCCATGCAATCCTCACAGGGAAAAGCCCTGGAGGGGCTCCATGGCCACCTGAGCACAGCACAGGCCGTGGGGAGGGAGAGTTTCACCATGTCCAGTTACCCTGCACCTGCAGGGCTGCAGCTGCCACCACCACTGGCCTTTCCCAGAACCCTCATCTTCCTTGCTGCAATCAGGTTTCACCAGGATTACAGGAAAATGAAGGAAATTTCTCTTGCTTAATCAAGCCTCTATGACGGAACTATAACACAAGTAGCTCTGTCCTAGCAGTAAGTTTGTGTGTGGACAGTGTAACTACATTAAAGAGGTTTTTCTCAAGTAGTTTGTGCTGCAGCATTTTTCCTGATTCTTGTGTGTTGCATCAGCTTTGGGCACCTACCACTGCTCCTGCTGGAGTGCCCTGCAGCCACACAGCTCTGGGCTGCTGGGCCTTGGTGAAGGAAAAGCTGGTCTACTCCAAGAACTGAAATTTGAGATTCTCTGTTTGGATGAAGCTCAGAAACCTCTATCTCAGCAGTTGGATTTAGTCTGAATCCTCTCCTAGGATTCTCTTCCTGCTACAGAGAGAATTTCTAATCCCACCTGGGATTAGATTTGCAGGCCAAGGCATCACAACATCAATATTGATTTTAAACCCAGAGAGAGCAATAGAAGCCACAGGAAGGAGAACAGGATAATGCATTGATCTATCACCTTTTCAAGACAGGAGCACCTGGAAGTATACATACATCTGTATGTGTCTGTATTTATAGAGAAATATATCTGTATTTAATACAAATAATACATAATATGTTGTCTGTTATATAGAATATATAATATATAACTGGATTTATGGTTTCTTCACCTCTGCTTCTGCCCAAGGCACCCTGGACATGAAGTGAAATGACCAACTAACACCTGACCTAGGCAGTGAAGTTCTCCCAGTCTAGCCTGGGATCTGAAAACAGATTTGCCAGCCTGAGCATGTTATAGGTTACACCAGAATGGCTTGGAGTATGAATTCTATCTGGTTAAAGATGTTCATTTACACTTCTAAATTGAAACACTTTGATTTTGCAAATTTGCATTTACATACACATATATACACACACAAAACCATAAACTTTTGATGTCTTGTAACTTTGCCTTTTTCTGGTCAGCTGTATTTGCCAGGCTGTATTTCCTGCCAGAAGCATTAAGCATCAACGATTCATTGTTTCATTAGTGCTGAAATGACTTTCTAATTGACTTTGTAATTGTAGTTAAAAGCAACTTTAGCACAAGCTCAAAGAAATCTTGTCTGTGTCCTGCCTTTCATCTGCTGTCACTGGAACTCAGTGAAGATGCCTTCAGTAGAATGGTATCAGACAAATCACTTGTTCGTAGGACATTGCTTTATCTTGTATTTAGTTTGATGTTACTTTTTTATTCCAGGGTCTGATAATGGCTTGATGTTTCTGCATTATGGAATATCTGTCTGATTATTATCTAGCCAGAAGCTAAAACATCACACACTGACTCAAGAAACACACCATGGGCAGCAGAGCTCCCCAAATGTTCTTGACACTTTCGAAATCTTGGCAACGCTTTTTAAATGGTCTTTTGTTTTCAATCATTGTGCAAAGGCAGATTTTTTTTTTTCTAATTAAATCTTACGTGCTCTACCCCTGGCCTGATTCTTTGGTGTGCCCTTGGTGCAGGGGCCCTGAGGCTCAGCAGGGCAGGGGCGGGCACTCAGGAGGAGAGGCACTGAGTGTGTTGGAGCTGAGGAGCAGCCACCAGCTCCTTCCATCGTCCAGCTGGAGCAGATGGAACATCCGGGGAGCCCGGGCTGCACAGAGGGGCAGGAAAGGGAAGCACGAGGGAATGCTGCTTCCCCCCAGCTAAAGATAGAAGGCAGAGTTCTCCTCTGCTTTTGGCTCAGGAACAGGAGGGGCATCTCCCCAGCTACTTCCCCTTATGTTGGCCCTACCAGTGTGGAAGGCAACAGGCTACAAAACCACAGAGGAAACAAATCTGCAATGAGAACAGCCACGCTGCTAAAAATGCCAGAGGGAAGCAGTTTTGGCTAGGAGGCAACGCCTGAGGTGATGGGGGCCAGAACTGATTTATTAAAAACCATGCCCAGGCCTTATGGGGCTGTTTCATGGAGACTTCAGCTGCCAGTAATGGATCCTTTTAAAAGGTTCCACGTCTCCATCACTGCCCTGGAGAGACCAGCATCCAGGGGACTGTTAACCTCAGCTAATCTCTAGTGCTCAGAAAAGTCCCCTCACTGAGGTCATTGTTGCTATTACGAGATTATAGTAAAATAAATACACTTGATTGGTTTAAATGTGTCACATTCTCAGCTAGGGTTGATAAAAATTTCAGTGTACTATGCTCAGGCCAGCTCCAATTCCCAAGTCATTATCTTGCCTTTTCAAAAACTCCTGTTGAATACTGAAGCAGAAATTAGTCTGGGTGATAGCATCAAAGACATCTCCTTCTAAGAGCATTATTGCTTAATTTGTGGTGGATGGGTTAGATCTCAAGAACTGTCCCACGCGGGAGCAGCGTTTCTAGAGCCAGGTTCTCCATGGACCTGACAGAGCTCCTCCTGATTTTCTCCAGGATGAGAGGAAGCTCAGATCCTGGCACACACAGTCCCTGCTTTCCTCCTGTGGAGCAGCTCGTGCTCCACAGCTCTGCAAGCTGAGCTGTTCACCACGGAGTGTTCTCTGCAGCCCATCACATCTGCGGCAGCTCCTCTGCCCAGGCCAAGGGGTGCTTTTGCTTTCATTTGTCCCCTCAGCACCATCACAGTCCTGTACTTGTGGGAATCCTTCCATCAAGCTGTGCCTGGTGGAGCCCCTGAGCAGCTCCACTGCAGAGAACCTGCAGAGCAGTGGGGGCTCGAGGGGAGGCAGAAAGGAGGGGGCAGCCCAGGGTGTCCCTCCAACATGAAGACCAGGCACGAGGGACAGCTTCCTACCTCCTGCTGCCACTAAGCCTGAGATGGGCCCGAAAATGTCTGGCTGCTGGCTTTGATAAATGGGCCTTTACCCTGGTAACTGCTGTGACAAGGTACATGCACTCCCCAAAAAGGAATAACAGCTAGTTTTTATCTTAAAATGAGCCTTAAAAGGGAGCAGAGGCAAAAGTAAGGTGAGGGGACGAGGGTTGGGGCAATAAAAAGAAAGAAAGGCCTTTTCCCTCAGTAAAAATTTGCTGATTTTTAGGCAATTCCACTTATCATTATGTGGTGTCTCCTGATTCTGATCAGCTGCCTGGGGATCTCACCTTGCACTCTTAATTAGATATAACCACTGCAATAATGAGTGGTGTGCTGGGGTTAGTGTGGGCTCAGCTGGACACATTTTGTGTCCTATTTTAGTGCCCAGGCTTGGTGACCTTTGCTGTCTGGGGCTGTTGACCTGGCTGCTGTATATTTTGCTTGTGAGCATGAACCCCAAAAGTGCAGATCAGAGCAAAGGGGTTGGATAAACAATCTGATTTCTACTCAGAGTAGCAGCACTGACTGGTCAGCATGCAGGTAAATCAAAGCCCTTCACACTGCTGGCCATGCCCTCTGCCAGCCCCTGTGCTGGTGCCAAGCTCAGGCACTACCTCAATTCTCTGAGTAGCTTAAAAAGGGCTTTTCTACAAAGGGCTAATCCTGCCTGCCTGACTTAAAAAGCCAAAGTTCAGTGTTTGAAAGCAATTTTTGGTTATGATAAAAAATTACTTCTCTCCAAATAAAAAACCCCTGATTCCCTGGCAGGAATCTGTTTTTGAGACCCATCCTCGTGTAGATTTCCTATTTAGGTGGATTTAAGGGTAAAAAGAATGACGCAGCTTATCTGATAGGCCAGTCTGGAGCTGCCCAGCTGGTTTCTTAAAAGAAAGCTTTGCCAGAGGCCAGCATGGAGAGCGGGTGGCCTGGCCCCTTGACTTTCCAGGACAGGACTCGATGCCACTGTGGACTCAGAGCAGGAGCAGAAGCTCTCCTGTCACATCATCACTTTGGCACTTCTGAATTGCTTTTGAACATATTGGCAGTTTGAACAGTGCCAGCTGCAGTGGTTTTATTAGATATTTCCTGGAATTTGAAATTAATGTCTTAAGTTCCTAAAAGTCAAGAGAGTCTAGATTTTCTCTGCCACTTTCATCAAATCAGGCAAAAAGTTGGATTCAAATATATCATGACCCTCCTATCTTGAATAAACTCAAATGAACTAAAACTTATAGTATAAAAATCTTCGGTACATCAATTTATTTATAATCTTCGCAAAGCCTAATTTTGTATTGTTTAATCTGAATTTTCAGCTTACACAGACCTCTGATACCTACAGGTTTGATTCCATGGCTTCAGGAAAGCAGAAAAGATAAAAAAATGGGGGGAAAATAGTCTCTCATGCTCTGATGAGCTGAGCAGAAGCAGAACTGACTGTGTGCTCTGGTCTCATTGACATCTGTGAGCACTCAGGTGGACTCAGGGATTGATCTCCACTCACTTCAGTGCAGGGCTGAGCCGAGGACAGACACTCTCCTAACTGCCTGGTGCTGCCTCTCATCGCCTGTCACCACGAAAAACACAGTGTGCATTCCAGATCAATGTAATATATAAAGCTGCAGCTTGATTTATGCAAATGCATTCGATTTGATGCAAATGTACAGCTGACCTTTCTTTGGTTGAAGTAGGTTGGCAGGTACAGGCATTCGAGCTCGAGTGCAGAAAAAATGGAAAGGTGTCTGCATTATGCAATGGAGTTTTCTTCAGAGAACAAACATCTCTGGTTACCTACAGCGAAGGCTACGTGATGGAATATTTTGTGAACATTTCTTGAAGCAAAATCTCCAAATCCTTGCAGAGAAAAGCTGCTTGGACTTTTCAATAGAAGTTTATTTTCAGCCGAAATAAGATGTCGCAGCTGAAGGAAAATGTATTTGAAAAGAATCAGGTTTTAGGCAGAAAAAGGCAGCAGGGGAAAGACAAATCTGAAAAATGTTCAGTGATGTGTTTCTGGTTTAGAATTTCAGGAAAGGGCTTTTTTTGGTAAGCTGGTTATTTATTAAAAGTCATCTTCAAACACATTTACTTCCAGTGTCACTTGTAGTTTTCTTTTAAACTTGCAATCCTCTCTCTCCTCCTCTAAATTTTCTGTGAAAAAAACCAGCAGTATATATTTTGATTAGAAGGAAACACGATTGAACCCAACAGCTGTTGGGAGTTCATATGAATGTTCCGAAACATTATTTTAGAAGAATCTGATGAATTCTGCTTTCTCAGCAGCAATGATTTTTTCTGAGCTGATATATCCCTCTCCTATGTTGATAGTAACTGATCCTGAATTTTACCACACATTTTCAAAGTATTTCTTGTGTAATAACAACACAGCTTCTCTGTTAACCATCACAAAATTCAGGCACCTAAAACCCCTACACAGCTTAAAAAATATACCCTTGCTAAGCACACAGTCAGGAAACAAACAAAAAAAAACCAACATGAAGAAAGAGGAAGGGGAAAAGGCAGCTTTATGCCCGGGGCTCTGAGTACAATCTAGGGAGGACTGAACTCTGAGAAGGACAAATATACATCACGGGGCAGAAGAAAACCAGTGTGGAAATGGGAGGCAAAACAGCATTTCAACCATCTTTTCTGTGTAAATAAAAGGCTGAGAGTGGATTTAATAAGGGATTTTTAATTTTTATATTTGGAGAAGAACTGAACCAGATTGGAGCTGGCCTAGGAATGGAGAGGTGCCATCAGAGTCCTGCCAGGGTGGGATCAGCCCTTCATCACGGTCAATCTGACACGTGGCAGAGCCAGCCCCTCCTCCATCAAAGGGTGCTGGAGCTGGTTGCTCCTCAGCCTACACCCTCCAAGACTCGGTCAATGATACAGAGGTTGTCTGGAAGCTGGACTCAAATTTAAATCACAGCTTGGCAACTCCTAGATAAAATATCAGTTATAGTAGTGACCTGGAATGACAATAGCTCCACAGAAATATCGTAAGTCCTACAAATCATGAGGCAATCAAGGGTTTGGTCATGTTGGGCACAGCTAAAGTGGTTGTTCAGAAGGGAACTGGACTGACTTTAGGACTAAGCTGGACATCAAAGAAAAGAAAATCTTCAAGTCTAATTTGTGACGTGAACTGGAAACCAGGCCCAGTGAGATATCTGGGCATTTAACTCCTATTTGGCAGCCTAAGAGATGATTTTAGAGACTGAATACTAGAGACTTTTAGAGACTAAATACTAGAGAATTTTAGAGACTTCCCTAGATCAGAGTCCTGGTAACCAGTGACAAAGAGAGACCCCTAACAAAAATAGAGCTGACTTGGTTGTGTCTCTCCTTGTGTGTGACCAGGTTTCAGCTGGTCCCTTGGCTCCTGCACGCTGAGAGTGCCTCCAGGTGCTCTGGGGTTGCCCCACTGGCTCCGGGCTGTGACGGGTCCTGTGCTGGTGGCCAGGAGCAGCCCTGGGCAGGAGCCGACCTTCCTGCTCTGTGTTCAAACCCAGGGCAGAGTGTTTTGCAAAGCTTCAAAGTGCCACTTAACGGGACGTTCATTTTCCTTCCAGCTGAAGGGAAAGTGTTGTTAAACTCCCAGGCTGGCAAGCCGGAGTTTACACAGATGGAACAGTTAGTGCAGACCACAGAACAAATACCAGCGACCAACCAGTTTCACACTTCTAAAGAAAGAAAGAAAGGAATGGCAGAGGCAGGCCAAAGCAAACAGGCCTTGGAAAACTCGAGCCTACTGGTTGGAATTTTCAGCTGTTACTTTTCTTTTCACATTCAGGCTCTTTTGGAGATCTCTCGATTCAGCAAAGCAGCAAGCGCTTTTGCATTCATATGAAATGATTTAAAGCTCTGTGAGGAGTGCTGTGCTCAGTCCCAACAACCACAAAACATACATTGTTTGAAATTTTATAAATGTGGTTTTCACTGAGAGCCACATTTTAAATAAAAAACTACATTTTCTTTCCAACAAATAATATGTTGTTGAATATCCCACATCTTGCCTAGCTGTGGCAGCGGGGTGTGTCCCTCTGTATTTTTTTACATTTTTAAACCTGAGGACAAGTCCTTTGCCCCCAGAAGAGCCCTGAGTCCCCTTTCTTAACCTGGGCTGTCATCTGTCCCACTCCCCCCTGGTGATGCTGCCCAGCTGAGGAGGGCTGGGTGCCCCAGGGGCTCATCCACACTGCCCTGCAATCAGTCAGAAAGGTCACTGCTGAGTATTGCTGGCCAAAACCTCTGCAACACCCTGCTCTGCTGCTGCCGGGCCTCAGAGCAAAGGACCAGGGCAGGAATTAATCCAGGGCTCTCCCATGGCAATGGAAGCATAACCTCTGGGCCAACCCCAGAGGATTTTATTTTATTAAGACACCGAGGTCATGCCTCCCTTCATTCAGCCAGCCTTTCATTCCCATCCTCCAGTTACAAAGGAATTGCTAAAGAATTAAAAAAGATATCTCCTGTGAATACTCAGGCAGAGCCACTAGTGAAGCTCCACTTGGCACCTGAGACCTGCTGGGTAAAATTGTCAGGAGTGGGAAAATCGCTTTAGATAAAATTATCCTCTTCAATTCCCAGAGACCGGCATTCAAATGCAAACCTCACTCTGAAATGGAAACACTTCCTGCTGTGTAAACTGTGACTTGTGCTACCAACACCGAGGCAAGTTCTGCTCCTGCTGAAGCAAACGTTGGCTGGAGAGACTTCAGAACGCTCCATCAGCTGGCTGGGTGTCTGCGAGCCCTTCTCTCACTTGGGGTTTGTAGTTATGGAGCTCAAGCAGCATCTTGCTCTGAACTGTTTCATTCAGTACCTGTTTCTACCTGGTTTTATCTCCATGTGTCAGAGGTTTGTGTTTTCGTCCTTGCTGTATTAGCAATAGCTTCCTACCCCACCATGCACAGTAAGACTACCCAGTTCCTCGTGTTGCTGTCATCAGACTTTGCTAAATCAGTCCAGACTAGACGCAAAATCCCAGCTTCATTTAGTGTAGAGAATTCCCTATTTATCGCAGCTAAGGCAAGAGTGCATAAAGCCCTCAATAACCCGGTCTGATCTAACAGGCCCTCCTGATGTCCTCTCAAACCTGAATTATCGAATAATTCTAAAGCAGGCACCTGTCTTGTAAAAGCAGGGTAGGCTTTCCTGGGACAAGGAGCTGAAGGGACCTGCAGGTCCCCAGAATGAGCAGAGCCTTTCCAACATGGCAAGTTGGAGGTTGTACAGACAGCTACATCCACGTCCCATCCATCTCCTCCCTGGCAAGATGTTATCTGTTCAGAAATGGGATCACGAACCAACCCCAGTGCAAAGCAAAGCCCTTCCCTGGGGAAACCACTGAAACACTGGTGCACCACCAAGAACATTGTGACAACTCAGTATTATTTATAATGTTATTTTTTGAGCTACTATTCATGTTTATACAATTATACTCAACTGGACCCATTGACTGTCCCTCCTTATTGAGGAAGGTTGGACAACTCAGTATTATTTATAATGTTATTTTTTGAGCTACTATTCATGTTTATACAATTATACTCAACTGGACCCATTGACTGTCCCTGCTTATTGAGGGAGGTTGGACGAGACGACCTTTAAAGGTCCCTTCCAACCCAAAATATTCTACGATCCCTGAATTCACAGTATTTTTCCTTTATTTCAGTGCCAAGTGTGTGCAAGGAAGATAGCATCTGTAAAAGGGGGGTGGGGAATAGATTGTGATCTTCCTCATCTCTCTGCAGTTCCTGCTCACGGGCAGCAGTCCCTCCCTTTCAAACAACCTTTGCTGACAGGATCCCAGGATGATCCATGGCAGGATGCACCAGAGGACCACGGCAGCCAGCGCAACGTGATGCATTTACTGCACTACAACGTCCTGTAGCTCAGTGCTAATGACGTCTGGGTACTGAAATAACCTCCACAGGGAGCAGCGCTGCAACACCTGCTTCTTCTGCTGGATAACTCAGCCTTCAGCTCCTTGCTGCAATGGGAAAAGAAAAAAAAAAGAAAACCTACTCAGAGAGGCTGCTGAAGTGGAATGTCACATTAGGGCATGCTTGTAATGACAAACTATTACAAGGTTGCCAAGTGTTCAAAAAGATGCTCCCAGGATTGCTAGTATTGGAATATTTTATGTAACATTTAATTATCAGAGGTTCAGGTTACGTGCAGTAATATAAATAGAAAAAGCAAGAAAACCTTTCATTAAGTGGTGCTCAGTTATCATTAATCACATATTTATTATATGATAACATACCATAATAAGGTTTGGAACACAGGTCTGGTGGTTGAAGTGTCTCTGACATGGAGTGGAGCTAACGAGGACTGAGGGTCAAGTTCTGCCCTCAGTTAAATCAGCAAAGTGGTCAATTGTGTTGGTGCAGTCATAAACTGGAACTAAAGGCCACTTCTCAGCATTCCCATTCCAACAATGGGCAAAAGCCTTGCCCAAGGTAGGATCAGCTACTTTTTGCAAGGTATTTATGGCTTGATGTGGGATTACCATGTCCAGAAAAGCACACTGTCCAGGAGGGAAGTTTGGGTATCCTGTTCCATGGAATTTGCTTTCCCCTGGGGGTGTTTCCTGCTGGTAGCTCTCCACAAGGCTAAATGTATCCAGGGAAGCTGCTGGGAACTTCAAAGTGTCATATCTCCGAGGGATAATTTTCCTTCTGAATGTTTTCAGGGGTATTTCTACCAAGCTGGCAGAGCAAATTGTGAGATCACCCTCTGCCTTCTGACGTGTGTTGCTAAGAAGCAAAATGAGTTAATTCCTGACTGAGATGAATACAAGATTCAGGTATTTGCACCTTTCTTCAGTCTGTCTTCAAACTCAGGCAGGCATAGATTATGTCATTCATAGTCAAACAGTTTTCTAAAATGTTCCTCCCATAAAAGACATACTTAGTCTTTTACCTGCTAAAAGAGATTTATTTATTTATTTATAGTTTTATTTATTTATTTATTTATTTATTTATTTATTTATTTATTTATTTCCTTATTTTTTACGAATATTTATATTCTGGGGGATGAAATAGCATTTGGAGACAGCACTGATGAACAGATTTACTATATTTATCCTAATTCAAATCCTGTTCATAATCAATATGGGATACTGCCAGGAGGATTTTCTGCTGAAAAAAAAAGATGACTCTGTGTAGCAGTACATACATCTCCTTTGTATTTCAGTAAATATGATGATTTGTGGACAAATGGTCAATGGTCAAAGGGCCAGTGTTTACCCAGTCAGAAACTAATATCTGAGAGCCATTTATCTCTGCAATGACACTGCCTGCATCCTGAAAAAATAGAAATATCTCCTCAGTCCAGAATTTTTCTTTGATCTCTCTTCTATTTATTGATTTTATTGTTTTCATAAATATAGTGTTTTGATTTTGCTGTACATTTAACAACACCTACTGAAATATGACCATTCTTTTAGTTTTTCATGTACATTTAACAACAGCTGCTGAAATATGACTGTTCCTTTAGTTTTCTTAAGTATGTAAAGTACTACTTCTAGATCTAATTTTTCCTCAATGAATGTAATAAATGCCTTGAGAAGTGTCCTTATGGTTGTCAGAATGGATGTGAAAAGTTACAAGTGCCTTTTTTTCTGTATAGATTAGAACTACTGGCAAATTTAATAATTTGTAGAGGAGAGGACAATCCCTGTTTGTAGAGTAGAAAAAGTTGCTCTCAGGTACTTATATGTAATTCCTACTGGCTTTACCAAAGAAGTGGAAATTCTCTTGCTGCTCATGTGTGTCCTTTGCAATGTCAAAAGCTCTTAGGGGTTCTGCTCCCACTGGTAAAGAAAGCACACTGTACTTGCAGGGTGAGCAATCATCCTCAGAGATTCCCATGAGTTATCCCTGTGGAAAGCTGGCTGTGGGAAATGACAGTTTGCAGTTTGGTACTGTGTCCCCTGTAGCCAGGGAGAGAGGACTGGCTTTACCTGCAGACAGTGCCCTGCACCTTGAGTTCAACTGGAACCTGGCAACAACAGCCCAGGCACTGCAGAACCAGGCCAGGAGAAGCCTGGGCTTGGTGTAGAGCCAAAAAAACACCCCTATGGAACGCCTGCACAGCTCCAGAAACCACTGCAGGCACCAGACTGGAGCTGTTGTTGTCTATAGAGGCCACCTTGGACACCCCAAGGACTTGAAGCCACGAGCAGAGCTGGTTGCTCTGATAACCTGCCTGGCATTCTTGGCTCTGTGTTCAGGTTTGCCTCAGGCTGCCTCCTCAGGAACAGCTCATTTGGTGGGGCACTGTACAAGGGATCCCAGGCTAAATCCAAATGAGCAAGTCCTGATGCAAGTGAGAGCATTCCCACAGCTGCTCACGGTGCTGGACCTTCTTTAGGAAGTTCTTTACTCAGAGGGTGGGGAGGCCCTGGCACAGGGTGCCCAGAGAAGCTGTGGCTGCCCCATTCCTGGAAGTGTCCAAGGCCAGGTTGGACGAGGCTTGGAGCAACCTGGGATGTTGGAAGGTGTCCCTGCCCATGGCAGGGGGGTGGAATGAAGTGATCTTTAGGATCCCTTCCAACTCAAGCCATTCCATGATTCCATGACCTGTGGCTCAGGTGTCTCTTCACCACCCCTCAGAGCGCTGGGCAGGGACGTGCTGAGCCCTCCCTGCCCTCCCAGTGACACCACTGGCAGTTTCTGCGTGTCCCAGGGGAGCATTTGCTGCTGGTCCCCATCTGTGGGCTGCAGGGGTCACGGGGAGCTGCCTGCTGTCAAACAGCCCCACATTTCATCCAGGGAGTGCATGTGCACGGGAGCTGAAGTGCTTCCCCTCTCGACATTGGAAAGCTCACTGGGATAACTGTGGAGGACAGATAATATTACTATATTTAATTTTTGAAACTCCACTGGAAAAGTTAAGCACTTAAAGAAATCCCTACCCTTACTACATTCAGCTTTTTCCCTTGTAAGAATCGACTGGAGAGTTTGTGCTTTTAATTATTATCATTCTCCCCTGAAATTATAGGCAGAGCACTCAGTGACATTTGAAACATAAATTACTGGCCTGCAGCCTTGTGCTACTGTTTCTCTATCTCTCTGCCAGGGCTTCAAATCAATTTTCTGCATTTCTTTCAGATTTTCTGAAGAAAATTGTGGAAAATAGCTGTTGGCACATGGCATTTTTCCACAATGGTTAGAACTATTGAATGGGGCTGTAATGGGCTGCTTTGGAGAAACCAGCCCTATTAAAATGCCAACCTCAGATGGATCAGAACACTCTCTCAATTGGAATTTCATAACTTTTCCACAGGAAGAGCAACATAATTTTCCTTGGTTTTGCCTGTAGTCCTGTAGCTTTGCTTAAAAAAAAAAAATTAGCTGCCTCCTAATTTTAATTTCTTCTGCTTTTTTCTCTTCTTTTTTTTTCTTTTTCTCTTTTTCTTTTTTTCTCCTCTTTTCTTTATTTTGCTTAAGTTCCAACCACATCGCCCTCTAACTTTAGGTGATATCTGAAGGACTTGGGTTAGGTTTGTTTCTTTATTCTGGTCTTGTCCAGGTTATTTCTTTGCAAAGTAAACTGGAAATTAATTTTTTTTCAAGCAATCATTCATTCAACCAGTAAAATGCTTATCTCAAAAGTGTCTCTGGCTGTACAGAGCCATGACTTTCAGACCGGGAGCACCTTTGACTCTATCCTGGCTACCCTGGGATTTAAACTCACAGCACTGGCCAGCACTGAGGAACTTCACACCTTCAAGTTTGGCTGATTTTTTGGGTTTAGAGCCAAATCCCACAAAGCCTATTAAGAGAAAAAAAAAAAAAAATCAGGAGTGAAGGAGCCTTTCAGCCTGTAAAGCAGACCTTGAGCAGTTGCAGTGGATGGTGTGGGATGAGTTGCTGGGAGGGAAGAAGAGCAAGACAAAAGATTGCACAAGAGCTGAGGCCCAGGACAGCAAATTCTTGGCTTTCCAAGGAAGAATTTTTTGCTGATCCTACCATCCTGGTCAAATTGTAGAGCTGGTTGAAGGAAAAAAGGACAGTGTTACAAACCTACTTACAGACAAGTTAATTAATTATGGTAAAAGCTTATAGAAACAAGGTCACATCTCAGCTTCTCCCTAAAAACTGGTTCTTCCAAATGCCCTGGAGAGAGTCAGCTTTTGGGATTTTGATTATATGTTTCATTGCAAGGAGGTGATGTAACGTCGTACGTGATAAAGCTGGGACCCGAGCCTGAGATAGAGTGGTGAAAGTTTGCTGGATTACCCAGGTCTGGGTGCTTCAGATACATCCAGCCATGACTCCAGATCATGAACTTGAGGTCAGAATATCCAGCTGCTGGCTGGCCTGGCACCTGCTTTGCCAGGGCAGGAGGAACTGCTGCAATATCCCGGGAAAAGAATCATTTCAAAGGGAAAGCCGAGTGAACCCATGGCTGTTCCGGCTTGTGCGGAGTAATGAGCTGCTATCTTCATTAACAGAAAGAGTGCCAAAGAGGCTAAATGAGTCAGAACAGGCAGAGACACAATCCTTTAATGAGTTGAACAGGAGCTGGTTTGTAATGTGAGGTTATTGATAATCCCAGGGTTTATATAACAGCGCGATTCCGGGTCAGGGAGCAGCAAACGCACACTCCTGTGTGCACACACCGGCTCGCTGAAAGGCGACACACTCCTCGGAACAGATGGCTCCAGCCTGGCCCAAGCACTCAGGCAAAATTACTTTTTTTCAGCAGGGTAAGTCCTCCTGCCTACTTTTGCACCTCAGTGTGTAGGGCAGATGTTGATTTTTTTTAGTGGCCAGTTTTCCGAAAGCTCACCTGGGCTCCTGTGGCACCAGATCAGTCTAATTCACCCCAAGAAACTCCATATTTGGAGTTTTAGTATTTTTTTAGAAACCCTAGAAATATCTTTTCTGCAGCTTGAGAAACAGACTTTTACTTTTCTGATTTCCTCCATGTGTACTGGGGAGTTTGACACCCAGTCTGGTGCCAAGAAGCTGGACCTGGAAGTGGGGGAACCACACAGGGTGAAATAACCATCACCTCTCACCTTTTATTTTTGCTCAGTCTTGCTACTGTTGGGTCTGTATTGTTCAGGAAGATTGTTTACTATCCTAGAAAGGTAATATTAATGTAAAGAATGGTTCTAGCATCACAAAAAAGCTTTCTAATAATAAAGCTAATTTCCCTTTTACCTTAATAACCTGTTTAGTAACAGTATAGCACCACTGAAGGCTAATTAATTTCCTTTAGCCATGCCAGCATGCCAGTGCAAAGGTGATGCTGGTTGTGAGTCTGGATCCTTACCTGGTTTTGCTATCCCAGTCTCAGTCATTTTGCAGGATGCAGTTTCTAGAAGCTCTCACGCCTGGCAGATCATCAGCACTGCCACTGGCACACCTGCCAGCACTGTCTGACCTGATGTTTATGGTTCTATAAAAGTCAATTTATGATATTAGGGAAAATTTGAAGTGTTCTGGGTTCATTAACAATTGTGTCTTGAACAGCCTACCTTAAATTCCCTCCCACAGCATTCCCTGAGAATCCTTAAATTCCCAGGCTTAATCTTCTTGTGGCCTCCATATGGACAAGCCTATTACTGAACAAAATAAAGGAAACTAAAAAATTACCCAGAAGACTGTCAAGAGTGACAATTCCTGAGTGATACTTTTAACCACATCTGTGGGAAATTTAGTGTATTTTCAGCCTCTAAACTGTCAGGCTTTTTTTTTTTAAATTCAGGGTGAGGGGTTTTTTCCCCAGATAACAAAAATACCTCCAGCTAAAGAAGAAGATGATAACAGACATCAGCCTAAGACCAGCTCTGTTGCTTTCTCATTGCAGGTAGTATTCAGTGGCTGCCAGTAAAGGAGCTACTGCTGGTGAAAAGTTCCCACATTTCCATAGAGCTGCTGCTTGGTAGCAGCTTCGCAGAGCTGGAGTTTGGGTCGTTACCAGCCACACTCAAGAAAGCCACAGCCGAAAAGCCGAAAAGCTGACGCGGTGAACACCAAAGGCTCGAACCCCATTCTGCCTTCTGTCCTTGCCACTCACGGGGGACACAAAGTGGACGGGAGGAAGAAAAACCTTTAGCAACTCCAGCCGCGCCCCCAGAGGGGTTTTGGGAGGGCGGGTGGTGATGTCTGAGCACGCCGCAGGTGCCGAGCTGCTCCCAGAAGCAGCACAAGTGTTGGCACTTGTGTCAGGAGCCGGAGCCAGGAGCTGCGGGGCAGCCCGGATCGCATCTCTGCGACTGCCCCTGCATGAAGGAGGCTGTGCTCCCTCGCTGTGCGCTCCCTCGAGTTGTGAGTGGTGTTCCACTGCTCCGGCAAGAGCCGAGCTCGGGGCAGGTGTAAAAATCCGGGGTGGGGTGGTGCAGCGGGAGGATCCTGCCCCTTCCCTCCTGCTGCCCATCCGTGGTGGTGGTGGTGCTGTGAAAGGGTTCCTAGAAAGCGCAGCACTGAGCCAGAAGTGCAGCTGAGCGCCTGTCCCGCTGCTCTGGCAGGCGCAGTGACTGCATGTCATCGAACTCCCAGCGTTCGCAGCACCGAAAATAGCAGGAATTTTCCTTTCTTGCACCAAATGATATATTCCTCCCTAAGCTACGGAAAAGAAACAATGAGGAAAGGAGATCAGGTTTGCCAAGAGCAGCGCATCCCTTTCATTTCAGTGTTCTCTCTGACACGTGAAAAATGCATAATAATTACAGAAAGGAACTAGCAAGCACTTTGCAGTTTGGAAATAAAGTCAAAATATTTCTGACAAAATATTTTTCTGCCAGAAAGAACCCAACCTGTGTTTTGCTGGAAACAGAAATGAATCAATGGCAGTTATTTTGGACAGATTACACAGGTTAAAGAAGCAAGCAAAATGCCAGGACAGGTCTATATCAAGCTCCAAAAGTCAAGGGTTCTTTTAGTGTCCTTCCAGTAATTTAAACAGAGTATCTAGGTTCATTTCTAAGTGCCATGAGGACTTCTGTAATGATGAGGGTTGGAAACAGGCTTTACAACAGAGGGGAAAAAATTACAGTTGGAGAAGAAACTATGTAAAGTCCCAAAGGCACTTTCCATGGAGTCCTGCAAGGCCGGAGACAGCCCTGCTGCCCCAATTTGAATTTTCCTATTCCCTCTGCTGCATGAATGCACCACTCACGTGTTTGCTGTGTCTCATTTAGTTGCACAAAAGTGAGTGGGTGAAATAGTTTAGATGAAAGAGAGTGTGTGGCAAGAGATCAAGAAAATAATTACTGCTGTGATCCACTGTCGGAGCTAAAAAATCTCAATTAAGGGAGAGGATGAGCAGGAAAAGCTGTTGGAAGGGAAGGAAAGAGATGTAGATGTATGTGTACACACACACACACGTGCATACACACACATTCTCCTGGTCCTTTTTGTGTTTTCAAGGAATACTCTTGAAAATAGTCCAAGTCCTTTGTCTACAATCTCCTCCTCACCCTAGAGTTAGTTTGGTTTCTCAGAGACTTTAGAAATTGGCTCAGATCCTGCTTTGCACAAGGGTTTTACAGCGTCCTTCAGGAGGGTCATTCATGTTTCAGCAGGAGCCTTTCTCACTGAGCGTGATCCATGGAGCTGTGTGGCTGAGGATGAAATTCCCTTTACCTGAGATGGCTTCCTGCCTCTTTCCTGGGGCAGCTGGTGACCACAACCTAAGACAAAACAGGCCACTGGGACAGTATCTGATGGCAGCTGTTGTTATCTCATAAGTGTTAATGGTGCAGTGGTGGGGGAAAGGGGGTGTGGGTCATGCCCGGGGGGTGTCAGGAGGGGGTTTGATAGGGATGGAAACTACAGACAGCGAGAGTTTCACATCCCACCTCACTAAAAATGAGGTTGATGTGCTGTAGATGAGGCTGTGAATGTGAGAGCTGTGGGGATCTCAGTGAGCCTGGTGTGGATGGGTGCGAGCCAGGGCACAGAGCTGCCCCTCGCAGAGTCCGTGAGCTGTACCTGCACTGCTGGTTTGCCTGTCAGAGCAGTGGCACACCAATCTGTCACCTGCACAGGTTTGCTGAGCCTGCCTGGCTGAGAACAGCCATTCATTCTGCAGCAGAGATCACACGTGCCCTTAAACTGTGCTTTTAAAACACTAACACAGATACGTGTGCACGTGTAAACTGGGGGATTACATCTCTTCCCCTCTGCTTCTGCTTGGCAAATGAATTCCCATTTGACTTGTTGTGCAGTGACACCTCCCGTGCGTTCTCAGTGGCGTGAGCACCCAGCAGCCCCAGATGCCAGGCACAGAGTGGGACAGTGACAGGGAGCACAGGGGGCTGGCTGGGACCTCAGCTTCCCCTGGACAGGTGTGGCAGCAGCTCTGCTCACACCCACCTCATGCTGAGTCAACAATGGCTCACAAAATGAATATTTTTGAAGGCAGAAGATGGAGAGCAGTTGGTTTGCCCCATCATTTTCCCACACACAATGCACAGAGAGGATTTTACATGGAAATAAATACCTGCGAATTTTCCCCCTGAGCAGAGAATCCAACCTTCCTGCATGCTGAAAGTGTGCTTTGATGTTACAGAGCAATGTGGTCACCAGCACCTGCTGGCGTGTGCAAGCTGTGAGTGCCAGGCCTTCTGCTAAAGAGCCTCAAGGAAGCATACTGATGGAAAATAAATAAATAAATAAATAAATATACCCCAAGCTGCAATTAAATCTGCATTGTGAGTGTCTCCTATTTCTGAGCATGAAAAGCTCTCTGAACCCAAAACTCTAGAAGACAGAATCCTAATTCCAATTCTCAAAAGTCTCTCTGTGGGTACATGTACCACAGTTCTGGTGTCAGCATGAAAACAGCACAAAGACTGCACTAATGCAGCCTTAAATGCATCTGTGCAAAAATTACAGGTTTAGGGTGTGTGTGGAGAATTGGTCCCTGCAAAAATGGGACATTACAAAAGCTGTAACTCGTGTCCTTTCTTCTTCTTGCGGGTGGAAGTTTGCCACAATCCCTGCCTAGAGTGTGCTGTATTCATTATTTCTATGCCTTCAAAGGCTTCACTTCATGGCCACAGCAGTAGTGGCAGAAAATATCAAAGCTACAATAGAAAACACAGTGTCGCAAGCTCCCTAACTAGGTTCAGTCAGTTTTTTTTTTTCTCCTGGGAAACTCCTGCCTATACAGGGATCTCGCATCTGCTGAGGCTGTTTTGATATACATGTGGGTGGTTCAAGGTGTGGAGGGATGTCACTGCTCTAGTCAGAACATGCTGGGCACGATGTCGTATCAAAGAGAGCCGCTTGCACAATGACTGTCAGATGAACCCTGTGCAGGGGAACGCAGTGGTTTGTGTGTGCCTGTACCATCTGAACAGCCCTGTGGCAGCCTGCATTCCCGTGCCTGTCTGATGGAAGGGAGGGACCCTCACATCATGACACTGCCTCATTCCAGCCCATATCTACAGTGTATTTTAGCTTCTACACTGATGTAAAACTATCCCCTGTAAAGCTGCCAAGGAGGATCCCCAGTGCTCACCGTGTTTATCCTGGATTCAGTGCCCCGCAGCTGTGCCAGGAGCACAGCCAGAGAGGAACCACTCCTGCAAGTCAGGCTCCAACCCATCGTGGCACATTTTATTATTAACACCGAAAGAAGTAGGATGCCTCTAATTTTTACCACAGAGTGTTGTCACCTGAAAAGGACCTTCTCCAGTCTTCCAGCTGTCTATGCTGCTGGCAGGAGTGGCAGTGTGGGATAACCTCCCTGTGCAGTAAACCTGAGCAGAAATGTTTCCTTGCTTAATGTGCCACGTGCCATAAATCTCCACTCGGGCTGCTAAGGAAGCACATGGCATGAGATCTCTGATGTTTTCTCTTGTCTGCCTGTGCTGATGAGGAACCCTGATGTTAATCCCAGGTTCACAGATGCCCTGTGTGGCTGCAAAGGCTCTGCCTGTGCTGCAGCTGGAGAAGGGCAGTGTTGCTCGGCCACAGCAACCAGCCCTGGGGCAACTGGTGTGAGAGGAGCAGGGCTGTGTGTCACCCCAGGAACCCTCAGCACAGTGTCCTGGCACTCCACAGCTCACTCATGTGGGCCATTTCAAGTGCCATCACAGTTCCTACCTTTTGGTACCCCTCCTAGAGGAGTGGCTGTTACCTTTTCTGATCCATGGGATTTCTTAGGTGACTTCCAAAGAAGCTCCTGCCTGTGAACTGCTTTTCTTGGTTATTTGAGCAGGTGTTTCAGGTCTAGGCCAAGGATCTAGAGAGGTTTAGAAATCCTGTATGGCTTTAGAGGTACTGTAGAAAGTCTCATCCTTAGTTTCCTGTGAATTTGGTCCATCAAACTCCAGCTAGGGATCAGCACTATTAACTTCTATTCAAACAATAACCACACAATGTTATTTTGGGAGACGCAACAATTGATAAACCGTCACATGACTCTGATATTCTTAATAAATCTAGACCTGTGCCATGCTGACCAAATTTATTTAGCATTCACATCCATGGGGATCAGAAATTCCTTGCACCTCTCAGCACTTTGCAGTGTCAGAATCAGTGTCCATCATCAGAACAACGGGCTATGACTTTCTGTCTTTAAACTTCCCTAAAAGAGATATTCTGTGCCACATATTTTCAATTACTACAGAGGACTGAAAATCTAGGGATGTGAGTCATGGAGTTCAAAGTAGGTCCAGGACTGAAATTTCTCTAACACTTAGGAGCATTTTGGCTCAATCCCATCAGGCTTGAAATTTCATTACTTTACTTTCATGTGCAAATAATCACTGCAATAGTTTCAGTCACTGCTAACACAGATATTACTTGAATAAAATGGTTCATTTGTTTTAAAGACCTAAATCAACACTCAATCCATATATTTTAAAAACTATAAAAAATATTGAAGGACATGCTACATGGCGTGAAATCTGTTTTGGAGAGGTCTCTGCTCTGGAGGTTTTTGAAGTCATCAGAACCGTTTTGCTGAGTTATCCCTGTATGAACCTTGCAGGCACCTCTCGCTCCTCTCTCCCCTGTCACCTGTGCAGACAGCTCTGCCCTCTGCAGCAGGTGACAGAGCGATCCTGTGCACCCAAAGTCTGACAGCGTGGCTGGGAGGGCACTTTCACTGAGGTGAAACAACCACAGAGATATAAATGGTGCTTCAAATCCCCCAATCCCTAAATCATATGTTTCCATCATGTGAACATATACAACAATCATCCTCATGGGGTGTGTGTGTGGAGGAGAGGGGGTTTAGTGTGAAATCAGAAGTCTGGGAGCAGTTTTAATGAAGGTTCATCCGAGGTAAAGCAGTGAGCTAAAGGCCACATGTTGCTTTTATTGCAATTTCCCCCCTTGCTTGGCGCTCGGAGCCAACAGCTCCCTGGGAGCCCTTCGTGCCTGCACACAGGCACAGGCTGCACAGACACACACCAGGCAGGAGAGGCTTCCCTGCCTAGGCCCTTTAATATTCTGGCTGTGCTGGCATGCTCTTGTCTTGCTTCATAAAACCTGTTGAAAGGCAGTCAATTCATTAATCTTTTGCCAAGAGACGTTAAATGCCAAACAGGGAAAGATGATAATGACTTGACAGTTCATAAGAAAGGGCCTGATCCTGCGAGGTGCTGGGAGTGGGAGCCAGTGGGGAGAGGAGGGGGCTTGGCGTGCTGCAGGATGCATCCCTTGCACGTGTGCTGCTCTCCCTCTGCCCTGGTTTGGGACACAGCTTCTGAAGGGAAGCCAGGACGGTGCAAGGGTGTGATGAAGGCGTGACCATGATGCTGTCCTGTGAGGAGATGTCTGCATCATGAGCAGTCTGACACGTCCCCCAGCAGTCTGCACTGGTGGGGGGTTAGCAGGCCTGATGTTTCAGAGTGCACAGGGGACATCTCAGGGCACTGCTGATGTGAAGCTGGCTCCTCTCTGCTCCTGAGGCTCACCAGGAGAGTCCTGGCAGCAGGGAATGCAAACCATCTGCAGTGAGCAATCACCTGCACTGCCTGGTCCAGCTTGGCCTGCCTGATCCAGGGCTGCAGGCACTGCTTGGAGCAGTGCAGCTCAGCCTCTGCACCTCTGTCTCCCCTTCCACACGTCTTCTCTCAGCCTCCAAGAGCCGACAGGAGCACTGGGAAGGGAGCAGGAAGGGGAATGGCCAGCTCCAGGCAATTGGGCTGCCTCAGTCAGGCTGCAAAAGGCAATGGGTTTCAGTGCAAGCGCGTGGGTTTAGAGAATAATAATTGTCAAAGCTTTTTTAAAAATTAATTTTATGTCCTGAGATTTTAGAGCTCAGATTTTTTTGTGCCTTTTTCAGTGTCTTGAAGGAGGTTATAAATGTTCAAAGAAGCAAGGAGAAAAAGAGTTCTTCACAGGGTTTAATGACTCAAGGATCTGGAGCTTTACTAATGAAACTGCAATTATCACTGGACTTGCATTAAGCTAATCTTGAGTGGGGATTGCTGAGGTCAACCACAGTTTCCAAAAGGTCCCACAGGTTCCAGGGCAGCCAGTGACGCCAAAGTGATGCACTGAAAACCAAGCACACTTGGCCTCCTTGGTGTACAGTAGAAGTGGATCAATACTGAATTAGAGGTGGATAAACTGCATTTAACTATATTTAACAATACCACTGATAGCACTTAAACTTATTAGGTACCAATTATCCCTCAGTTTCACGGCAGCTCGCCTCCCTCTCACATCTGCAGCATGTGACTGCTCCAGCCAGAGTCTGCAGCAGAGCTGAGTTCTGTCTCTCAGCTGATGAAATCAGAGCCTAGGTTTGCAGAAACTTTTTTCCTGAGTCATTCATCAGTTTTAAATCCCCCCAGATGAAGTCAAGCTGGCATGTACCATTCTTTCTGGTTTAAAGTGCCCTTCTCAACTTAGGTATCCTCTCCAGTTTGAAGACAGAAGAACAAGCTTCATAGAAAACCTGGCTTGATGGTGTTGGTACCTGGTTTTGGTGACAGGGTTCAGAGGGAAGATGCAGTTCTCTGTAGTGGGGTCTATGAACAGAGTTCCTTCACACTTCTGCAAGATGATTCCCTTGAACACACGTGAGGTACGAGGTGCCCCATGGCCCATATTTCTCCGTATGTTAAGACTGCCAGTGTCTCCACTGCAAACAAGATTGATATTTGCTGTTTTCGTGCTTATGCCTCTAAACTGATCAAATATTTTTATTTGGGTGCCCTTTCTCTCCTCACTGAAGGCAATCCAGTCTAGCTAACAAACACCTCTGCTCTGTGCATCCCTCAGTCAGAGGTTATCTACACACTGAGCCTTGCAAGCTCATTGCTGCTCGTGGCTTTCCCTAGAGCAGGTCAGAACTGACTGTAGGAGAGGATAACCCCAATTTCAAAAAGTGCCTTGATACTAATGGAGCCACCCTCCAGGGTCTCCACTGCTTCCCACAGCTGGTGTGCTGGGTGGAAGAGGGTGGGGGACAGCATTGCTGAAACTCGTGGCGTGTCCCGGCTGTCTGCAGCTCCCTTTAGCACAGGAAAGGCAGGAGAGGGTGCCTGGAGCAGCCTGTCCTCGTTGGCCTCTAATCCATGCAAACCCAAATGAAATACAAGGCACAGTGGAGAGCAGCAGCCAGGTCTGGGCTGTGTGTGAGGTGCCAGCAGCTCTGTGACCGGAGGGACACATCTGCTCTGTGAAGGTGGAAGGGGGGATTTTGGTGCAGCCCTGCTCAGCCTCCCCTCCCTGAACAAGTCAAACCACCCCTGAGGGGTGGCTGCAGGCCTGGGGAGAACTGGGGGTGGAGAGTGTCTGTCACTGCTGGGGGCTTCTGATCTTCATTCCTTGGGCACATGATCCTTGCAAGTCTTTCCAAAGGCCATGGCAAAGCAGAAGGAGAACAACTTAAAGAGCTCCGAGAAGGATGGGGAGAAGATGGGAGGCATCTTCTTCTGGCCCTGCCTGCTCATTGGTAGAAGCAGGCAGGATTCCAGTGCTCAGACATCTAGGGATCATGATTCTTCTCAAAAAGTATTTGATTTCCAGTGTGTAGGTCAGGAGACAGGGGCTGAGGGAGTGCCCAAATGACCCCAACACAGGCCATCCCCTTGACTGGTACACAAAGAGCCTGCTCCTCCTCTGGAGGATGCTTTGCCAGCCCAGATCTCTGCCACTGTCTCCCCTTGCAGGAAGGGCTTTCCTTCCTGGTGTCAGTGCCCAGGAGCAGAAGAGAGGCTTTGTGGCAGGAGACAGGTGGTGCTTCTGGATCGCAGCTCCAAGAAAGGCAGAAAGAATCTCAGGTTGTAGAGGAGAGAATGGGTTTTTTGCTGTTCCTTCAATCTTGCTCCTGAACTTTGGGCCCAGCTGGGGTCTGTCCCCACCATCCCCAGGGTTCAACCAGCCATGGGTGCACCTTCAGCCAAGGCTTTGGGCAAGCCAGTGAATCCCCTCTCCCCTCACTGACCATATTCTCATGGTCAAACCCACTGAAGCCACAAAGCAGAAGGATTCCCCTGCCCAGGTCTGCACGGGGGCACTGCTGGTGTCTTTTGCCCCGCAGTATTGGCAAGCGTGGTGTGAGGAGGGTGGCTGTGGGGGATGCACTGGGCTGCTGCCAGGAGGGATGTAACAGCACGGAGCAGCCTGGGTTTCCTGGATACACCCTGTCTTGCAGCTATCTGCAGCTCCGGAGCGTTTGGATCAGGCTCTCCCGGAGCGCTGCGAGCGCGGAGCCTCAGCCCGGCCTCTTTCTGGCAGACTGGTTTATCTGGGTGTTACACTGCTGGAGGCCAAGGCTTAGTTTCTGTTGTACTTGTGCCAGGGTACACAACCCTGGCAGCTCTCGGCACATAGGAGGAGTGTCATTTTATCCCAAGTCTCCCTCAGGAACTGATAACTGTTTAACAGAACATCACGGGGAGAGGATGGAGTGACTGGAGGGGTCCCAGCACAGGGAGGGAGAATGTACCATGAGAGCAGGAAGAAAAGGCTGGACTTAAAGTATATAAATAATAAACTTGGGTGCTTCAAATCTTTATTTTTATGATTTGGTGGTGGTGTGGTGGCTAGCTCCAAACTAGGATTAATGAATCCCCTGTAGCCATTCTGCTTTGACTAGACCTGGCAAAGATTGTGTTAGAAAGAAAGGGAGTGGGGAGATGGAGGAAGAAAAGCACCACTTATCAGCATGCTTATACAGATAGGAGCTAAAAGGTGTAACCTGATAAGACATCTTTCATTTCAGGCAACGCAAGCCCTGTACAGTCCCTCTGGGTCTCTTAAAGAGAGGCTCTTTGGAGCCTCCCAAAAGCACATTGAGCCATGGAAAGTGTCAGGAGCTAATTATGCAGCAGGCTGAAGGAGCCAGGGCACCTGGCTGAAGCTAAGGATGAGTTCTGTTCCCAGAGCAGCTCTGGAAGCTTTGCACAGCAGGATGCAAACCCTCAGGTCTCCTCTAGCCCTGCCCTGAGCCTGCGCATCCGCAGTGCACTGCAGGTAATTCTGAGCTCGGGCAGCCTCAGCAGGACGCAGGTCTCAGGACATTTTTGAGCGTTCTTCAGTGCAGGAGAGTCACACCATCTGTGCAAGTGGCAGATCAGCTGTGACAGGATCATTTGCAAAACTTTGTTTGGAAAATTAGGGCCGATTAATATTCCCCTGTACTGAAATCAGCCCACCCTGCTTTGCCTGGTTGGGACCCAGGGATTTTGTAGAGCACTTCTGGTTGCATCGTGCAGTTTTCAAATATGACCAAAGCAGCAAGGCACAGGATGAAAATAAGGAGATGAATATTTTTAATGTTCAGTGTTGGTGGTAGCAGTGAAAGGTGGAAGAAATTCAGGGAAACCTACAGACTCCTCTACACCCAGTTCACATCTGTTCACAATTCACTGCACCCTGCCAAACAATTAAAAACAACAACCTGTTTTATTAGCTGTCACATCCCATAAAATATTTCAGGGCCCTTCATCAGCAGCTGACACCCTGTCAATAATAGCTCTCAGGGTTAAAAAAAAATGTTCACAATGTTATTTCAGTGTCTGGCTCTCAGAGGTTTATCTCCAGCGCCCATCACAAGAGCATTCAAGCACTAAATGCAAGGTTAACAACTTTACAATTAAGGATGTGAAAGATACATAGATGCTGATTTTCATCCCACCCTGAGTTTGAGAAATGCAGGTCTTGGAGGCTGAGTTGCTCCATGGCTGGATCTCCAAGGAGAGGTGCACGGGCTGAGCTTTGGGCAGGCGAATGGCTGGCCTTGGTAGGGACAGCTACGAGATAATTCCTGCATGAGGAGTAGGAGACCTGGCTTTGCTCAACCCTGTAGCAGTTTGTGGAACTAACCACTCATTTTATGAAGGATTCATGGGAAAAACATGCCCATGTGTGCTGGTAAAGGCACAATAAAGGACACTTTCACACTTGCTAGGTTCAGCAGAAAAGAGGGAAAAGAGAGACTTTATTTACATTTATTATACTTTATAGGGTTTTCAATTCTACCAGGGAGTGGAGGACATGTCACTTCCTCCTCAACCCCACTGGAGAAAAAGGATGCTCATCAAACTTTTTCTTATTACAAAAGGAATGAAAAATAAAAAAGACGGTTAAATAAACATTGGCCATTATTTACATGAAAGTGTGTGAAAATTTTTGACTTCAAGGCTAAAACAGAAGGCTTAGCAAAAAACAGGACAACACCCCTGATACTCAGGTGCTGCCCCTACCCGTGCTTATGGCACTGCTGACAGCACACTCATGAACTCCCTAGACACTGCACTGTCCTTGTTCAGCCCTGGCAGTCCCTCTCCTGCTGCCGGTGCTCCCCTCCAGTGACTGCAAAATGTTCAAGGCATCCAATCTGAAACAGATCGATCCCTTCAGCACAATCCTAGGTCTGCCAAGACTACCAAATTTTTTCTGCCTTTTTTACTTCCCACAGGAACAGGGGACTTCCCACAAAGTTTCCTTTATAAAATGTGCTTTTCAGAGTTTTAAAAAACTGCATTCACCTACATTTGAGATTATGATGTCCAAGGCTGAAATAAAGTCTGTCAATATGGAAATCAGCATTTTAAAAACATAAAGACTTACCAGATCTGGTTTTTAGAACTGAAGCTGTGAGTGGCCATGTTCTGAAAATTATTTTGTACTTTTTCATGTAAAAGGAAGAGGTTTGCCTTTTTAAATGCAAAGCCAGATGCAATCTAAAAAAAAATACTTTCCATGTTCTGCATACTACACAGCCAGAGTGACAAGCCCTGTCCCATGGAGTTCACAGTTTAAAGAGACCAAAGAGAGATGAAAGTCCACATCCAAGACCAAACATGAATTTGGTGGCCCAGGCTGTGACTGCAGCCCAGGCCCTGTGATTCAGAACTGCTGGTCCATTCATTCCATCTGTCTCTCCTGTCATGTTCTCTAATTCTCCACCCAGGCTGTATTTTTCGGGAGGTAACGTTATACTCAGTCCTGTTGTTTCATTGCACAGGTACTTCCTATCTGGCAAAGATAATCTGTGATTAAATCAGCTGGGATCAAACAAAGCAAAATGAGGAGGAAATCAGATACCAAAATCCTGTTAAACACCTCTTAAGCACCAGGAGGTGATGGCTGCACCTCTGATCTCACAGGGGTTGCAGTGAGTCCATGAGCCTCTGCAACTGCCCATGAGCCATGAATGGAACCTGTGGCATCATATGCATTTCAGGATGAAAACTGAGATAATCTCAGTTTCACACACCTATTTTCAGAGATATTTTCAGCGTTGGTACAGCCTGGTTACCTAATGTGGGGTAACCTGTGGGTCACACTCTGCCCAGTGCTGCCAGCACACAGTCAGCACTGCCATCAGGTGTAGCTGCATGGGCATAACCAAAGGCAGATTTTAGATCTGAATGGCTTGTATTAGTTTTGTTCTAGATGGACTTTTGTCGAGATTTTAGATTATATTATTCCTGGCATTATCCCAAGTGAAATATGGTGTTTCGACCCTATTTTCTCCTCCCAGGGATCATGACTTGCTCTCAGCAAATGACAGTTTCTTGGTCACTTCTCACTATGACTGTTTTCCTCCAGAGAAGCTACTGGACTTCAGAAAGCAATTTCCATGCCAGGAATGCCAGGGCCTGTTTGACACAGCAATGAATGGTTTAATGCTCAGACCTCTGTGGCTTCATCCTGTTCCAAACCTCCCCATACGCCTGCAGATACAGCCCATAGTCACCCTCCGGGTGGCACAGCACATGGCACACTGCTTTCCTAGCAGGATGGAGGTGGAATAACACAGTTTTCCTCCCCATAACAAGAGTATCTAATCAAGAGCACAATTTTCTGCTGGTGTAAATTCATGGGCTTGCAGTTGCATGCAGTTACTCACAGGCCTGGAAAGAGCCACAGTAACAGGCTATGGTGAGAAAAAAACAGGTGTAAACAAAGGAGATTCCTGGTATTGGGGTGGTTCTTCAGGAAAAAAAATGATAGTAAAAAAGAACAGAAAAAGAAAAATGCTTTGGCTGTAGGTGTTTGCAAAATTCTTCATCAAATGATCACAAAGACAGATTCCTTGGTGTAACCTCACTGATGCTAGAGAAGCCCATGTGGTATGGAGCCTCCAGTCCCACAGGCAATTTCAAAAGAGCCTCAAGGAAGTTTCAGTAGGATGTGAAATTTTTTCCTTTGGAAATCACAGCGTGGATGGTACATCCTCTGTTTCATGGTGCTCAGCCTCAGCATTTCTACTTAAAAAACATTCAACAGTGGGAATAGCACGGGTAAACCTTGGGCAACTCTTTGAAACTCTAGGCCCTTGGTGATCTTAGCAGGTGAGCTGGGATAAACGGAGCAGCTCCGAGGGGCTCGGGGCACTCGCTCTTTAGGCAGCACTCGGGGCTGCTGGGCAGGGGCGGGAGGCAGGGAGTGTGCTTTGATATAATGATATAACGTCCCCTCTCAAACCTCAGGGAGCCCCGTCTCCTAATATTATTCTTTCTTCATTCTCAATTCAAACCAAAAGTGAAAACAGAAAGAAAATAACTCTTTTCTCTCCGTGCCTGCCTCTCCCCCCCTTCCCCTCCTGCTGCTGCGCTGGCAATGGGAGGGAAGGGAAAAGGGGTGAGAGCCACTTAGATCAGTTTCATGCACAGGAGAAGCAAGACAGGAATTATTTTTCTTGTTAGCCTTTTTGTAAGAAGACAGACAACCCTTTCAGCCCAAATACAATATTGTAATTGCTCATATTCAACTGACAGAGGTTCCCAGATGAGCTCCACTGAGGCGTCATTTACTAATCTGTCATGTTCTATAGCACCCGGCACAGAGCGCTGTAAAAGTGTCTTCTTCTCTTTAAGTTATTTATATAGTTGGCTGAAAGCGCTTTGCTTGTACAAACTAGAAACTATTAGATTAGACCAGCAGAGACAGCCAGAGGCAATCTTTTTAACAAAGTGAGTGGGATTCAAAGTAGGGTTGGAAAGCAAATATTATTTCACTGGAAGTCTATTAGAGGTAGTTCCCTGGATAACAAATAAGTGCTTTGTTAGCTTAGCTTGAAGAAATGCACCGGTCAGGTTGGCAGCAGCTGGGTCTAATGGCAAAGTGTGTGATAGCAGATGATAATGCTGTGATCAGTGCAACACGTAAGCCAGTTTTGCTCTCCCTTCCTTCACAGCCTGCCACATCCCTGGGTTTACTTGTTTAAAGTGCATGTCAGAACTTAGCAGCTGGGGTTAACTCAGTTTGTTTTAAAACTTCTCATCACAACACATGGACACACACGCAGAAAGAAAAGGTATGGAAACCCAGCCTATCAGAAAGCAAATATTGTTCTCACCAGGGAAGGCTAAAAGATTGTGCCTGTTGGAGTGCTTTAATAAAAGTGGAATCTGGGCTCAAACCAAGTTTCAGACATGAAACTCATTGCGACAAACAGAAAACCAGACTCTCCAAGTATTAGGCTAGATTGAAGCATATTCATAAAAGTATGCAAAACAAGACATAATCACTATTAGCTGCTAATTCTGGAAAATATCAGTTTCATTCAGCCTCTGAGACAGCTGCTCTCAGTGATGGATAATGTGATTTTTCTTTGGTAGAGCATAAAATGTCCCTGTGCTGTAAATCCATATGAGAGTGATTCCTGAAAGCAGAAACATGTCTGTATAACACCTTGGGATCCATTTCTTTCTATGAGAGGTACTCCATACATGTAAGAGGTTGTTTTTTATTTATTATTAATGACCACTTGCCTCCTTGGAAATTCCCAGTTTGTAACTTCCGGTCTGAGGGTTCAAAAATCAAAAATTATCCAGTTTCCTGTGTAGAAGGTGGATAAAAGCCAGACAGCCCAAGGGATGGCTAAAATGCTAATGGGCAGATGATGAATTTTTACAAAGCAAACGCCTGGTTTTTCCTGACTGTGGTCTGGGTTGCTAGAGACACCAGAGGGCTTCCCAAAAGGTCACTACCCAATCCCACTCCATGTATTCACATACAAGACTGACTCCAAGCTGGAGGCAACAGCAATGCTGGGAAACCCAAAAGAGTAGCAGAGAAACCATGGCCCAGTGTCCTGCTCAGCTGCACCCGGAAAAACTGGATTTCCTGCTGGGAAATGCATGGCACAGACTGTGAGAGGGGATAGCAGGGGGGGCTGTCTGCTGCTGCATCAGTTGGTCTTGGCAGTGGGCACTGCACTGCGTCCCTTCTCTAGAGAACAGTGGGGCCACCCAGGGCTAGGCGTGGTCTTTACCCAACAATTTCTTCTTCAAAATCCGACCGCCATCAATAGGTCTGTCCCAGGGGCAGGTTCATCCCCAGGGTGAAGGCAAACCCCCTCCCTGCTCCCCCTCCACCTCCACCCAGCCTTCCCCATCGCAGTGGGCTGCAGCAGCACTAGTTAAACAATCCTTGTTTCCTCCACAGCTTCCCTCAGCCTCCCTGTGTCCGATACCTGGGACTGGCAATACAAATCCGTGCTGGAAACCTGTAAGCTGCCAGCTCTGCAGTAGGAGAACAGGTAATGTGGATGTGTTGAAGTTTAGGCTTCAAGTTCACGCAGGCAAGCTCTTTAACAGATAAATCTCTATTCAGCTTGTCTTAAAAAGCCTGATGAAAAATGTGCTTTTACCAACACCCTCCAGTGTCTCACTAAGGCTGTTTGCTCACCCTCCAAAACTCCTGCAAGTCGATAATTAGCTGGACCCTGTCCCAAGGCAGCCACACTTACTCAGAGGAGAAAGTGCAGAACTTGCCCAGCCTGCTCCCACTCCAGCACTGCTACACGCAATTTTTTTGGAGAACCATTTTACTTTCCTAGCTCTGCTTTAAAACTTCGAGGAAGTTTGCCCTTTTGCCCTCCTCCCTCCCTGTACTCCAAAGCCAGAGGGGAAAAAGAATATGACAGAAGCTCTTGAAGAGGACATTTGCTGTTTGTGTTCTGAGGAAGAGGAGATAAAGAGAAGGAGTGAGGGGCTTTGTAGAGGCAAGATGCAGTGGGAAGTCCGAGAGTTACCTACAAGTTGTGCAGGTGAAAACCACCATCCATTCATTATTACTCCTAAGTGAGTTAAAAACCTAGGGATTCCCAGGGACACACCTGGGTTTTACCTTGCCAAAAGAGTGGGAAGAAACAAGGTCCCCTCCCAAGCCCAAATCACTCCTACGCAGTGGCAGAGCCCCAGTTCCTGCGTCTGCCAAGGATCCCAAGTGTGCTTCCCTTCCCTTCACATCCACCTCTAATAGCGCTGCTCCCCAGTAATGACGGGTTGGCCTTTCTGCTGCTGGCAGCAGGCAGCCAAGCTGCACTTCCCTTTGATCATCCCTCTCCACTCCACCCTCAGGGCCGTATTTTCCTAAGGGAGAAGGGGGCGAGGGTGCAGCCATGTCACCAGCTCCCTCTGGAACAAGTCAGGCAAGTCTTTTATCTGCAGGGAGGTTTCGCTCTACTTAGGAGGGTTAAGGCTCCCCCAGTTTGACTCGCAGCCCTTGCCTTTCTGTGGCTCAGCACACCTGGCTCGATGTACTGCATGGGGCTGCTGAAGTGTGTCCCTGTTACAGGACCCAGTGGGTGCTGATAAACCCATAGCAAATGGAAGTGACTTGAGAGAGCATGGGGACACACAGGTGAAAGGCCCTCTTCCTTTTTCTCCTCTATTCAGGGAGATTTTTTTCGCCACAAAGTGCCAAATTCCATCTTTTACTTCCATAAGAGGGTGACAATGTCAGCAAATTTCTTAACAGGCAATGAAAGATCAGGGGCCAGAGAAGGGAACTTGTTCTCAGACTTGTCTGCAGTGATAAGGAGTCACCGTGTGTAACTGGGTTTTTGCAATCGCTTTTGCTCCTGCTTTGGCTCCTTTACAGGTTATCGTGGATCTGTTATACAGGAAAAGCTCCAGACAATGCAGGTGATCTGCAGGGACATGGAAAGAAGAAAACGCCCAGGGGACAAACATGTGCCCTGGAAAGCTAAATACCTGCTGGGCCAATCCTCAGCTGTATTTCCACAGCAGTAAATGTAGGCAGATTTAGGATGGTGGGATTTACTCCTCTACTTGAGTTTTTCAGTTCAGACTGCAGCAAAGGTTCCCTTTTTCTGACTATGCATCAGGGGATCAATCCCAGGCTCCCTGATCAGAGAGCAGAATGGGAGCTCAAAGACATTTGTCCAGGCTGGCAGAAGAAATTTTGTCATGTTGAATTTTTTTTTAAATTTTTCATTAGTTAGTTTGGTTTTGTTTCTTTATCATCAGGCCTTTACCTTCCTAGAGCTGGCTTTCTCTCTTTAGATCAGTCACAGGCAGGCTGTAATGGTCTTAATGCAGCTCTGATCTATACAAGCCAGCAGCCGAGTCCATGATATATTGCAGTCTTTATTGCCCTGTTACTACCATTGTCTCAAGTGCTTCTCCAGATCGATGGTGAAATTCCTCTGCTTTAGTGGCCATAAGTTGGGAGGGCACTCACTCGGCAGATGTGTCGTGAGCTGAACTGCCACAGGTCGGGTTTAGGGATGCTCAGCCTACAAAACATCACACAGATCCACCCTGCAAAACTCCCAGCAAGAGAAGAGTAGAACGAATTCCTGCTAATGTCACAACGCCCACATCCATGGATTACATCAGGAGTTAGTTCTTCTAAGTGGATCTGGATCCATTCCCCACCTTCAGTTGTCACAACTATAATCTGATAAAATTATGGAACAAAAATAATTCTGATAGACAGCCAAAGCTAGGTCATTTTGGGAGAATGAAGACTTCAGGGAGAAGCAGTGAGGATGTTCGCAGAAAAATGAGTTTGGGTGTTAGACTGCAGGATCTTGTGCTGAGGCTCTGACATGAGGTGGTCTGAGAAATCCTATTGTGCCATTTGGAGTGAGACTTTAAGCTGAAACTCTGTTAACTGCTCTTGCATCTAACATCTCCTCCATGCAAATACAACCCTCTGCAGCTGCTCCTCCCCAAATCACAAATCTGAGTTCACTCACTTCCTTTCTTACCTAACTCCCACTTATGCAGGGAATTCTAATGCAAATCCCTTCCAGCCATTGCTTGGCTCCATTACACCAAATCCTTAGTTCAGTCCCATTCCCTGCCTCTCCCGGGCTACTTTACACCTCTTCCCAAGCTTGAAAACAGTTGCAAGAGGAGCTTCTTTATCATCCTGAATCCACAGGGAAGAGAAGAGTTACTGACATTATCTCCTCACCCCTAACTAGCATTGGCAGTGCAAGGATGCACGTGGAGTGAGAACAGGAGACATGGATGCAGTGTCCCTGGAAGAGAAGGAACACACAGCATTAGCTGCTCCTCCTTCCCTTCAGCCTCAGGAAAAACATCATCTAGGCTCTTGAGGAGATCCTTTTCCTGCAAAATATAGTGAAACCGAATCTCAATTTTCCACTGAGAAATTTTAAACAGTAAAAAAAATGTCTGCGATTCCCAACAACTACAGCCACAGCTATACAGCAGCAGAGGTATTGAGGGTCTATCAAGTTTTAGCATGGTCTGTGTATTGCTCATCCTTTAAAAATGTATTTCTGCTCTGGAAACAATCCTGGCTCAGATTTCCAGCACAGAAAATAGCATTCCAGAATCCAGGGAAGGCACCAACTGCTCAGCAAAGGGATGCCAAAAGGGGCTTGGACAGCCTAAGGTGTAAAAGGAGGAAATTAATAATAAATAATATAAAATTATTAATTAAAAATGTAATTTTTTTTCAAATGAAGGAACTCAAATTTCAAAGGAAGAAACTGAGGGCACAGACACAAAACTAACGCAAGGAATTTCTCTGTTCAACAGAAATATGAGGATGTCAGGCCTCTCAAGATTGGTCCTGTGCAAGACCTGGGATAGAGACGCTTGAGAATGATAAAAAAGTCACCTTGTCTTTATGTTATTTCCTTCTTTAAAGCCACGGTCCGTGTGCACCATGAGGTACCAGGAGGAGCAGGCCTGAAATGTTATTAGAAAGATGCAGAAGAGACTGATGGACTGGAAAAAGAGTCTCCTGTAGGAAGCAGTCTAAGTACCAGGGTGTATGAGAGACCACAGTGGATTGAATGACGTTGTGTGTGTTGGGAGAGCTTCAATTACTTAATTAAGGAAACGATGATACCGAGAGTGGTTTGAAGAGAAAAGCTCTCTCATTTGGATTCATTTCACTTTATATCTTTTTGGTGAAAGATGGAAATAAAAACGGAAGCAGACATGAAATTTAATAATGTTATTGCTAGAAACTCAAATGGAAAAAATACTGGGGATGAATTAAAGCTGAGGCATAAAATGGTAAAAAAAGAAAGAGAAAAATGGTCAGGCAGAATGTAAATAATTCATTTATTTCCAGCAGTGGAAGAGTATTAAAAAACAAGGTACAGTGATTACAGTAGGTGATTGGGAGTTGAGACTCCTGAATTTTATTTCTTTTCCTTAACATACGTCACTCCATGAGTCAGTCTGTCCATATTCCAGTATTCCCAATACTTCTTCACATGACAGTGATGTAGTTGGACTTAATTTGCTGATGCCCTGTAGGTGTAAATTGTTATGAATTGGCAGAAATCACTTGAGATTTAAGGGCGAAGTTATCTTTCCATTAGGAGCTTGGCTACCAAAACAAACTCTCCTTTGAACTCCCCCCAAGAAAACGCAGCTCCCACTGAAATTTCCCATTTCATCTCTCACTCCAGGTAGAATTTTCCCTTGCGAAGGGATACTTCTAATTGAATATCTCCTTCCAACTCCCTGGCGTGAGCATAGCTTCTGGGTAAGGAGTGTGAATTGCCTCTCTCAAGCTCATAAAGTTGAATCAAAGCTTCAGTTAAGTCAATTATTGTTATGCTTTCCCTCGCAGGCCTCAATATCATCTCACATCCGAAGTCTGGGGGCAATCTCAGAGGTGCAGCTGAGATGCACTCTCTGCTCAGCCCTTCCAAGCAGACCTGCTGCTGATTCCTGACACTTGGACAAAGAGGATTAGGGCTTTGCTGCTTTTTCTGGGCAACTCTGGCACCTGCCAGAAGGTGCTGATGGTGGTCTACCCACAGTCCCTGCAGAGGTAGTGTCTCACCTTGGAGAAGCAAACCTTGCATCTAGGTGAGCCTAGAAAGCTGCATATCTTTAAAACATTGCATTTGCCATTGCTCTATGAATTACTATCCTACGGGCATTTTTGGAAGATGCTCATTTGCCCCCTGGCAGGTTTAATTTTTAGGAGTGATGTCCTTTTCCAGCAGAGAATTTATGTCAATAAAACTTGCAAAAGCACACTCAGCTACGTGTTGAAGTCAATCCAACTAGATATGCAAGTAAAATGCTCCAGAGCAAAGGCTTCCAGATTATTTATATCCCCTGTACACTGTCATGGTACTGATGTTGCTCCTGCAGATCAGAGAAACCAGATGATATTTGGTTGTCTGTGATTGTGTAGATAATCAGTTACCAAAAACGACAGCACATTCACATAGACAGAAGTGGTCTGTGGCTCCTCTGTTTTGACAAGCTCAGTTACTGCATCTGGATTTGAATTGCTAAAATCAGCACAAATGTTTTTGTTGAAAGCCACAGACCATGGTTTATGTCAATGACAGAGAAACCTCAGAAAGTTTGGAGGTTTCCCGTCAGCACCCAATAGTTTGGGTATTTCTCCAGCTTTAGCCAAACAATTGAAATGCTGCTGTTTGAAAAAGTTCAAGTAGTAAACTCTGAGGCACAAGTTGCTTCACAAGATTTCTGAAATGCGTGGTTTCAGTCTGAGGTTGCAAGATCACCCCTTTGCTCACTATCTCTTTGTTACCTCCATTAATTACTTTCATGAATATTATTGCATCATCTAATCTGTGATGTTAATGAGGGTACACTGTGGCAGGTTCCATCCAATCCTACGATGCTCTAAAGAAGGGTTTCCAATCTAGATGAATACAATATCTTAAAAGCAGGAAATGAAGTAACATCACTTCAATCCCACGGGGAGATGAGAGAACTTGTCTAAGATCATGACTGAGATTCGTGACAGAGCCAGGGACTGCAGCAGATCTTCTGAGATGCCAGCCAGCACATTATTGATAAAGCTCTTCATTTCCTCTTTCTGCTAATGAAGAAGCATCAGTATGGATGCTGTGAGTCAGTTACCAGAAGAAATAATTGTTTGAGACATTCTAAAACTTCAAAACAAATCCCGTTTTAGTTTTGAACAATAAATTAAGGTAATTTCCAAATTGGTATGAATGGGGTTGACTATGCCTGATTCAGAATAGCAAACATCAGCAAAGCATCAGCAATAAACAAAATTGTTAACAACTGCTCTGCTGGGGAGAGTCTGGGGCAAGTGTGCAGGTGGGGGAAGAAGGTGGTTCATTGTAAATTTTAGTGAACATTTCGGTGCTGAGTCTGATAAATGGTTTCTGAAGGGTTTTTGTGAAAGATCTGGGACTCCGAGGAGAGAGAACATCTCTCAGCCCAGATGCTGTGAGCCAGAGTATCCTACCTGCAACACCAGATGTTGAAGCAGAGATGTAGAGGGGAGGTGTGGTTCTAAAGGAGAAATACGAAACCCAGCCTCACTGGAATGGTCTCTGAAAGCAGTATTTTTCAGATATTAAGCTGGGAATAAGGTACTTCAATTTTTGACTGTGTGAGAAAGAAGGAAGAGTCTTGGACACTCATTTTTAAACACAAAGTGCGGGAATCACAAGGTCTGTGGCTGCAGGTCACTATCCAAATCTGCACTGAGGTCTTTCACTCCTGTATGCAGAACCTGGGCACTCTGAGTGTTCAGCTGAGCACCCTCCTGAGAAGACATCCAAAACATCCCTGTGTGAACTGTTGGGTGAGTTTCGGGGAACTTGACACACACAAATATACTTTTTTATATTAATGGGTTAAAATATGCACCCTTTTAACTCTAAAAAGACACAAACTCCAATGCTGGCACATACAATATTTTTTTCCCCCTCCTCTAAGCAAACTCCTTCTTTTCAGTGAGTCTGCTCTCAAACTGATGAAACTTAACAGTAGCAGAAATCTGAATCTGTGGGTTTAAACAACTCTTGTTCCTTATATTTCCATATGAAACTTTTACTTCTTGCATGAACTCTTTTATTTTCTAGTTTAAATAAGTCAAATGAATTTAAAAAAAATATTCTGAAATAAAAATGGAGCTCAAATATCCGTATGGATAGCTCACAGGTATAGCAGCAGAAGTTTAATTCTACAGTTACAGATTATAATTTTTCTTAGTAAGGATATAAACCACACACTCACATCTCTCTGTAGGGATCGGAGAAAACTCCAGGTACTTATTACATTAGGAAAAAAAACAACAAAAACTCCACCTCTTTCTAATATTTCAATAGAAAGAGGACTACAAAGTGATGCTTTTTTCCTGTATAAAGTGAGGCTTTTTGTCAAGCCTCAGTTTTACTGCAAATGTTGGGTTCAAGCTCTGCAGATAATTGCAGACAATTTATCTTGTTTCTTACACCCCTTTTCTCCAGCCCCAAATACCCAGGAAAAGTCTTGGGACCTTGCATTTGTTTCTTATTTGACTTGATTAAATTTACTAATCTGGATTTAGAACAATTTAGGCACAGTTTGCTCTATTTCAGTAATAATTATTAAAAGAAAAAATTGCCTTGCCTGATGGCTACGTGTGTGTGTGTGTACATAAATCTATGCACGTAATTATAAAGAATTATTCATGTTTCTTTGTATTTGCTATATACTTTAACTTCAGGTAAGCCTTTATTGCCCATTAAAATGGAGCAATTCCAAAATTTCCTAAGCGTGATGAGCGGTACCATAAATATGTGTACGCCGTTGCCAATTACTACATGAATAACAATATCCTGAATGCCAGATGCCTTCATTAAAAGGTGAGCTTGGGAATATTCTCAGTTTCTGCTTTCTCTGCTTTTCTTGAGCAGACTCCAGGCTCACGGTAGTCAGCAGCAGCAAGCAGTGGGGAGCTGCAGTTTTAATAACAAATTGTGACTGGTTGCTCCTGGCTGCAGAGCAGCTCCCAGCGCAGCGCAGGGCCCTCGAGGCTGGGAGAGAGAACCCAAGGATTCCAGTTAATAGATGGCCTTTGGAGGGAAGTGCATCAAAGCCTGAGCAGACCCTTTGCTGTGGGAGATACTACCCTCAGCTGAAACTGGGGATGGGATTCTCTCATTTGCTCCTATGCTCCTATGAACCTATGCATTTACAGCAGACAATATCTTCATTAACAGCTGAGAGTGGGAGGAGGGCAAGGAGGCAAAAAGAAAAAAAAATTGTTACGATTTTAAAGTGCATTGTAACTATTTATTTCTCAGAGTTGAACTTGCTGTAGAATCACAGAATAGTTTGGGTTGGGGGGTGCCTTAGAGACCATCTTCTCCCACCCCTTGCCACGTGCAGGGACACCTTCCACTGTCCCAGGGTGCTCCAAGCCCCATCCAGCCTGGCCTTGGACACTTCCAGGGATCCAGGGGCAGCCACAGCTTCTCTGGGGAGCCTGTGCCAGGGCCTCTGCACCCTCATAAGGAAGAATTTCTTCCTCAAATTTAATCTAAACCTATCCCCTTTCAGCCTGAAGCCATTCCCCTTGTCCTGTCACTACAATTCCTGACAGAGACACAGCTTTGGTGCAATGACAGCAGTGCTCCCCAAGCCTTGAACAGCAGTTTTACAGCCTTTACTGATAATCACACACACTCAGTTATTATGTCAATGTAAATTATCATCATATATTATTTATACAAGAAAAGATTTTCCAAAGTGCCAAGGACACCCAAGCACCCAACTCCCTTCCAATGTCAGTGTGGGAATGAGGTTCCTGGGTCTATCTGTGCCTCCAGCACCCACAAACACCCTGGTGCATCTGATGGGCTCATTGTATTTATTGAATTATCTGTAAGATTTATTTCTGAGGCATTTGTTTTGATTTTCAGAATCTGGGTCTCAGACAAACAAATTCTCTATTCAGTTCAGCCAGGCACTCCAACATATTTTGTTTGCATTAGCTCCACTCTGTTGCATTAGTAATGTCCCATCATATCATATTAGCAGTCTGCTTTGCTAATACAGGAGAAGTCATTCACCCAGTACAAAGTCTACTTGTGTTAGCACTTGTTTTCCCTGTGTTTCACTATAGACAGAGCTCTGGGGGCAGCAGGGGGGGTGATTTCTTCAATACCTCATGTTAGGTCTAATGGGATAATATGAGGACGTTTTGTTTCACTTAAATTTGGACAGGAAAAATCTAAGCACTTTGTTTTCTTCCTTTTGTCTTTCCAAACACAAAGAGATTGTTAAATTGATTTTATTTAACTGAAAGGAGTTCACCTGGCTGAGATTTTTGAATGCGGCCGTTTCAACTACTTTTGCTTTTGAAAAAAAAATGCAGAAACAATGTTTATAGGATACCAAAAGACTTTTCTTCCTCTCCGTATCCCAAAATCATTCCCACCCTGTTCACTGCTGAGTCCACGTAACTGTGACTGACTGCAACGAGAGGAAGACTCCCTGCTCCTTTGGAAATAAAGCCACCATTTTTTGTATGTTTACAGAAAATTGACTCCAGCATAAATCAACATGGAGACTGAGCTTCAAACTGCTTTTTTTGCACCAGTTCTCATGTGGAGTCTAAGGATTCTCTTTTATTGTGGATGCCAGACAAGGTCCGGAACAAAGCTGAGTTTATTTTGTTCTTTGCTCCCTGAGCCACTGGGACAACTGGACAGGTCTGTGAACCAGGAGTGAAAGCGTTTTGCTGCTATTGAGTTATTCTGCTACAGGACACCAAATGAGAAAATAGTTATTTACCTGTTACAGGTTCTACATTAAGTTAATCAGTTTAATTAAGGCCAGTCCAGCATCACTGAGCTCTTAAATACACTAAAACCCAAGGTAGGAGGAAGGGAAAATGGGTTTATATGTTGTGACAAAAGGGAAAATAGTCTTACCTGGGGAACTGTGTCTCAGCTGTTACTCAAACAGCAGGATCAGGACCCTTCCTCCTTGTCCATGGCCACAAACAATATCCCTGCTGGCCCAAGGGAACATTAACAAGCCTGGTGCATGATGAAGTTTAACATCTCATGGATCAGGCACTTGTCACATCCTCCAGAGTAAAGCTTCTTGCCAGGAAAAGACTCCTGTGATATACAATGTGTTTTTAATTTTAATTTTTTTAATGTTTTAACAGGCTGATGAGGGTGAGAGGAGCACCAGGCCCACTGCTGTGGCACACGTGGGGTGTGCTGCGTGCAAGCCTGTACTCACAGAGAGACTTCTCCCTCCTTGCAGGGCAAAGACATCCCAGATGGATCCTGGTAGGATTTCACAACTCCAAACCTATCATAGGTGTGTGGCGATAAAAAGTGTTTGAGAAATGTTTCAGGAGTTATTAGAGCTCTTAGAAGCCACTCTGCATCTCTCCTGACTCGTTGTAGAGCCTCAGGTGGCACGTACAGCTGCTAATGATCAGTGTTATTTACTGCATGATACTGCCTGAAATAAAGTTGTGAATCAGTGCTTGTCAGAATAACACAGAACAGAGATGTGGCGCCTGTCCAAGGCTGTCCAAAGCCATGAGCAGCTCAAGAGAGTCAAGCACTGTACGCTGAGCTCTCTCAAAAATTTGGCCATTAAAATTGAACAAGATTGAAAAAAGGAACACTTTAAAAATCCTGGCCCTAGGACCAGGTATGCACTAACCAGAGGGAAAAATGGCAACAAAACCATTTTACAAATGTTTTTTTCTGGAAAGGTTTCTAAGGTATTCACCAATTTGATGACTCATAAATTGTCAAGACTAGAAATATATTAAAATGTTTAGAAGGAGTGATTTACTCTAATGGAACAAAACATTTAGGATGTGAAACTTTTGAAATCCAGCTTGGATCTGGCACAGAAGTGAACACTACCCAGCTCACACCAAGACAGAAGACTTCAGTGCATCCATCTTGCAAGAAAATAATTGAGGCAGTGAGTAAAAGCAATTTTAAAGGAAGCTATATGATATCTGATGCTGTCTGTCCTAATGCCAGACTAGACAATCTCAGCTGAAAACAGCTTTTCTGAAAAGTATAATTTTTCCCCAGCATAGCTTCTTAAGAACTTCATCTTACAGTGTTACATCTTTTTCACTCTTTTCACCCGTGCATTTTGTAGAAGATTTTTTTTTGTAATGCACTCTAGAAAAGATGTTTCATTTGCTATAAATTATCCCTCAAATATTTGGCTTTACATTCTCACACATGGCCTCAATTAATATTGACAGCTATGGCAGACCCCTTCCTTGAGACTCCCTTTTGGAAAATCCGTGGTACTGGACTCTCATATGGATCTCAGCACCCAGATAAGATATTGCACAGAGGGGTGGGAGGCAAAGGCTGCAATCTGTCCCTCACCTGTTTAGTTCTGCCTCCTTTTATTCTCCTTGAAGCTGCTGCCTGTTCATATTTTCATCCAATTTCTGAATCATTTTTTTGAGACAGAGTAAAAATAATTAAAAAATAAATCCCTATCCAAAAATGTAGTTTATGAACTAGATAATTCTCTAACTCTGAAGCCAGTAAGAAGGAAATCAATAGACTTACTAATTTTAAAACTAAAATTAGTGAAATCAAAATCTCCATTGACTTCTAGGGAGTGAAATTTTACCCTCCAGAATATTATATAACCACCTAACCAAGCCATTTGGTGTCAGCCACGTGACAGCTCTCCGGATCCTGATGTGTGATGAACACTAAGACATGAAAAATTCTGACAAAGTGATACTAAAATGTTTTAATATGTCAGCCTAATACCACTGACCTTGTGAAGGAGACACGAGGATGGAAAGGGGGCTGTGTGTGGTGCTGGAGAGGCTCTGGTTTGCGTGGTGGCTCTGTTTGCTGATGTCAGAGAGCCTTCAGTGTGATACAGCATTAATATTGTCTCATGTCAGGCAGTGCAAATACAGAAAATTACAAGTGGAGTGAGCAGGTACTGAAGATGAGCTCTGTGACATCCATTATGTAGAAGCAAAGTTGTCTTACCTCATGAAAGATGGCAGCTTGGAAGTCTAAATTTAATGACTGGGATTCTGATCTCGTACTGGGTTAAACCAAAAGAGACTCCAGGTCAGGAGTGGAAGTGCAGTACTGCTGAGCAAAAGAGGGTCGGGGTTACTGCTGCATCCAGCCTCGCTTCTCTAGGAGTTGTCAGCTGCCAAATGTGGCTGTTCTTTAGTGTCTCATTTTTTACAGTCACAATTGTTATTAGAAAACCTCCAGCAATACCAAGTTGAGCTATAAATTAAAAATAAGCCAGCGGTACCTTTAAATGTGCCACGAGCTTTGTTTTTGGCACAGGAGCCTCTGAGCAGAGGCTTGCAGCTCAATTCAGACAGTGAGCAGGGTGCTGACAGCAACATGTTGGTACAAGACTGAACTTCTCTCCTTGGTTTTGTTTTAATTAAAGCCGCATTTATTTTTTAAAGCAGGTCATAAAGCTAACCTACTCTGACAACACTGAATTACATTATAAAATCGTTCCTTATAATAATTATAAATCTCTGCTAAAGCAAATTGAAATGAAATTAAAGTACCGGCATACTTTGCCTTTCTTCCTGATAGGAGGAATTCATCTGATCAAAATCACCACCAACTGCTCAGAGTTTGCAGAGAGGACAGATCCAGAAATGAACCTCAGTCTACAGCTTCCTGCTGCTCTGAACCAGTTAAAGTGTCAGAGTTTAGCTCCAAAAGATGCCCTCAGAGCACCTCTCAAGTCACTGGGCTGTACCACACTGCATGCCACAACTACAACACGTTTCACTGGCACTTCTTCCACCAGGTTCAGATGAAATGTTCCTTCCACACTTCCAGCAGAAATGGGAAATGTTGGTGTCACAAGTGTCACAATTTAATTTTAAGCGAGGCAGTTTAAAGCAGAAGGGAAAAACATTATATGTATATGTGTATATATATTAAAAAAAGAAATTAAGCCAGAAGTATTGAATGCAGCAGGTTGATTTCAGAAGGTTTATAGTCTGAGGTGACATTACTTATATGACACGTATGGAAACTATGGGGCGGAATTTCCCTGAAAACAGTCCTTCCCACAAGATTTCTGGCACTTTGGATTCTCTACACAGCTCAAAATCCTGCGAGGACAATCTGTCTCATTGTACTTGAGTCCTCCTTGGTTGAGTTGGAAACCAGGGGCCAGATCCTTAATTTATGTAAACAGGAAACATTCTGTTGAAAGAAATAGAGAAGAACCAAGGGATTTTCTCAGTCCAAAATATAATATCGAGAAAGGTTTCTAAATCCTTCAGGATCTCAAAAAGTACAGCCCAAATTCCTTCACAGAAGTGAGTGGGATGAAAAGTGTTTTTTCTTTGCCTCTCCTGATGGCCTGCCCAGAAAAACAGACATTTTCCTCTTAAGAAATTTGCAGTCAGGGGAACCCCCTCAGTCTCCTGCAGTAAGGTACCTCTGTATTTTGACCCTTTATTTCTCAGCACCCCCCAGAACTGGGAACCTGAGTTAGCTGCCAACTTCAGAATCCACTGAGTCAAGAATTTCAGGATCAGAGGGAACGCAGTGCCCTGGAGTCTGCAAGTAAGGTGCATTTCTGTGGGTCACGTGTTATAGGGAATGCCAAGGGGTGCCACGGCATGAAAAGTCTGGAGAATGTGTTTAGGTGCCCAGGCACTGAGGTGATCCCAGATGTGCACTGAGCATTAAAAGATGGAGTTTAACTTTAGAGTACTTGAAGTGAAATAATCTCGACAGTGACTGGCAACCAGCAGTTCAGTCAGTGGGATGTTGAGAGTTCCACTTGCTCTGGGTGCATAGATGATGTGTAGGAAGATGGTGCTGGTGATGGCAGAGGCAAATGGGTCCCATGGAAGGTTTTCCGAGGCTTCTTCTGTGTGTCTCTCCACTCTACAACACCTGAAGAATTTTTTTCTGGTTGAAGCACATGCTTGTAACTCAGGAAGTGTTACCTGTTAGTGGCAGCCCAGTGGTTTAATGTATTTTCCCCAGGACTCTGGATTGGGACTGTGTCAAGCTGGTGCTGTGTAAGTTTCCAGAAAGAAACCTTATCAAGCTGCAAAGCATGCTGCTGGAATAACCTAGCAGGGAGGTTATGGGAGCATTCATTAATTGCTGCATTGCTTGGCAGGCTGGACTGGTTACCAGTTTGTTTCCAGTTGCAATGAAATCCAAATTCCCAGTTTGGATCTCCCTAAGTGAAGCCCAGCATGGCTTGGATGCTGCAGCTCCTTTCATCTCTGCAGAAGCTGAGATCAACTGCAATCTCGCATCTGAGTGATCTGCACTCTGTGTGTGCAGGTGGGGTTGGCGTGTTCCTTTGTGGAGGAAGGCATTTCCTAATCAGGACCTTCAGCTTGAGCAACACCTTGCTTTCCCTAATGATTTGGCAAAGTTAATCTGTATTGCCCTTCAAAGCATCCAGCAAGGCGGGCTATCCACTCAGATTCCTCCTGAGAAATCTGCCTTGGGAAGTGGAGGCCTCCAGCGAGGATGGGGATGGGTGAGAAGGAGCTCATAGTTATTCACATCTGATATGGGATGATGTTTTTAACTGATTTGCAAATGCTCTCAGGTGTCATGATAGAGACATGGAGAAAAAATATGCAGATACATCAAAATCACTTCCAGGATGTGGAGCAACTATTGCTCCTTGGATTACAACTTTCCAAATGTCTGATTTCTTCACACAGGTTGTAGCAGGAAATCAGAGAGATACTAAGAAAAATAAGTCCTAAAATTGTGAAACTTAAGGAACTGTAGGTGATATCTAGGAACTCTGTGGTCTGTGAGTGATCACAGGAGCTTCTGCTTCTAATTCCACTGACTTCTACTTTGCTATGGTGCTTATCTGAGACAGCCCATGAGTGTCTAAACTGGCAGAACAGGCAGAAGAAGACTTCCAAAGTATTCCTGACATTGAGCAAGTCACTTCACTACCTTCTTTTGCTGCTTTTTGTCTGTCACACTGTCCTTAAGCCTGAAATCTTCTTGCTTTCAAGATCTCTGTCTAAACCTTTCGGGGCAAGAACAGTGTCTATTTGCTTGTCCATACAAGTGCAAGCACAGCAGGTCCCAGTCTTAGTTATGGCCTGCAAGTGCTATTACAGAATACCTGGTAATAATGGGGAAAAAAGGATGAAGTCATCCTGAGCTCCTGTCCCATTTACTCACCACCCATGGAAGTCTCTGTATTTCCATCTCTGAGAGCACAGCAGATTTTCTGGGTCCCTCTGGACTCAAATTTGGAAAGCTCTACCTTTATACCCCCACCTCTGTTGGCCTTGATAAAACAGGTTCCTGTCAAATCTGTCAGAGGAATATTTCTTCTCTGTGTCCTGCCAGTACCCAGGAAGCTGGGCATGACTTTCAAAGCCAAGGACCAGAGCAGGGTTTGGCACAGCAGACTTTAGTAACCTAGGTTACTCTCAAACCCAAAACCTGCAAAAATAACCCCAAAAATACATTGAGTCTGGCTCACATGTGTGTCCTATCTTTAACTTGACTGCTTAGTGGTTTTGTGGCATTCATGAATACACAGAAGTGATGCTTGCCCCGAAATTCAGACAATGGTTATTTCCTGAGCAGTGATTATATACCTGCTGCTGCAGCTGCTGAGAGGGGTGGCTCTAAAGCACAGCAAAGAGTGGTCTGTGAACCAGCACTTTTATGAAAAAGGAGTGCTCCTTGGAGGGCTGCTGCAGTGTAGTGTGAAAGGACAGGATTGAGCTTTGGGTTTGCATTAATAAGAGCCTGTGGTAAATTCTTAGCCATTGCATTGAAGAGGTACCTGAGGATGAAGATGGCTACGGATTTTTCAAACTGGCTGGCCTGGAGCATCACATTTTCATGAAGGTGTTCATGTCAATGCACATGTGCATTTGTCATGTACCTGCTGTAGAAGCACTCACACATACATTTTCCACTATTGCACAGGCAGTTGTGGTGTCTGTGTGAACATGGCAATTTAGAAACTTCAACATCTAAACATCTTGGAGATCCATTAACCAAAGAATTCAGTTTCATGAACCAGCTTCAAATCAGCATTTTCCCAACATGGCCTATTTTTTAAAGGTGTCAGCTCATTTGAGAACCAAGAGGAGATGAAACTCACTCAGCAGTTGAAGAAAAGATAACTTGGTAACTCATAAGTAGAGGTTTCTTTACAGCATGAGTGTATAAAAATGGTCCTTTCGAGGTTTTATCCTCACACCAGAAATGTTTAGAAGATGACTCACTGCAATAGTTCACCTGCTTAATTCTCCAATGCAAACTTTTAGTGTACTGGATGTGAGAAGTTGCTGAGGTTAAAGGGTGCAGACATTGTGTGGGCCATAACCAGTAAGGCAACTGATTGAAAAGCCCAAATTCTTACTTTAGACACAAACACTTGGGGAAGAAAATGATGTTATTTTTACTATTAATTAACTCTTAAACTACATATTAAAAGCTGTAGTTTCATTCTATAGACTACACTGAGTACTTCATGCACTGGATTACTCATCTGCTTTTTACATTTTGGTCCCTGAAAATATGTTTATTTATATGATTGTTACCACTGAAATAATAATTCTAATGACAGTAGTAGCACTAAGCACATTCAGGAAGAATCCTTCAGTCTAAAGAGATTGCTTTTCTCTTTCCTGATCTGCACTGCTTTAAACATGTGTACAGAAATATCTGTGCATATATATACACACATTTATATTAACACAAATCCAGCCACCAGCTCCATTTTCCAGTTACTTCCCACAATCGTTTTATTTAGGAAGCTCTGAAGAAACACTTCTTTTGAAAACCCAGCTCCATTGCTTTTAGCATTTTAGCTGCAAAGCAATTATTCAGCCTGTCAGGGTAATCATCATAAATATTGCCGTCCACGGTTTTTCCAAGCCAATAGTAACTGGTTGGGGCAGTTCAGCTCAATTCAATGACCTTCCAAGAAGGAGTTGCATTTGTATTCCATTCCCAAACTATAGAGCAGAGAGCATGTTAAAATGGGCCATTGTTAAGGCATTGACCTCTTTCCCACGATTTCTGAGTCATAACCACTGACACCAGCAAATCTGAGCTCTGCATCCCGTGTATTTGCAGGTGGATTCTCTCTCTTTTCTTGCAGAAGCCTGAAGCATGTGAATTACTTTACAATTTCAAGGATCTGTCTGGACAACAGGTACAGAAGCATGTACCTCAACATACAGACCCACCCGTATTCATCCTGAATATTTTTCATGTAGAACTTAAATATTTTGGGATTGACCTACACCCACATCCCGCTGATCAGTAACCTGAGGCCCAGGACAGTGACGCTGCAAGATCAGTCAGGGAGTTAGTGGTGGAAACCCGAATAAAACTCCGGAGTCAGCTGCTAACCACATAAGCTATCCCTGCTGCTGGCCTGCAAAGTGAAAATAATGGTTTGGACTCCTCCAGTTTTCATTATTAGCTTTTTGGATGAGTTTTGCCTAAGGGGAATGAGTTATTCTCCGCTGTTGTATGAGTGTGTTTCACTTCAGCTGAATTATGTGTCACTTTATGGTAGGGTTGTCCTCATTTTTTTCTCGGCTGTGCTCGGGGAGATCTTTGTGAACATCTTGTTTGACAAATTCTGCACCACCCACATAACCACTCTGAGGCAGACTTAGCAGAGTCAGACACTCAGCTGGGCCCACTTATCTCTGGTGGATCTCGTGTCCTTGTTGCTAATTGGGACCTGCCAGGCCCAGTGGCCAGAGCAGAGTGTGGGGTTTGGATCTCAGTGCTTGGTGATCTGCTTTGCTGTTTTGTCCTTGTGGCTTTGGGCTAGTCACTGAACTTGATTGAGAGCGTGTTCCTTTACGTGCTTGTCAGTTCCTAACGAAAATTTCAGCCAATGCAAAAAGTATTTGCAGTATTTATGCCTTATTTTTGCATGGAGGAGATATTACATTAAAACAAAGCAAGGTTTTACCCAAACACACATATTTCTTTTCTTCTTTTCTTCTTTTCTTCTTTTTTTTTTAGTTTCCTGAACTCTGGAAAATAAATCATCTCTAAACCCACACTGCAGCTTCTCTAAGAAAATGCAGAAAAGAAATTTCTATTTCAGCAGCTACTAGTTTTCTTTTTTTTTTCTTTTCGAAAAAAAAGAACTTTAATGGAAGTTTTCAAGCAGTAGTGAAAGTGCAGAGAAATGCCTGGTTTGTAACCTGCACTGTCTTGGTCCAGCTGCTTCAGACTCAAATATCAACAAATAATGGTGACTTTCAAAAATCCGTAGGTTGTGTTTTGGATGATATTTAGTTAAGCGATATTTCTCATGTATAGAATAGCCTTGATTACATTATCTGGCAGAATAAAACCAGATGGCAATGAGGTAACTATTTATCTTCCTGGTGCATTTTCATACGTGAGGAAGTGAGGGCACAAGAAGCGTGGTTTAAACTTGGCATAATACGGTCACTGGGAGCTATGAAGGCTTTCCTCAATCAGCTCTGCTCCTGCACCTGATCTTGACCTGAAGGCATTGCTCCTGCTCTGACCTTCTCCTCCTTGAGCTAAACCATCTTGTTTCTACTTCCTCTTCTCAGCGTGTTCCTGATTTGCTTCCTTAGGCCTGGCACAGCATCGTTACACACCATCAGTGAGCTGGCACTGCAGCACAGGGCAGGAAGCACAGGTACATCCCCTGATGGTGCAGCAAGACTGGATCAACGAGAATGAGCCATGGCAAAGGCAGAAAATTACAGACCAGCTCACTGCAGTCCATAATTGAAGTGCTGCCAGATGGTGAGAAGTTCACCAGTGCTCCCTGCAGTGGGCAGAATATGGATGTTCTTCTGATGGAAATCCAGCCCATCCCCATTTTGGATGTTCAGTGTTTTCTTGATCATGGCACAGTTGTTTCTGAGCAGGTAAAAAGCTTGCCTGACACTCTTCATTCTGCATTCAATGACCAAGAACTGCTGCTTGTGTTTGTACCATTTCTGGTCATACAGAGCAACTGTTCATCCCCACAAAGGGATTGCCAGGACCTGGGCTGTGCCATCAACGCCAGAAGCTGCTCTTGGGGGCAGAGAGGGACAGTTTGGCAGGACAAAACTAAGCTCTGAACCTTTCACAATTCGGCATACTTAGCAGCCTGGGTGGATGCTGAATTTCATTATCTCTTCAAATTGCTGCAGATTTGTTCAAAGGAGCCCTCGTTTGCTGGTAGGGCCACACGGCAAGAACCAGCACGCTCGGGTCTGACAGTGACGTTCACTCCCTTCGGAGCACCAGAAACCAGCCAAGCAGGGCTGCGTGCCAGGCTCCGAGATAGGCCAGCCCCAGAGCTCCTGCAGGCACCTGCCAACCGTGAGCCATCCCCTCTGCCCCCCCTCCGGGCGAAACTCTGATTCAGCATCTGAAACAAACCGCAAAACCTGCTTGTCAGTCTGGGAGCTCTCCCGTCTCTCTCTTCCCTCCACCACAAGACCCTACTTGCAGCCGCGCTGCTGCCCAGGGGCTGGAGGCAGCAGCAGGGTACGTTCAGTACCAGCCTCGCACTGGCTGCTCTTTGGGAAGCTGCTGGGCTCTGGCTTGCTCAGGGAGTGCAGTTTTTGCTCCCCAGGCTTGGCAAAGCTGTCTGGGCTTGTACTCCCAAGGAGTGATTTTCGGCAGGTCCTGGGCTCTGTCACCCAGGCATGGCTGCACTGGGGGAGTTTGAAGCTTTTCAGAAGCAGAAGTCTGGTGGTTTGCTCCAACCCAGGCTTTTTTCTTATGTCATTTAATTCTATTTTATTTTTTCTTGGTGACTTCAAGTGTCAGTGAAGTAGAAACACAGTGAAAGGATAATCCTGGACAAGGTTATTGCTCCAAGCGGAGGTGCTGGAGCCTTCCCAACCCCAGGTTTGCTTTGGCCCCCAAAGTAGCTTCTCTTCAGGCAAGGAGGAGGGCTGAGGGACAATTTTTTAGCTGACTGGAGTTGGCCAGATTTCTTCTTCAACCTGATACAGCCTTTGCTGTCATTCTTCTACTTGCCTGAGTCATCCTAGTCCTTACTGCAACCCCTCCTCTTTCTGAGTCCTTGTTTTTTGTGTTTGATGAGGCTCACATTTCACAGACAGGTTTATTTACTCTCTGGAGCCTGCTGGATTTCTTTCTGCATTTTTACTGATTTCCTACAGCACAGAGTCTGAGTGGGGATCTAGCACAGCCTTCGTCCTTATAATTCAGCTGCCCTTTTTATCCTCCTCTTTCCTGACAAGGCCTTTTATTTCCTATTGTAACCCAATCTTTTTTGTCCTGTTCTCTGTAGTTAGTCAAACAGATCCATCTGAACTATTAAAAGCAGCCTTTTCAGGGTAGAAGTATTCAAGTTTTCATCTGTTCCCTTAACATGAGTGCAATCATACAGACTTTTGAGTGAGAAGGGCAAATACATTAGCTTTGGATATCAAAAGATAGGCAGAATGAACTGTCATCCTACCTAATAAAATGAAAAATCCTGGGAAAAACTGTATTTAGAAAGTGGAGATGATGAAACACCCCCCTTCCTCTCGCTATCTAAAACAGCCCCAGAATAAACATTAACCCACAGCCTGGAATTGGAGTCCTTTCCTTGTCTGGGTGGCTGAACTGGTTGAAAACTAACATCCCAACATCTCTGATTTTGAAATTTGATCTGAACTGTGCCACTGCTGCCTCTCTCCCCTCATCATTAGACTACATCTAAAGGCATGAATTTTGGATTTAAACAATTGTAAACCTGATTTTTGCCCTGTAGTGAACACATTTTGATAAGGTCCCAAGATTATTCCTATAAATTAGGAGAAATGGCATAGAGGTGTCATTAAATCTGGAAAGAGAAGTTGAGAGTGTAGAGTAACGCGAAGGTAGTGGTTATATTTAGAAAGCTTTTCATTAGGTTGAATAGGAGGGATTAGTCCTCACAGTTCTAGATAATGTAATGCTTGTCGAGGTCTGCAAGAACTGGACTGTGATTTTCAGAGGTTTGAAGGGCTGTGGAAGAAAAACTCCAGGCTTTGAACAGTCAGTGAAAGTGAGATTAATAAAGGAGAAAAGCACTGTTACCCTGAGAAAGCAGAGCATAGAGATAAATAAAGCAACTCCAGTCTAACAAGACAACTTGCATTAAATCCATCCTACTCTACACATCTGGGATATGTCAATACCAGGACATGAAAACTTGGTCCCCTCAATGGTTTGGGACAGTCAGTAATTTTTAGACAGCTGCTTCTGGATATTTTCCTCAAGAGCAGCTCGAAAGTCATCCCAGAGCTGGGTGGCTCCTTTCCTGACCTTAATCCAAACAGATTAATGAGCCTGCATGTGGTAGAACTTGCTCACCAGAGCTTGAAGATACAAAGAGGGAAAGGTAACAGGCCCATTTGTATCCAGCCTCTAGCTAGGAGCTCAAAGCTGGAAATCTGAGCTCAAATCTGTATCAGCCTCAAGATAGAAACTCTTGAGTTTTGAGCAGCCTTGTAAGTAGATGCCTTTCCTGTCCTTCATACTTTACAGTTTTATACCAGCTGTCATATTCATGCTTAGCTGAATATAGAAATTGGGAATCCTCTTACATCTTCTGTCTCTTCACACACAGAAATGGTGGTAGGTGACCACAGGAGTCCCCTTGGGGAGAGGCAGAGCTTCGCCACTATTCTATCATCTCAAGTGGACTGACAGAAGTCTTGGTAGGCTTTCCTGGACAAGTTAAATCTAAATTTAATGCTAAATTAAATGAAAATTAAGTATGTAATGCCCTCAAAAGTCTTGTTTCAGGCTCCTGGCAGATGTGGTCACCTGCTTCATGCTCTGATCAGCAGCTTGCAAAGAAGGTGAGATACTTTTTTTCTTCAAACAAATGAAATTCTTTTTTCCAGTTAACATTTATCCTTCTCAGGGCATCTTTGGGTAGGGCCTGTAGTGTTTCTGTTTTCATCTCTCCCTCTAAACAGTCTCTGTCTCTACGAGGAATTTTCTCTGTGTTGGTTTTTGTCTAGGAGTTGTACCTTGTCTAGCAATTTTCAGGTAGTTCAGGTCCTGTATATTTTTTCTCGCAATGGATCCCATGAAGCTTCCACCATAAACAAAACGCAAAATAATTTGTAAAGTTTCTGACGCTTCAGTACTCAAAACTGCGCCTAGAACCCTTGGTTTGGCCAGGGACATGGGTGTTAAATCTCAGCCTAAAAATAATGCACTCAAGAGCTCAGCTGGAATATCCCTTCAGGAGACCATGTGTCATAGCTGAGCTCGGAGCACTTTGGTACATTGCTGAGCCGTCTCAGCGTGCTGTTGGTTTTGTCCCCCCACTGGTGAGGCACATTCTTCTCGTTCTGTAAATTTGTTTCTCTCGGAGCGTTTTCATTCAGCAGTTGTCACCAGGTCAGTGTGACACGGAGCAGGAGGGAGCAGAGGGGCACGCTGTGCCTGCCCCGTTCGGTGCCTGCGCTGCCGGGGCTGCCAGGGCGGCTGTGGCCCATTCCTGTGCCCACCCTGCTGCTGGTGCCGTGCCCCCACTGCAGCCCCTGCTGCCTGCCTGCTTGGAGATGAATCAAATCCTGACAATGCCTCTTGACAGTGGCTGGAATTTTCCCTTTTCCATTGCTGGTGACTCCTGGAGCCCTTCCAGCCTTGTCAGTGAGGAGTTCCATCCAGGGGGTTGCGTTTTCTCGAAGCCCTGCTGATCCTTGGACAGCCCTCAGTGCAGAACACTGCTGGTGTGGAGCTACTCAGGGTGGGTTATACACAAACACACATTTCAGCCCCTCTGCATTCACCACTCCATTCTTTCTTCCAAATCCTCCTTTCCTTCCCCCCTCCCTTCTCTGCTCCCTGTATGTCTTGTTATACCTTGTTTCTACATGCCTAAGTCATGCTTTAAATAACAGCTGTCTGATTCTTTGCTTCTTCTCATACCCAGCTAATTATTTTCAATTTATTGATTTTCCACATGGAGATTAATGGGTTATTCAGCTCTCAAAGCTTATATCCACACAGCTGTCAGCTAATGCATGGGTATGGGAAGGGGTAGAGGGGTATGTGTTTATGTGGCTGATCACCTTTCTGATGAACTTGTGCAGCAAACCAAAGGGATTTTTCTCTTCCTTACTCGTTACAAAAAGCTTCAAAATCTTACCAATGAATAATCACATTTCAGAGGGAGTAAAAAGTAATAAATAAAAACCTGACAAGTCTGCAGGAAGAAAATTGTTAACATGTGTTTTTCCTATATCTTTAATTGCACTGGCTAATATATTTGGGGTGTGAAAGAGCCAGGCACGGTGGCAAAGTACCACAGCCTAGATGTGGGGTGAAAAGCTCCCCCAGGACCCCTCCTCTGGTCCCACGCCTCTGCCACAGCTGTTTCTGCTTCTTTGTGCGGCTGCATCAGCCTGTGGGGTGCAAACTGCCAACCTTTTTCTTGTTTTTTCCTAACCAAAATCATGTCAGTGGTCCAGTGCACAGCACAGCAGCTGCACCATGCGCTCAGGGTAGGCACAGGCAGCAACGAATTCACTGCTGATGGAAAAGTATCAGGGAAGATTAACCTCTGTGTGTGGAACAGTGACTCTGATCTTAGTGGTTTTTCTGACCAGCCAAAACCCATGGAATTACGCTGATATAAGGCCGTGGATTTGAGCCTCATATATGATTAATTAGTAATTTGAGGAGTGGTAACTTTTAAAATGTTTTGTTAACTCCTCTATTCGTAGTTTTCACACCATTTTATGTCGTCAAGTCAGGTGTGAGTGTGACCAGGCTCGATTTGTAAGACAGTAATTGCCAAGGGACTTGGGGAGAAGTGGCAATAAATGGCTAAGAAACGCAATCAGCAGTTAAAGGAAAAATAAACAGAAACATTGGCAAAGTGATTACTATTTAGCAAGTCTGGGCTCAATATTTCCTGCTTTCCTGGAGCCTATCAAAATGGTAGCCCAGATTCTCTGCCTCATTAGGATCCCTGGCTTGTTGGGCCCTGGGCTGCACATTTATAGCTGATAGCTGAACGTTGCAGATTTCACTATTTTCAGGGCACATTCAGAACTCTTCAAAAATCAGTCCACTTATGTATGGTTTGAGATGTTCAGCTTAAAAAAATAAAAAAGTTTGCCTCAGTGAAGTCCTTTTTCTTGACTGTTATTCTTGTTCCAGTAGCACCAAGGCAAAAAAATACTTCTGGACCTCAGCTTCCTCTTGCCAAGCCTGAATGGATTCAGTTGGGTTCTGGGCAAGGAGTTCCTCCCTCATCTGCTACGGCTTTCTTGTGACCACTGCTCTGAGAGGCCCATGTGTATTAAAACTGGCATGTCCCTGTTAGAACCACTGGTGAGATTGGACTGGAATAAGCTAGAAATAGGGATAAGAATGCTGGTTTAAAGCCAAGATTTAGGAATGAGGGGCTTAAACACAGGAGATTTAAGGCAGAGCACGGAGTAGTTCTAACCGGAGAAACATGGCTGAAGAGCAAGACAGAACTAGACACGGGTGCTTTCTTTTATATTAACCAGTTCAAAAAGGGGACGGTGGGACAGCTGAAATGTGTCAAAATAATATTCATTTTTTCCCCAATGTTAATTCCCAACACAAATTAACCTCAGTCATTTTCCTCTTCCCTCTTAGACACACGCTATTTGTCAAGCCATGTTGCCTTAACACTTCCCAACCATCTGGGATAAATTTAGCCTGCCCAAGAAAAAAGTGCAACATGGCAGCCCTTGGATGAAGGAGCAGGCAAGTCTCTTGCTGACTGCAGCCTCTTGTAGGTCATTGCAGCACACGTGTGTCCCTCTCCTCTGACTTTTGTTGAAAATGGCTCAAGGTACAGAAAACTGAAGCTTCCTGTTGGGCTAGGAACGGATCAGTGTGGGTAAGGTAGCGTGGGCAGGAAGGCATGCGAGCATCTGGTTTGAATAGCTCCACACATGTCAGATCAGCCAACTTTCTGTAGGTTTCACGGGTTTTGGGTTTTCATCCCAGAGCAGTGGTGGACCCCACCCTTCCCTGCACCTCCCAGGAAGGCTGTGGGGAGCTCATGGAGAGGGGGTCAGCCCCTTCAATTACAGGAGCCACTGACGTTAGGAATAAACCCGAAAAGCTCAGATGTGCTCCGGAAGGTCAAGTGTCTCCTGTGACACTCGGCAGGCAGGACGACCTGGTGCCTTGATGTGCTTCTGATGGGAAAGCAGCATGTGAGAAGACAGGCGACCGAGCGGCCTGCAGGATGCACATTCCTAAATGTCACTTAGCCATACAACCTGCGAGGGCGGAAGCGTGGGCAGATGGAGAAATAATATTTTCACTGAAAATTCTCTACCTCTAAAATATTTCCTGTCAGGTTCCTTCCAAGGAGGGCTGGAGCAAGGAAGGAGGGGGGCTGAGGTGGGATGTGTGGCAGTGGATACAAGTTTGTGATTCCTCAGGCCTCTCCATTTTGAGAACATTTAACTCAATCCCCTTTCTTCTCCCCCTCCCTGAGAAAAGGATCGTGCTAAGCATTGCTGGAGCCGGAGGCAGTTTGAGAAGTGAAATAAACACCTGACTGTTAAATGCTAAATGTTTACTCAACCAAAAATAAAAATAGTTCTGGTTTCCTCCACGACACTAGAGTTACGTTCACCAGCGCACATGAGCTGGAGGTTTGCACAGGGGGAGTCTTGAAAGGCTGAAACACTTTGGAGGGGAGAAATTTGGAGGCAATAAGATGGGCCTCCCTCTCTCCTGTGAGAGCTCTTCTGCCACAGAGAAAATGCTGCAGCTGTTTGCCTGGTGCAACTTAAAAATAAACTCCCTCCTCCTTTCCTAGCTGCTCGTATCAGTTTCATGGGTGCCATCCCAAGCCCAAGATGTCAAGTGCAAAGGGTCAGAGTCCAAGGGTGGGCACAGACCCCTCTGTGGGATCCGAAGAACAGGAGAGAGATGTGCCTCTACATTTCCAGGAAATCTCCAGGAGTTTGGAGCTGCAGCCACAGCAGCCTCTGAGTGCTCAGGAGCTGCAAGTGCAAATGGTGCAAACAGCAAACCCCTCAGCTGGGCAGTGTGGAGCCTGTGTGTGGATGACCCCAAGACAGCAGAGCAGAACTATGGTGCAGACACTGACATTAGGAATTCTCACTGGAGCGTTCTTTGCTGTAGCTCTCCCCATCGAGTTGCAGACATCGTGTTGCAGTGTGTGCAAAATTATTCTGCTTATGCTTCACCTCCAAAATGCAAGATGGAAAATGCTATGTGTTACCAGAGATATTTATTGGGCTTGATTATATATGACACATACATTTGCAATATGTTTCCTTCAGTCAGGTCATCCATAGATGGACTAGGAAATAGCATTTAACACACATGAAATAGAGCAGATTCCTTCCCTGAACGATGACTACTTGCTGATTCCCAAAGCTTGCCAACTTGTAAAGTAGCCCAGAAGGGCTATATGTGAACTAAACCCTCCTTCAGCAGCTACTGCACTGTCTGATGCAGACATTCTCTTCCAGGTAGCAAAATAGATTATGACAGCTGGAGAAAAGGACACCCTTTTCACACATATTCAGATGGGGGAGAAGAACAGGGTGATCAATGGGAGTCCAAACCAGCATCTCTATTCAAGCCAGCTAACACCAACTGCTTGCTGAAAGAAGTCCTCATCTTTCTCTTTCTTAACTGAGAGGGAGCAAATCCATGGGATCCTAAACGATTTAGGACTCCCACATAGGTAAGGAATTGGAATTACAAGACTCCCAAACTTGAATTTGGTCCTGAGAACTGGGAAGCCCAGAGAGCAAAACACCCAACCTGAGCTGAGGTAAGAGCAAAGGTGGATTAGCATGGAATTACTCTTCCTAAAATGAAATTTTCTATAGTTAACCAGAAAGTGTTAGGATAAAAAATTATAGAACAATTTGGGCAAAGGAAAACTAGAGCCACCTGTTTAAAGTTAGCCTTTAACCTATTCCCTCTGCCTTCCCTTTTGCTTTCTTTCTCTTTCAAATTTTCCCAGTATCTCCTCTTTCCATAGAAGTAAATCTTCCCCAGGGAAAGTCAATTCTGAAGGCAATTTTCCAAAAACCATTTGGCAGAATTGGCCGGTGCTTCAACTGCAAACATGAAAAGGCATTTATTCCACTAACTCAAATGTAGTTTGGAAGAGACATTACTGAACTTGTTTTAGGAATATACTTTGACTGCATCAGTTTTATTGCTTCTTGTATAAATGTCAAACTCAATTTGCCTTAAAGCAGAAAAAAAGTACATGGTAATGTGTATATTACATACAAAAAAATGGGGGGGGAAAAGTGTTGTCTCCATGGTAAACTCGAGCCTATTCCATGTTAATTGTGCTCATCAGACACACTCAATACTTCATCAGTGGTGAGAAGAAGGAGTGGATGTGATCCTGGTATTGAAGACTGTGAGTGTAGTATTGTTGTAAGCTGGCCAGCTAATAAAGGATCCTGAATTTCTAATTATTCTTACATTTCGGTTGCTTAATTTTGCTACCTAAAACTTTCTTGTTCATCCCTTAAAAGTGTTGCTTTCTTGTTATAAAGAACTTGTGGTAGCCCGTCCTTTGTGCACCATCAGCAGCATTTAGGCTTGCACTGTTAGCACATCAGCTAACACACATCACATCTGAGATCCAGGACACCCAGCAGCAAAGGATTTTTTCCTTGGAAAGGGGGGAAGAAAAGAGAAAGTCTTCCAAATTCCTATTTCAATCAGCACTCATCGCCAAATTTTCTAGTGAGAAGCGAATTGGCTATTTCAAAACACTTTGTCTCAGCAAAACTGTAGTTGGAATTTCTTGGGGGCTAAGGGAAAAAACACATCTTTAATCCAAGAGTTGTCCCCCTGCTGAATTTCAAAGACTTGCTGCAGACAATGTGGGATACAAAGCTTCCAGGAGAAAAAGATTGGACTTTCTTCTATAGTAAACAAAAAGTATTAAGCCACCTAAATAATCTACTTTCTGCCCTTTTAGTGTACAGCATGATTTGCAGTAATTTTAGGTATTAGAATGGGCTACATATTAGGTGCTGCCATTCTTAAAATATTGCTGGGAACACACTGGATTTTGCAGTGTTATCCTTTGCATTTTAAGGTCTGATCCCTCAAAACTGTAACTTCCTTCACACAGGGAGCTGCAGTGGCATCAGCAGTGCTTCTTATCTACATAAACTTAATTTCTTGCACAATTATTTGCAGGATCAGGACGCAAGGCTGAAAATGCAATTACTTTGTGAGCTACAAAAAAGAAAATGCTCTTTGGAATAGTTGGTGAGATTCACTGCTGGAGTAAATGGTAAAGGACCCACTGAATTCAACGGAGCTATCCTGACTCACAGCCACTGATATGGCCCATTAATTTTAGTGTATGAAAATGAACCTCTGCTCTAAAAATACCAATTAGTAATAAGCTTTGAGAAAGGAGAGAAAAAAATCAATTTGAATTCATTTTGTGTAATGCACATTTTCTGATGCTATTTTAGTTAAATTATTATTATGCACAATAATGGCAGGGCAGTAGGTGCTGTCACCTTAGGAATTTGCGGCTTTGATGGGTAGTACAAAAGTTAGTGATAGGAAAATTTCAGAAAAGCTCATCAGTTGAATACAATTGTCATCATTACCATTTGGATTAGGGTAGTGTGAACACATAAAAAGACATTGCACCAGCTCAAAGTAATTTACAGTCTAACTAGAAAAGCAGAGCAGAGAGGAAGGAGGGAAACTGAGGCGACACAGCTTCCGTGAGTGACTGAGCTTGGAGTCAACCTCCAGCCTCCTGCCTGATGGCCAGGTGTGCTATTCAGCACAGCAGGCTGATCCTCAGGAAGGTGGTTTTTTTTTGAAGGGCATGTGCAGAAGTGAATACGTACTTTGGCACCGAGCCAGTTTCAGCATTCAAATTCCCTGGAGATAGGCATGCGAGCAGGATCCTGTGTGAACACCCAGCTCTGCAGGCATTGAAACACCAGTTGGTGCATGGGGTGATTTGCATGCTCATTTTGCTTCTATTCAGCACTCATCCCACATGCATTTGTGCAAAGAAGATCACACTCCTGCGCCGGAAAGTTAAGTGTTGTCTCTGAGCATTGCCATTCAGCGCTGGTTTTTCATGAACAATAAAAGCCTTTTGGGATAAGTGGCTCTCAAAAGAGGATTCAAGACTGGTTTCCTCATATTCCAAGCAATCCTGCCGTAGTAATGAATAGTAGTCATAGCTGGATTACTCACTGTTACTCATAACATAAGAGTTGAAATTAAAGGGAAAAAAAAGTTTTGGTTCATGCAGTGGATTACTGAGGGGTGAAACTCATGTCCGAAAGTACCAGTTGGTTTAGAAAGTGATTTAAATCCCAGAGGACAAACACAGCAGTGACCATTAAACATTATTTTTGCTAGCTGCAGATGAGTAGAAGTGGGGAGGATGTGTTGAGAGGATCAACTCTCCCAGCTTGCCTTGTTCATGCTGACGTTTCTCTGCCATGTGCAAGCCAGCACTGGGCACAGGACCTTCATTTCACCCTTGTACAGCTGAATAAAGTGCACAGGCTGGAGTCTGCTCCAGTCCCTGTGGTTATGACACCCAAACCCCAGTGCCCACCACAGTAGTTCAGGAAATTTAAAGATGTAGGTGCTCTAATATTGAGGGGTATTTTTGTAAGTAAAGACAATAAAAGAAAATCATGAGAGTGTATCAGCTCTGCAATGTCATGGAGATTTCCCAGGGGCTGCTTTGGAAACCTACTGCTCTGTTTCTGTGAGTGTGTTGACTTTGCCGAGCTAAATACATTTAACACTTCTTGGGGTGACATTAAAGTCATGTTGCAACAGCCAAGAGTTCAGGGTCCAAAGCCCAGTAAGCGGCTTCGTACAGCCTGGGAGTGCTCAGACCCTCTGGATATGGACCCTGAGATGTAGAAAATTGCTCTTCTATCTAACCTTCAGCAGCTGCAAGATCAACAGCAGCAGTTTACAGAGCCAAGTCATCCTCAGGACCAGAACTCCCTTCCTCCTCTCCCACCAGCCCCTGTTAGTAGTTTCACCTTGTTCTGCAGTTATAAAGTTGTTTCTCAATGGCAGAGAAAGAAAAAAAAACCACCCTCAACATTTCTTCCTCTAAGAAACCTATTGACAGGCAGATCCTGTGGATTCCTCCCAGTACAGCTATCTTTGAACTGAGGACTTCTTAGCGAGGTTGGGAAGTTTCCTGGGGTTTTACTGTTTTTTTCCTAAATTGATTGTGGAATTTTTAAACAAGGTTGGTGCCTCTGATCTTTTTCTCAGCAGCTGCAGAATCCGCTTCTCCCCCCACAACTTGTTCCACAGAAACCAGGTATTGGAAAAATTAAAGGGGGAAGGACAGCAGCTCCATTTGCAGAGCCAACTCAATTGAAACAAGGATCATCCCTATTGCTTTGTGAACAATCAAATATCCAAAAGGGCTTTGATGAAGTTCTGAGCTTATAATATTTGTGAATTAAGGGTAACTGCAAAAGTTGACTCTAGATTTTGATTTAAATATTGGACACTCCTACAAATCATTAATCCCTCCTGTTCGGTTCAGGCCTCCACTGTGAAATACAGATTTCTTGTTATTTCTTGTGTGCAGACCTTATTTTTCCGAGCTTTCAACAAGAAAATGTCATTTGTAACTTTCCGCTTTTTCCAGTGTATTTTCCATGTGTTGTTCTGTATGTTTTCAGTATAAGGATGCCGACCTGGCTTGCACAACACTGTCTGATTTCAGTGAGGTATGACTGGACCTGGCCTGGCATTTTCAGTGTTGGTCTCTCTATAGTTGCACACAGTGAAACTGCTTTGCTGTGAGTATAAACTCTTTCCCAGGCTCAGATGCACAGTCGAGTGTGGCCATAAGAATGAGAGAAATCTGTAGGGATGAAACCAATCCCAGAGGCAGAATGGGACATTTTTTGGAGTTATATTAAAGAAAAAGGGGTAAAAACATACGCACAGGCATGCAATTTAATTTTGGGCTGTGCTATATTGTGTTTCTTGCTGAAACAACTGACAGAAAAACACAGATGAAAAGTTTTTCGTAAGAAACATCCATCTTTCTCAAAATCAGCAAAGTCATGAAAATCTATGCAAAAGTGTAGCCTATGCAGGGTTCTGAAGTCAGTTTGGCTGTCTTAGGACAGCCTGATAAAGCAAGGATCAACATCCAAGTACTTAGGTGGCATTTTACTCCAATCCTTTTGAGGGACGTCTACACAAACCCAATCCCATTTATTTTACACTCAACCTTTCCAAATAATGTTGGAACCAGAAAGTTATTTATGTGACCTGCTTAATTGAAAGAGCATTTGCTGTCAGTGATCAAATAAACAGTTATTGATCTTCAGCATTGGAGGCTACTCACACGGAGCATTCTGGTACGTATTTTTCATTAAGTCACTTTTCAGAAAAAAAAAGGATCAGAACGCAAGTGCAGCAAAAAAAAATATTCCTGTAGGGTACTGAGAGAAAAAAAGCTTTGAGAGTGACTCCAGAGAAAAGAAACTGCAAAGCACAAAATAGCAACACCACCAATGATTGCACAGAAATGTAAAGGCTCCAATACACATAACATCCTGCTCTGAACTCCCAGTTCTTAGTAAGAAAACCTATTTTAAATCACCGTGGAATGTCTTGGCCCTTTGTTTGGGGAAAAAAAAAAAAGAGATGAGTCACAGAACTGCAGGATGGGTAAGGCTGGAAGGGAGCAGAGTGGGTCGTGTGGCCCAAACTCCCTGCTCACGCAGGATCATCCCAGACTGTAAGAATCCAGGCTTTGTGTTCATGCCTTGGTGCTTTCAGTTAGCAGTACAGATGTGGGATGTAACAGTCTTCACATTCCAGCACTTGGAGTTTTCCACCTTTTTGAATTGAAAGTAGAGGCTGAGACACAAGGGGTGGTTATTTACAACACCCCTTCTGATCCAAAGGTGGTGTACAGCTGAAGAAATCCCTAAATGGTTAATTAATAGATGCTGAAAAGTTGTCATTCCACACTGTGGAATGAAGTTTAAGATATGTCTCATTTGTGACTAATTCTGTGACAAAGCTATTGCTTACATCATGTCTGAAGAGAGGGAAATACTTGTCCTACTTTCACAGCAGAGACCAGAGGCTTCTGTTGTTGTGTTTTACTTCTTACAACTTCTTCGGATTGTGCCTGGGAAAAAAATACTTAGAACTGTGAAGACATCAAGGTCAGAATTATCTTTCTCTCAAACTGTGAAGGCATTCACAGCACTGGAGAGGGAGAGCTTCTGGGCTAATGATTTTACTCATCTTAGGCTGAATATTCACCAGGCTGTAGATAGGATGTAATTCTGCCATTCTCGGGGGTGGGGAATGGGGTGGGGTGCTCTATTTTTAAGTGGAGTCTTATTCAAACTTCATTTTTCAGCAGGATTTTTTCAGTCTCTCAGATCAACATACTTTGTATTCTTCTTACTCTGTTATTAAAAAAAAAGAGATCAAATCACGACTGTACTCTCAGACTACAGCCATTTTACTGATAGAATTACACAGCTCTAAAATATAAGGTTTATAATGGAAACACTAACACAGTCTTGACTCTGCTCTGATATCAGTGAACTTCCTTTGGGGGTGAAGCTTTGCCTCAGGAACCTTAATTATCTGATGTGGTCAATTACTCCAAGATAATGATGATTTTATCAGGTATTACTGCTCAAATATTTTACAATAGACAGGCTATTTAATTGCATTCCTGACCTACCAAAATGCTTACAGATGACTCAGTTAAACACTAAGAAGAGGCAGTGGGAAGGGAGGGAGGGAGGGAGGGAGGGACAGCACTTAAAATCCTTGCTTATAGTTCATTTGGAGAATTTTGTTCCTCTTGAAAATCCATCCATCCATCCATCCATCCATCCATCCATCCATCCATCCATCCATCCATCCATCCAGGTTGCCCAGGCACTGCCTGGACAGGAGGTTTGGATAAACAATCTCAGTAATAATGTACAAATAAGAAAGCATGTCCAGTCTCTCTCTTGCTGAGGGGTTAGGATTGGATCCTGAACAAGCCCTGTGCTGGATTAGCAAAGGCATTTTAACATCCCCAAGCATCCCAGAGAATGATGAAAGAAATTTTCCACCACATTCAGGTAAAACAGAGTTTTAAAGACAATGAGGAAATGTCTTTATTGTATCAGTCTCAGAGGATAATCTCAGCTCCTGCAGATCCCTCAGCTGCACAAGCACAATTCACCCCAGAGCTGGCTGGCCCATTTTTCTCTCCCTTGGCCTGGCATTCTTGGTGCTGGGCTGGCTTTGCCTGGGAGGTTGAGGTCACCCTGAGGGCTGCTTTAATTGGCATCCCTGCTCCAGTGGCCCTAATGGGCTGTCTCCCAGGCACAGAACTGCCCTGCCTTAAGAATGCTTTGGCTGCACAGCCTCAGCCTTGGGTTCAGCCCTGCCCTGGATGCTCCTCTGCGGGTGGCTCAGACCTGGGAGCCCTCAAGCCCTGAGCAGAGCAGGGAGCTCCTCCCAGTGCCCCCAGACAGGGAAGGAGGGGAATATTTCTCCTGCCTAGCAATCAATTTGCTGCTGGTGAAATAGGAACTGCGAGCAAGATTTTGAGGGTAGATTATTTTTCCCTGCTGCTTACAATAATGTTACTGTAAGATTTTCAGCAACTGTGTCAAGGACTCAGCCAAGATCCCTGAGAACAATGGCCGGGCTGCCCTTCCTTTCATGGCTGCTGGAATTCTGCTGCATTTCTCCACAAAGGTCCATTTTTCTCTCCATTCTGGAAATAATGTGTATTGTTGCACTATTGTTGGAAAAACTGGCAGCAAATCCTCCTGGGCAAGGAATGTGGTTACCCACTATTGCGTGAGGCTAACAGGAAGAGAGATGACATTTTATGGGGTTTTACTCAGAAAACTTTTCATGAGAATATTATTACCATTTTATGGGATTTCTCAACAGAATTTTCATGGCCAACATTTTGATCACTTTCTGTTATGTTTTCAGCCTGGCTTATACCCTTTTCAGTCACATTCCAAAGCACAACATCCACAAATATTCTCAAATATATCCTAAATTGTCCAGGAAGGAAACAATTTTTCTATCTGAAATCAGAGCAAAGTATGATTCTGAAATGTCAAATTTTAGCAAACCCAACTGCTGCAGCAATTGGTTTGGATAAGTGAAAACAGTTCAGTTTGACTTTTAAAAACATTACTATCATTAGCTCTCATATCAAGATGAAAAGCCATATTGAAACTACTGTAATTCTTCCATTACGAAAAAGAGTGGCAACAGTCAAAGAAGCAGAAAAAGGCAGCAAAAAATCTTAAGCACCGTGTAATCCACCATGATTTTGTTCAATATTATGTAAGCAATTACAGTTTCTGGTGAGTGAAATGGTGCCTGCTGACATCCCTCTCCACATCCCCTGCACAAACCCAGACCCCTCCAAGTCACTCTCTTGCCCCAGTTTCTGTAAAACCAACCTCCCCCCAGAATTTATTCCAAATACTGCAAATCAAATTTTTATGCCTGCAGTGCTTGAGCTCCTTTTTACAGTACATACATATTTCAGACTTACCACTTAATACAATTATAGTTCATTTAGCCAGCAATTACAGTAATAGGAAGACTGGCAACCACTGTCATTCAGCCTGGAAAATCAATGTTGCACAGAGGTACTTTTATGCATTCTATGGAGTGCCTCCTTCATTAGAGGCACGTACTCTGGAATCACAGGGAAACTTTCAGATCACTCTGGTTTTTATTATTATTTTTTTAATTTATCCATATACTATTGGGTTTCCAGACAGAAATATAGTGAATGACATCCCGAGGCCCTCTACAACCTGATTTATTCTATGATTCTGTGAATTATTAGTTCTGTTCTTTCAGCAGATCCATTTTCTATTGCATTTCACCTGACAGAGGACCTTTGACAATCCATTTCTTAGCAGCAGCTCAAAATATGGTTGTCCATGGGCAGCGAAACAGATTCTTTGGAGTTTTTCTTAAACCTTTAGTACAATGTTTGCTTTTAGGCCAGATTCCATAAACTCTTGTCCAGGAAGGCATTTAAATAGGTGTTTCAGTTAATCCTTAATTTAACAAAGTTCTGAAGAATCCACGTAAACATATGGCTACAGTTAAGCATATGTGCACTAGACAGGAATGAAGTGCTGAATTACAGATGTAGTGCTTCCAAGAGAAAGCTAAGACTATAACCATGTCTCCCGAGTTTTAAACCCTCTCTCAGTCACTTAACCATGCTGCAGCAAACCTACTTTGGACCGATGGCTTAAATATATGTTATATTTGCATTTCATTATGTGAAAAATTAGGACTTGAAGAGGGCAAAAAGGATCTGGAATTTTACCTGGAATATTCAGTCCCCAAAAACGGCGGGTAGCAATGGGAAGCTGCCTTCATTGTTCAAAAAGGAAAATCCTTAAATCACTGCCATTACTGCAAGGAGTTGTTTCGGTAAGGAGAATAATGATATTTTTGCAGGTTGCCAAACTTTTGCTGTAGAAAAGCCTCTTGGCAGCAGATCCACTTGATTCGATGAGCATTACTGAATTTTCTCGTTGATCTGTTTGTCTCTGCATGGTGCCATCTTTTGACAGTGTTACATTATAGCCCCTTGCTCTTATGATAAATTATTTTAATCCATCATCAGAGCACACTCTTGCTCTGATGATGGATTAGTGCTATGCATCATCAGGGCGAGGAGCACTGATAATGCACCACACAAACCCCCACTGACAGTGGAAAGATCTGCCAAAAGAATTAGTCTGCACTGGACCAATCTGAGACCGGAGATAAAGACACCATTACATCCCACAGTAGAAATTCCATAACTGGGATAAAGATGCCCAAAGGTGTAGGAGTGCTGTGTGGCTTCAGTGTCCCTGCATGGTGTCAGAGCAACTCACCCTGGTGCACAGAGTATGGGGAATTCATTTAGGGGTGCATAGGAAGCTTATAGAATCATGGAAACTCAAGATGGTTTGGGTTGGAAGGGACCTTAAAGATTATCTATTTCCAGATAGATGCCGTGGGCAGGGACACCTTCCACTATCCCAGGCTGCTCCAAGCCCCATCCAAATCGGCCTCGGACGCTTCCAGGGATGGGGCAGCCACAGCTTCCCTGGGCAGCCTGTGCCAGGGCCTCCCCACCCTCACAGAGAAGGATTTCACCCCAATATCTGATCTAGCCCTACTCTCTTTCAGTTGAAAGCTTGTTCTAGCTCTACATGCCCTTATCCAAAGTCCTTCCCTGCCTCTCTTGGAGACCCTTTAGGTACTGGAAGGTGTTATAAAGTCTCCCCAGACCCTTTTGTTCTCCAGCTGAATCTCCCCAGCTCTGTCAGCCTTTCCTTATAGGAGAAGTGCTCCAGCCCATGGACCATCTTCATGGCCTCCTCTGGACTTGCTTCAACACCCTGCTTGCATCCAGGGCTCCAGATAACCTGAAACTCTGCTGCCTGCCTCACAGGTAGGTGCAAATCCTCGATGCAGATATCCCCCACTGAGCTCCTCTCTTGTAAAGCCATACCTTGTGTAAGGGCTGTGATGATAAACATCAAGAAAACACTGACCATCAAAGAAAACACAAGAAATTGAGCAGACTATCACTCACCTTCAGGTAAATCCATAATACAGAACACTGACCAATATTGGCATCATCAGAGGCTGGGCTCAACTCATCCTGTAATTTCAGCAATAAAAGTGAATGAGCCTATTGGCACCCGGGATCTCCAGGGACTGCTCTGCACAGCACATCCAAAAGTGTCTGTAAAAATTGTTCTGAAGATTGTTCTCAAACAGAGAATTTTCCACACTTTGAAAGTCAAACCACAGAACCCAAGAATGGGAGTTGAATATGTGACCCCTGTGCACGAGGCTGGTACTTTTGGATCCAGCCATCTGCCTGTCTCTGTCTAAACTGTCACATTTGCTTTTCACTCCAGCTCAGCTCTGTCAGCATTTTGCCTACCCAGTTTTTCTAAGGAAGGTGGAAGGAGCTCTATAAACAAGCAGTGATGGAGAAATCTGCTACGATTTGCCAGATTTGGGGACAGGATTAGTGTTTTAGAAGGAGTTTTGGCAAGGAATGGCATGTCCTGATGAACAGGGCTACTAAACAAGTAGTTCTGCATTAAAGCTAATGATTTGCTGTGGTTTTGGAGGAAGAAAGGCTTTCTTGTCATTAACTACCTTTGGCACATGGATTAGCCTACCCGTGGAGGTTACTGAAACAGGGAAGGGTGGGGGTGTGTGTGGGAAGGTGCAAAACCCCTGTCCCCAAGCTGCTTGTCCCAAGCAGATATTGAGGATTTGGGACCATTGATGACATTGAGACTTTTTCATCAGCTTTGTTGAGCAATTCCTGAACTTACTGAATCAGCTCTGTGTGTTTATCCCATGTCACTTTTGGGTTGAGCAGAGAATGATCCCAGGCAAGTACCAGGATTGCAATTAATTATTCATGTAATTCACTAATGGATAGTTGGTCTAGGAACTAAACTTCCTGAAGTATATAATAATAACTATTTTTTTTTAGTGCATCCTCTGTGGAACAAGTCTGAGCACATCTCCTGTCTGGCATTTCATCTGCAGTTAGTTCCTCACTGCTGCCTTTGACCTGACACCTGGAGAGGATCCAAAGAGAGATTTGACCACGAAGGGGAGTATGACATGGAGTCTTCTTGACTTCTGATTGAAACCCTGTGCCAGCCATCTCAGGAATATGCCCCAACGTCTGTGATTTATTGCTGTGTTATCATGCCTGTCTGCCTCATTACAGACTTTGAATTTTATCAGGCAGCTTGTCCTCCAGTGTCTGGTAACCAATTACTGCGGTCTGCAAAGGAGCCTGAGGTACTTTGCCAAACACTACTAATAAACTGGGAAAGAGCCTGAGCACAGCTTCAGGTTGCCTTAAGGAAATTCCAGGGAGCACTTTCCACTTTATTGTCTAGTTCACAGTATGAACTGGGAATTATCTCGAGGAGTCATTCTTCACACAGAACTAAACTCCCCTTTAAAGATCGTGCCACACTGGATTACTGCACATGGACTTGCCTGCATCCAAAGACTGCTGAACTCAGTAGGAGCTTTTCAAATGACAACAGGGAGAGCAGGACTCAGCCCACAGTCTGAAACCAGATAGTTCAGAAGAAAATGAAAAGAAAAAAAAATCCTTTATTCCTTTTTCTGATACTGTAGCTAAAGCTGGAAGGAAAAGTCAGAATGACCAAGTGCCTGCACTACAAGGGCAATATGAACCTGTTGCTCCACACTTGTGAAAAAAAATTAAATCTTAATGGGTAAAATAATCAATAGTGCTTTTTGCAAGTCCTCTGCAACAAAGTGAATGTCGTATGAATCTGTAGCATATGCTTTGCTATACATATTTTAATATTTTCTTTTGCGGCTGGATTGCCCTAAGGACCCAAGGAGGAATGTGCTGACACCCATCCTGCAGAAGTGACCACCAGCCACCCTCCCATGGACAGGAAAATTCTCTTAGTCCTGCTTATTTCTCCAGCATTCTAAAGGGCTTCACCTGTGGTTTGGCTGCTTCAGATGGCTTGGTGTAAAAGGTGAGCAGGCTGGGAGCCCTGCTGCCTGAGAAGGCTGCCGGGAACTGGAGACTGCCCTGCTCGCATCCCCGTGGACGCACACACACACACAGAGTTTCTCTCCCTCTCTCTCTCTCTCTCTCTCTCTAATTTTTACTCCAGGGCAGTTTTCTAAAAAGTTTTTTTCCAGGTTGTAAAAGACCAATTCCATAAAGGAATTGCTTAGTGCTACAATGACATGATTTGTGGCTTCCAGGCTCCAAAGCTGTAATTTATTCAGACAATTAGCAGCAGCCCTGTATTCTTGACAAATTCTTCACTTGTGTGCAGCTACTACACAACAAGGTGCTTTTAAGAACTGCGCCTTATGGATTAAAAGACTCCCCCCTCCTTTTTCCTCCTTATTTGACAAGTTCTTTTCACAGTCAATGGAAATTAATACAGCAGGTTAGAGAGGTGATATACAATAATCCAGCCAGCCAAGAAAGCATTGTCTGAAAAGAGCAAGTAGAGAGCCTACAGGAATGTTCAATACACAAAAGGGAACACTCCAGCATTTGCCTTTTGGTGAAGTTATTTCACTCTTTGCCTCACATAATCCTCCAGAGTTACTGTACCAGATGTCACCGTGCTGCTGTTAATAGGTGTAAATGGCATTTAAGTGTGGGTTAGCTGTCCAAAAATACACATCTCAGCGCCTGCCCCAGCACTCAGGTGGCTTTGCCTGGCCCATAAAGCAGCCAGAGCAGGCTGAGCACAACGTGCCTGTGCAGAGCCCCCCACACCGCGATGCTGGACTCACAGAGGGGCAGTACAAATCCACCCAGAGCCTTTCTCACACGCAAGCCCGAAGTCAAACCAGAGTTATAAAATCCAGCCCCAGCTCTAGATCCTGCCCTCCTCCAGCACTGCTGAAGGCCAGCCTGGCTGGATGCAGGGGTTGGGTCAAGGCCCAAATCCTGCTCAAGCTGGGACCTTGTCTTTCAAGAGCAACAACCCCGCTGGAACAAGGGCCCTGCTCTCAGGCACAGTGTGCACTGGTTTTCTTCTGAGGGTCTGTTAAAGCTACCACTTTACTGGCAGGATGAGCAGCCTCTCCCCCAGCTCATTCTGACACCAACCTCTTTCAGCAAAATGAGGACAAAACCAATCAAATCATGGTGGAATTGGGCAGAAACCCTTTCTCTTCGTTGCAGGGGAGAATCCTGAGCTGATACTTGGACTAGTTTTTGGGGTGATAGTCTCTCGCTCATTTCACTCCAAAAAAGTTAGATGTGCAGCGAGACCTCTGCAGAGGGCTCTTCCCAGCCTTCCTTGTGCTGTGGCACAGATGGGAAATGACATTAATGATCTATACTACCAATTTCACATTATGCTATATTAATGCCAACAACTCAGGAAAAAATGGGGGTTTGGCCAGACTGAAATTTGTTAGCATGAAATTTTGAGCAAAGTGCAAGACGATAACAGATTTTTTTCACTGACTGTGGGCAGAGAAAAGGAGGTTTAACAGGCCAAGTATTCATAATAAGTGATTCATCTGGAGCTCAGTTGCTGATGTGAATGGGTATCTTAGAAATATTTGGGAGGTTACAGAGATGTCCATAAAATCTGGAAGACTTGGCCCACTCTTGCTTTAGCTGTGAGTTACAGAGCATTCAGTTCAGTAACAGCAGAGCTTCACTCCACAGCACAGGAAAATTCAAAGTATTTGGCCTCATGTGGTAAAACAAAGTGTTTGTTCAGTGGAACTAACTTAAGCAAATTCCTCTTAATTAATAAACAGATGTTTTTTCTTTCAACAAAAGAGAGATTGCTATTGAAATATAATGAAGATCTTTTTAAAGTTCTTGTCTTGTTTAGGAATGGATTTTTTTTCACTACACTAAAAGGGAACAAGATACAATAGAACAGTGATTGAGTCAATAGATCTGTTAATTGGAAATAATTTGTAAGAGTGAATCAAGACACATTTTGGAGAATTGCATCAGTAAGTTAAAAGAATGAATAAGGTAAGAATAGGCACCAGTTTAAACAACAGCACAGTGCTGCAGCAGGCTCTGGTGCTTGTCCTGGCTTTTCCACCTCCCAGGGATCTGTGCTGTGCCTGGACCTGGCTCTCGTGTGAGTGGGTGTAGTTACACTGATTTTAGGGGAGTTGTGCTGATTGCTGCCTGCTGGTCATATGGCACCTCGGTGTGTAACCCTCAGATGTTAGCGAGGCTCACAAAGGAAAAACAAGCCATTTTCCTTGCAAAGTTAATTTGTAAAGCCACCAGGATACAGGATTTCAAAGTGTTTGTTATTTGTTTAGGAGCCCACCTAAACAGGCTTCCTTTTTCTTTTCTCTTTTATTTTATTTTCTCAAAGAACGAGTTTCCTCTCTCCTGTTTCATTGTCTCCTTTCTCAGCTACCACCTTATTTTGGGTTAATTTCCCTAAACAGAGACATAAATACCATATCAGATTTTCCCCTTCTTGGCTGCGAGTCAGGCCTGCTGTGCTGTGAGTGCTTGTTGGAGTTGCAGAACCTGTCTCTGCAACAGCAGCTGCACTTTGCATTTAGAAAAGGAGAGAGGAAAAACCCAATTTTTTTTTTTTACCCACTCCAACCCTTCATTAATCTTACAGCTTAACCAGGAGAAAAAATAAAAAAAAGGTAAAAACAAATTGAGAAATCAAACCAAAGGGAAGGGAGGGATGGGATGAACACTTCTAACTTCTTCTAGCTTGCAACATGTCTTTATTCTCTCTGGTGAAAAAGCCACCAAAGACCAGGAATATATGCTAGAGAGAAGAATCTTAAAAGACTGCTGTGAAAAAAGTCTGTAGAAAATCTATCCATTATCAGCCCAGGTTTCTGTTGGGACTACCAAGGAGTGGTGTAGAGGGTTTGTTTTTCTTTTCAGACACTGGCAGGACCCTTTGGGCAGCATTTGCCAGGAAATAGGGAAAGGGGATCTTATTCAGGAGTATTTTTGGCACGCATTATTAAAGCAGAGAACATTTCATCCGCCTCTGCTTGCCCCTGCTCAGAGCCCCCAAAAAGGCAGCGGAGCCCCTACAGTGAGGGCTGTTTATTTTCTGCTCAGTTGGAAAGCAAAGGTCCTATTACCATTACAGGGACTTACAAGTATTCATCAAAGAAAGAAATGACCCATAAAGGCAGTTAAGTTAGTTTTATTCCTGCTGCATAAGTCAACCTCTTTTCTATATATAAAATGATGGGGTTAGGAAAGGATATTCATCAGGCACTCCACGGATGTGATTGGCTGCACTTCCCCTAGTACTTTATAATTTGCAGTTATAAATAAAGATGTTTTTAATAATCAATTGGTATTTAAATAACATACAATAACTGTCTTATTAAATCCCACTTTTTAGAATGAATAAGCAGTTAGACATTAAAGACATGGGTACCAAACAGCCACAGGATTTCAGACAATTTTCTTTTTTATATACAAGCCATAAATATCACTATGGAATTAGCTGGTTAGCCAAGGTCCTGGATGAAGCCAGCAGAAGACCCCACTCTGATGCTGCCTTTAAGTGATCATATACTTTGCTGGTAGGATGACTTTTTAAACAATAACCACATGCTATTTTCTTTGGCCACCTCTTACAGTTCAAAAGTGGCGGCCTCAGACTCCAGAGCTGAAGTAAAGTAATGTGTCCTCAAACCAGAGCCCCAAAAGCATCTAATAACAGGTTTGAGATGCTTGGTCTCAGCTGGGTCTGCACTATTTCCAGCAGTGAAGTTCATGCATTACCTCAGGAGGGGGAAAGAATTTCTTATTAAGTACAAGAAGTCCTACATACACAGAAGTGATTGGCTCTGCCTTTCTTTGATGAGGACATACATAAATACAAATGCACTCTTTTTCCTTGATGTTGCTTTTATTTTAGATTTTAGAAGGAACAATTGTGTGCTGACCGGCGTCGAGTCCTGCTGCTCTGCCAAGGATTTGTCTGAAATGGGAATGCAGAGCCAGGAGCAGGGGAAAGCAAACCTACCCTGGGTGTGTGTGGGAGAGAGGATGGTTTGGGATGGGGGCACCTGGCCCTGGGTCAGCTGCAGCACCAGAGTCCATCTGTGTTGGCTCTCTCTGGTGAAAGGAAGCCCCCTACAAGGCTTTATCCCTGAAATGCTATGTTTTTCCCTGGATCCCTGCTGGAGACAGACACCATCCTGCACAGTGGTGGGCTGCATGGGATATCCCTTGGGAAGCAGCTGCCAGCATCATGCTGGTGAAGTAATTTCTGTGTTTCAGGCTGTCTCAGCCACCCCAACTCCCAAACATCATCATCTAGTTCCAGTCCCTCAAATCCCTTCATGTGCCACAGGAACAGGCTGAGGTGGGGTCTGGGCATGGGCTCTGCAGGTGAAAACTGTGAGAAAAATCCAGCATGTCTGAGAGGAACCAGTTTGTAGTTTGACCTCTTCTTGGTTAGAGAAAAGCATAGTCAGTGTTGTGAATTGGAACAGTACTCTCCTCCCATCCTCAAACTTCATTCACTCTCCCTCCATGCAGGTCTTTCAGGGCAGGCAGATGCCAGCACCTAAAAACCCCTGTTGCAAGGTTCACCTGAAGCTGGTTGGGAAGAGATGCACTTTTTGGTTGTTGTGAAGGGGCAGGTGGGGATGCGATGGCAGTGGGTCCTGGGGGCAGACGTCCACGCAGTACAGGACACGTGCATTCCAGGAGTGTCCCTGTCCCCAACCCGCAGCCAGCCCCTCACGCCTCCTGCCTCCAGCAGCTCACCTGGCCCTTGCCCTCTTCTTCTTTCCTTTTTTGGTTTGGTTTGGTTTGGTTTGGTTT
>VYXC01006934.1:160837-192805 GCA_013397175.1 Platysteira castanea
AGAAAGCCGCATGCATAATAAATCCCGTTATTGCTCTTGTTATTAAAATAGGTTGTTAGGGATGTGGACTTGGAGGCCTTTTTGTCTGATGACAGCAGTTCTTCTTAGCTCCATGCTTATGGCTTATTGACTAAGGCTGCCAGGTTCAAAAAAAAAAAAAAAAGAATAAGAAAATCAAAAAGAGAAGGAGCTGCAGCTGCCGTTTAATAGTGAGAAAGTTGGGATGATTTGAGGTGGCTCTTTTAATCATGTCCATGGGCCCTGTTCGAAAGACAGTGAATTTCCAGCAGCTCCGAGGCTGTACTGAGGGCCCACAGAGAGTGTCTGTGGTGAGCTCTTTTCTAAAGGAATGATTAATTAATATTTTTTGACATAATTTATTTGAATAATTAATTAATATCCTGTGACAGCCAGGACTGCAAACCCTCACTGTGGTGGGCAACCAGCAAGACCTAGTGAGAACCACAGCCTCCGATGAAGAGTCTGAAGGGATGAACAGGCTGAGGGAGTGCAAGGGAAAATGAAAAGAACTGTTCTCCTTTTTTCAGGTGAGGAGCTGACATGCATGGCAGCAAAGTGACATGATCAAAGGCACCCAAAATCTCAGTGTCAGGGCTACTAATCGAAGAAACACTTGCAAGTTCCTGCCAGGCATGTTGACCATCAGCTTGCGTTTCCTCACCTTGTTCCAACAAACCACACATTTATCCAGCAACCTGGAAGCTTTAGCAAACCAGATTAGAGCTCCTTTAAAAAGAAATCTGGTTAAAGCAGCAAAATGCCTGTGAAAATATATTCTTAAAACAATGAAAGGTTTTCAAGCAGGTTTGATAAAGGAAAGTACACTGCCCAATCATTAAATGGAAACATTTTCTGGTCACCGCATGAAAATATACTTCATAAATCAACGTTGCCCCGTGAAACAAAAATCTAATCATAGATGAGGCCGTGCACTTAGCAAGTTTCTTATGCATGGAAACTATGAAGCAGGGTGTGCTCCTACCCAGGGAAACCAAACACGTCCCATCCCTAGGGGAGCCTGTGCCAGGACTGGCAGAAATCTCACAGGGAAACTTCTTGCTGGAGGCACGAGGGGATGCACACACTGCCTGCACAGGGGCACAGCATCTCCAGTGTGCTTCCAAGGCAGACCTGGAAAACACAGTGGGCTGCTCTGAGACCTGGAAAACACAGTGCACTGCTCTGAGACCTGGAACACAGTGAGCTGCTCTGAGACCTGGAACACAGTGCACTGCTCTGAGACCTGGAAAACACAGTGAGCTGCTCTGAGATCTGGAACACAGTGCCCTGCTCTGAGACCTGGAACACAGTGAGCTGCTCTGAGACCTGGAACACAGTGAGCTGCTCTGAGACCTGGAACACAGTGAGCTGCTCTGGGCTGTCTCATCCACAGGAGCCACTGGCACAGGGTGAACAGAGGGGACACATCCAACAGCCTCCCTGACAGTCTGGTGCCTGCCTGGCCTTCTCTTCCAAAGGGAGGACACTGCTACAGTGTCAGTACCGACTCTGACATCTCCCCTCTAATGTACCTACAGATGATATGCAGTGTTCCTGAATTAATTATTATTTTATCATCAGAGAAATATAGGCGGTTTAAACAATTTTCTCATGCCCAGGGTCAGGATGGCTTTCATAGATTAGCACCCCAAAGAGGAACCTCTGGAGATATTGCTGTCAACAGTGTGATACCATCATACTCCAGGCCTTGCTCCCAGTTTCAAGTATTGGGAGATATCCATTCAGTCAGTGAGCTCAGCCTCTGCAGCACATAATTCCCCAGTCAGCACAGAGAGCAGTCTCAGGCACATGTTGGGTACCAGCTCTCGTGTCAGGTTTATCCTTGGAACAACCAGATCAGGTCCTTTGGCTCTGAGATATGGAACCATGTTGCAGGTTCAAGGGAATAGGGATGGACCATCTCATTTCTGGGGCCAGTGGGGGAAGATTTTGCTGGGGACTTCAGTGAAGCTGGGACTTGGCCTGAGCTTTTCAGGAACCACGTCACTGTTTAGGTTATGCTAAAAGTAGATGCTATAAACTAAAAAGACAGCTGAATGTAACAACATGGAAGAAGAAAAAAACCTAAATCTAGGAAACACTGTTACTCAGAGGAGAAATATGGTCACTCCAAAGCTGTCAAGACTAACTAAATTCAAAGACTCCTAGAAAATATAGAGTCCATTAGAGAAAATACGGACTCAGTTGCATATTTAACAGGTTGAGTGCCCCAATTTGCAATTCTAGAACAATTAATTTGAGGTATCCATTTGAGTGTGGAAGCTGGCAGCAGATGTGAGTAAATGAAGTTGGACATTAATACTTGAAATGCCCAAATTGAAAACAACATGCTTGGCTTCAGTGAGGAGAAAGAAAATCATGCAGAGCTTCCTCGCCCATGTTCCATTTCTAGGTGGATTTTAAAGAATGCAATTCATGCCCCAGCAATACAGAAGCAATTACAGAAATGGAAAATGACCAAGTCATTCTCAGGTATTCATAGAAAATTGGCATCTCCTGAATATTGAATTGTACTGGGTTCCAGCTTTCTATAAATACAGAAGATCAATAATTATCAGGGAAATGCTTTGCTAACGTCTCAAAGCTGGCAGGACTGAAATAAGAAATGCCATTTACGTGCTACTGCCTGAAAGAGAGAAATAGTCTTTCCTGTTCTCTTGATGAATACTCCACTTGGCCTCGTGGTGAGGAATAATTATGGGCTGCTCCATTTGCACACTCAGAAAAGGAGAGAATGAACAAATGCTGGCTACAGCTGACTCGCTCTCCATGAGGAACATTACAGAGTTCCCAGCCTGGAGGGCCTGCAGGGCTGCTCCACCACACACCTTCATGGGGAGGTGGTGTGCTCAGAGCAGCTGCTCTTGAGAACTGCTTGGAGAGTCACTAAGAACAGAAATGTTTATTGCTAACCATCCAAAGGTCTTGGGGCACTTTTCAAAGCAGATAACATCACCAACCTTATTACATAGGGAAAGAACTCACTGAAGCTCTTAGGAACAGGGTAGGATGTGAATCAGTGTTGATGCCTCTGGACTCAGAGCTTCAGACTCCTGCCTCTTTACTTTCTTTGTTTCTTTCCTGCACCTTTGCCTCCTGGGAATACTGTAAAGGCAGATGTGTAGTCCAAGGAGTGCAAGTTCTCCCTTCCCAAACTCCAGCATCTTAGAGTTTTCTTCACAGCAGCAGACTTCAGAGTTTGGGAGAATAAAGGCAGAAGGGAATAAATAAGCTAGAAAACATATCATCATCATTACAAACATAAAAAGCTACAAATCTGTCACACTGCAGAAACTCTCACTTCATTGTTACTGTGATTTATTGGGGAGCTAATTTTAAACAAGTTTTCTTTTCCAAAACCACAACACAAAAACAAACTGAATAAGCAAGCCAGAGGACAGAAGCTAGTCGCTACCGGACAATTTAAGCAATAATCTCATTTGCTTTGTAGTATAAAAAGCAATAAAGGGCTGTTTACTGAGTGAATAAACACTGAATGAATCACAAAAAGCTCTTTATTGCGATTATACTCCAAGGCAGAGGAGATTATTGTTATTACACAAGAAGGCACAATGTGAAAATTTAACTCAATGCGCCAGATTTTCAGACCGTTTCAGTGGTACAATTGTGTTCGGGGAGTACATTGTGTCTAATCTTAGCAGGCTGTTTTGACAATTCTGCATGCAAATCAGGTGGTGGGGTACAAATGCATTTAATTAACTATTTACAGCCAATTTATGCAAGCCTGGTGGCTGGACACGTGTTTTGCACAAGCAATGGCATGTGAACTGGTTCGAGAATCAGCTGCCCTGTGTGATGCATTCAGCCCTGCAGAGGACCCAGGGATGTTCTGCAGTGAGGAGCCTCCTGCACGTTCAGCCTCAAGGTGCACAACGTGTCCTCCTCATGGGGCCAACCTGCACAGATCCCACGTAAAATTAGTTCTAAAGAGCTGGACAAGGGGAGTATAAGCTGTAAGAACTACACTGAGGAGCAGACTGTCTTTCTCTTCATTTCCCAACTTGTGTTTTTAATGTTTTATTTTTTTTAAGCCAGTAGTTTTGACTTGCAGTCCTGATAGTGTGTCTGTGCTGAGAAAAGCAAAGTTAATACATGCAGATTTTTTCCCCCCAAATTTCCCCTACTACAGTCTCCTCCTACTGTCAGATCAGTAAAAATGGAAAGAACTCTGAAAATCTGACCTCTGTCAGGGACAAACTGGTGCAGTTGAAGTGTGCAGTGCCCGGAGCTGCAGGAGCCACCAGCCTTTGAACGTGTGTGTGCCAGGTGTGTGTTCCCACTACAGGGACAGTGCTCAGTCTCTTGATGTGTCCCCAGGTCTCCTGGTGCACTGATCTCCTCTCAGCTGACAATGGACATCATCTCCTTCAAATAATTACCTTTGGGTGATGAGGTTTGCTAATTCTCCACTGGAGCCCTTTGTGTCATCCTACAGGAGGATTTGGTGAGATGTGATCTTTCCCTGCTGCCTTGTCTTCCAGTGAAACCTGCAGCCTGGGCAAAGGCACAGGCATCTGCACTGGGAAATGGCAGGAGAAGGTGCTCCCAGTCGCAGAAGATGCTCTCAATTAGAGAAGTTTTTCCTGCTGAGAGTGTTCCAGATGGAAACCTTGTATACCTCATGCACAGAGCTAGATTATTAACACTTGATCACCAGCTAGTTGTTGTTGAGTGAGAAAAGTGGGTTAAGCCCTGATGATATGATGACATTAAGCTTTATTCTCCTTTTATATGTAGCTGGGAAGCTGCTGGGAATCATCTCCAGTGTGGCCTGGCTGGCACGAGAACCAGTTGGGTAGATATTTGAATTCATTCGCCTTTTTTTTTTCCTCTTGGTTTCCATGTTTAAGGTGCTCTGGTGTTTATGACTGACTGTAACCACTTGTGGGCATGGAAGAAAACCCAAGTAATGCAGGGGCCTTCCTGTTATGTATTCATTAAAATAAAAGAGAAAAGGCCCATAGCAAAAATAATACCGTGTGTTAGAGAGGAGACACAGTTAAAAGAGCAGGCTGGAACTCCCTTTAAAAATATGCTTGAAAAGGTCATTATGGATTTTTTGTTTGTTTTTAATTGCTTTTGGTTTTTGTTTTCCCCTCCTCCCTACCTCCCAATTGGAATGCTTCAGCCACGCAAGGAGGGAACAGAAACAACATAATGTGATATTGGCAATCAGTCTCATCAGACAATAATAATCAAATCCAACTACTTGGATGCAGCAGAAAAGCCTCATGATTTTTTCCAGAATTGTAGGTCTGCTCTGTATATTTGGTCTGATTTCTGAACTATCCAGTAAGCAAGGAATCAGCTAAACTCACTAAAAGAGTAATTTGGAGCAAATAGTTCAGATTTGCTCTGGTGTTTGTCCAGTTTAGGGGGCAATTAAGTAGATCCCAGGAATCTGGGTTTTATTTATTTTCTAATGAAACTTAAACAGCTTCCTGATGACACCCTATGTGAAGCTCACGTTGAGCTAACAGCACAGGGAACAGGCACTGGAGAAACAGCCTCAGTGCTGATATTTGAAAATATGGCCTTTTGGGTCTGTTTAAAGCCAAACCTCACGTGTGGAAAAGAGGCATCAATGGGGACCACTCAGGTAAAGAGGAGACGTGTGGGAGGTTTTGTCATCAGCATTTCCTCACCTCGCCTATCTGATTACCCATTAAGTTAAAAGCAAGAGCTGCAATTGCCAGCAAGAGCAAATGATGGTTAAAGTAAAATAATAAAAGGGAAAAAAAATATAGAATATTATGGAAAGTGTACACGGAAAAATAACACCACAGACCTTGAAAATATCAATTGCCTGAGCTCAAAGCAGTAGATTTATTTTTTAAATTGTTAAATAAACATGGGTCAGGAATGGAGGGGGCTGTCATGGATGAGAATAGAAAGTATTTTGTTGCTGATAGTTCTAAACCTCATTTGAAGGTTTATTTTGTGAAGACCAAAGCTTTCAGGATCCTGAATTCAATTCCTTTGGGCTCCTGGCCTCTGTAAACACTTTCATGGACTACCAGGGCAGAGAGAGGAGCTCTGGCCCTGGAGAACAAAGCCTTCATGTTCAAGGCACGATTTCTCTGACTAAGATGTGGTTTTTGCTGTTCTGTTGAAACCACTTACACCTGGTTTACTTCAGCAGTGCTGGGCAGGATATGGTAAAAGACCTGGAGTGTTAGGACCCAGCGTATCAGATGCTCCTGCACACATATTCCCCGTCGCAGGGAAACCCCCAGCAACAGCCCCGTCCCCTTTTTCATTCCCTTGACCACAATTCAACAATCTAAACAAAACATTATTTTTGAAGTACACATATTTTTCCTCATCCCCCTCTGATTCTCATTACCCTTCTGACCGTTCCAACTTAGGTTTAATTCTCCTTAGCAGCAGGGCTCCTGTGTTGTTACCATTTGCTATGTTGGGTAACTCCTGGAATATTTCTTGCATCCAGACCAAGAGTTCTCTTCTGATAAAATTCAGGGATGAATCTTGGCCACCTGGTTTTCCAGTGGTGATAGGTGGGCGTGACAACCCTTCTGGGAAGGTCACCACAAGTAGGGCCTTGCCTGTGTGTGCTTCCACCAGGACATATGACCATGGGTAAAGGTGGTGAGCAGGGGAGGAAGGATTTGCATTTCTGAATAAAACCTTGTCAGGTTAAGTAGGGGAATAGCTAACACTCCCAGTGGATCTGTCTAAGGTGTCATGCTAGTACCTCCTGAGACAGGACTCCAGGAATATCAGGCTTACAAATCCTCCAGCTGTTCAATGATCTCCTCTAGTAGGTACAAACCAGTCTGTTTTGAAGACATGTGGAGAAGTAAGACCTCCAAACCTGACTTAAGTTTTCTTCTAGATCAAGAAAAAACAATAAGCCATGAAAAACAGATTTTAAAAATCCATTAAAAGACCCCACACCCTTGTCAGAGCCAGTGTAGCAGAACCACCTTCAAGCTGCCTCCTCCCACCTCTTCCCCAGCCCAGCAGAGAAGCTACTTCACCTTTCCAAGTGTTGCAAGCCAAACTACTACAGCAACAGGAGTGACCTTGGTTGGTAAGACTGAAGATGTGACCTGCAGGACAGGGATGGCTCTCCTTTAAAAACGAGCACCACGGAGGTGTAGACCTGTCCATGGAGCTTCAATCCTCCAAGAAGCAGTGACAACAGCTGGAAAGAAGCTTATTCTGTTGTCCACCTTCCTATTCAGCAGAACATGAGTGGATTGTTGCTGCCCCTGTACATTTCAATATTTTTGTCTTTTTAAGATTTTTTAAATCTTTTTCCCTGGCACCAACTTCCACATCATCTTAAATTCTGGTTAACCTCAGGTAGCTGAAACTTGTTGAAGTTATATTTAAATGGAGAAAGAGATGAGCTGAAATAGTATCAATATTTCCTGCTCTTCACTTTTTCTGACTTGTCCACCTCTTCAGTGCATGCTGGGCACCCCAGGTGAGGATTGTGCAACACCTGACATTTCCCTGTTGGTCTGTAGATGCTACAGAATACAACAATACCTGACAGTGTTTAAATGCTGACATCTGGAGTTGATGAACAACATCACTTGTGGAGAATTTTATACAGAGAAAAGAAAAAAAAGCTCACTTTATATGTAATTTTACATGTCACAGCTTTGTTTTTCATTCCCAAATACCATCCCTTCTCTCTCAATTAGTCAGCCTTCTGTTGCATGAAATGACTGTCATCTTGTGAATGTTGTAATTGCCTTTTGCAAGATCAAAACTAGGTATAGGACTAAAAAAAACCCCAAAGCCTAACCACCTAATGGGGCAAATGCTGCAAATATAGCACACAGATCTTTGTTTAACTTCAGAGGGGGTGGGAGTGGACTGGCTTGAAAGGAACAGACTGTACTCCTTAGCAAACTGTTATTGTAAAAAAATATTTAGGCCTTGCTTAGTGATTTAAATAGTAAAATCCGTACACCTCTGGAGCTTTACCACAAGTGATCTCAAAGGCCTTCACAGCACAAGCAGAAACTCTTCTGCTCCATCCTGAAAGGCAGCCAGCCCTGGGGTGAAGTGGCAGGGCTATTTAAAAGTGATTTACAGCATGAGGTTAAGAGAGCATTCGATGCAAATGAACTCACTGGATGATTTCTGATGGCTAACATGCCATTAGCCTTCCTTATATCAAACCAACATCTCAGGCTTCTGTGAAAACCACCATGATTTTCTTAATAAAAGAAAAATATAAAGGCTCAAAGGGCTTATCCAGGTGGAGCTGGGTGGGAGAAATTGAATTTTGTCCATGAGGTGCTCTCCAGGTGAAATTTCACTTACAAAAGAAAGCACTTACAAAAAAAATAACCTGTCTGGGTGGAACCTGGCAGGAGTGCCTAGACAGGGGACTTTCCCTGCTACCCTGCACTAACTTGTTCTATTAATCCTTCTAATTTCGTGTATTCATTTTTACACAGCTTAGCTTGTTTGCTGCATGCCAGTACAAATCATGTTTTGCTCCCTCTCCTCTCGTCATGCTCCTCTCTCTGGCAGGGCCTGGCTGCTGCTGCAGTAACTCATGTGCTCTGTCAGCCGGGCCACTGGGATGCAAATCTCCTCCTGTCCCCTTGGGGTGCCATCGATACTTTATTAAGAGTTTGCATCCCTCTTTATCCACTGAAGCGATGGACTAACTGCATTTTCCTTCCTCTGTAGTGGTCTCAGAGAACAATAAATAAATAGATATTCTCTAAAAATGTCTGGTAAATAATGGCTGAAGGAGAATCAACTCATAATGTATCTAGGTTTTCTTAAAACTGAAATTTGTTTCAAAAAAAAGTATGTTTCAAGTGTAATTCCCCCCTCTTTTTCCTGAAGCCATGTCATAAAATAAGTTAGTGATACATAACTGAGATTTGTTTGCACTGAGTATCCAAAACTGTCTCAAAGTCCAGTGCATCCACACACCAGATTTTGCAAATGTAATGTCTAAGCTATATTCAACTGGGAACATGGGGGACAACTGGGATGTGATAAGTCTTCCCTTCTGTGGGGGATTCTTGGAGCTGCAGTTTCTTTGAGGGCCAAGTTCTAACCAACAAACACCTGAAGATTCACCAAAGCCTCAAAGCCAATTGCTTGAGTTCACCCAAATCCATGCTGAGTCCCTCAGGCTGGAGATGATCAGCTTGTGCTTAATCTGAAGTAAATGGCAGTGAAATCCTCAGAGAAGCTCCTCATTATATGCAAAGCTAAACACATTGCCATTCTTCTGAAAACACAGAAAAACATTTTCCTGAAGCCACAGCAGCACCACAGGGGCACAGGTGCTGCAACACAGCTGGTCACCCACTGGTTTTCTCCAGAGCCCTCTCATATTTTGAGGATAAAATATGAAAGAGCAGCTCCTCCATATTCTGTGTTTCCCCTGCTTAAACACAGGGCCCCAGGCACTATATATGGCACATCTTACAAACCCTTCATCAAGTACAGAATTATTCATTTCCTCATGGGCTTTTCAATAGGCTCATCAGGACAGCATCCAAATGCTTCTCAAATACCCACGGATGTTTCCTCAGAGGAGTCTGATGAGGACGGGAAAAGATGAGGTCCTGAAGGAGGAAAACTAGGACAAGTCACGGAGGTCCTGAAGGATGAAGACTGGGACAAATCATTGTGAGAATGATGTGTCCAAGGTGAGATGAGGGAGACACGTTTTCAGGGCTGAAGTTACTGGCACTTCTTAGCTCAAGGCCCTGCTCCAACACCTCCAGGCAGGTGAGGGCCCAGCACCCCAGTGACACAGAGCACCCCAAAGCTCTTCGACCTGCCCAAAACGAGCTCCATGGCAGAGGCTGGCCCCGGAGTGCACCCCGCTCCCTCCTCTGGGAGAGCTACTTCCCACCTGGGCAGTTCACAGCTTCGTTCACTCAGAGCCTCGTGACCTCACCAAGGAGAGGAGCCTGGGGTCCCACAGCTCTGCCCTCCCAGTGCTCTTGGTAATGCTTTTGCCTGCAGCCACTCACTGGGCACTGCTGGGATGTGGCTGTGGTCCACTCTGAACTTCTCTACTACTGGCTGTCTTTAATCTGATGGAAGGTGCTCTTTCCCAGACTTGGCTGTAATTGTTCTCCATCCCCCAGTTTCCCTAAAAATATTCCTGGGTCTGTATTCCTCAAGAAGCTGCTATTTCTATAAAGAGTCACTGTCTCCACCAAAACAGTTCACCCTGTTTGTCAGCCTCACCTTGCTTCACTGCCTCTCCATCCTTCAAGACAGGAAGACTTATGAATAAGAAAGGTTTGTTTAGCACGTAAACTCCAAAATGAATTTAAACAGAAGGCTCCGAATAAACAGAAGACAAAGCACAGGCATTTAGCATTGCAGTTGGATCACTCTCTAATTGCTTTGTCTTTGTCGAGAATTCAGCAGGTCTTGCCCTGCACATCAGAGTGCACATGGAAACATTCTGGAGATAAATGCAAATACTCAGCTTCAAACCTGGTGTTTCATGATCCCCCGCCACATGCCCATGGGGGTGAAGGCTGTCCCACTTCCTTGCATCGTATTTTAAGCAAATGTTTCCTTCCCATCTGCAATCTTCTGGCTTTGTAGACTTGTTTTCAGCACCCCGCCTCACAGACACCCAAAGTTACACACACCATGGTCACAGCCCAATTAGATTCATTTAATTTTCTTCTGAATTTCCTGAGTACAGTGACCACAGACTCGTGCTCCACACTACTCCATGCTCCAGTGCTGTGCCCCATCAGGGACTTTTGTCCCAGCTTTCCCAGCTGCCAAGGAAGAGAGATGCCAGTAGTTCAGTGCTTCTTCCACACCTGCAGGCCACACATGCTGCACCTTCCAGCACCTTTCCCCTGGGCTGGATTCTGGCACTTCACAGTCTCATGACCCTTGTTCCTTCTGTAGACGGAGCCTGGAGCAGGAATATTTGCTGTGCATCTTTTCCACTTCCTCCAGAATCCCTTTTTGAGATTGCAACTGCACCTCCCCTACACCATCTCTTTTATTTGTACATGAGCACACATCAGACACAACACCTTAAGACTCTTGATTAGCCTCTTCCTAATTACCCTTACCACAGCATCCATGCACCAGTAAAGCAGGAGCAGCAGTGGATGTAAATACACCACATAGGGCTCAACTCTTACCTTTGTAACTCTTATCTCAATTTCTCCAGGCAGTATTCTCTTTGAAGAGTAAAATGCTCTCTTCTCAGTCTCACTTCTGATACTCTTACTCAAAACAGAGGAGTCTCGCTTTTATTTTAATTAATAGTAGTTTCTTCAATCACCTTCCCATCTTCATAATAAGATGCAGAGCTTCAGTTCTGGACAGGTTTATTGCAACCTCCCTAGTATCCCAAAAAGCCACAGTTCTTTTGAAAAAAAAAATCAGGAAAACTTTGGACATTAAAGAACAAGTTTGACAACAGTTGGATGATTGAACCAATCCTGCCTTGAGTCATGGAGAACTAGATGACATCTTAAAGCCTCTTCCACCCCATTGTATTATAAGTTTTATTCCATCCAATTAAAGATGATCAGAGAACATATTTTCCATTGGCATTTCCCAGCTTTTGAGCATTTGCAATCTTAAGAATGTTCTTTTAAGGGGAGATTCTTGCACATATGGGCACCCTTAATGGATTAAAAAAGAAGATAAAGTTGTTTGAATACTATCCTACAACCATTCCATCTGCGACAAGTTTGTATGAGACGCTGTCAGCCGCTGCTTGGAACAGAAGGAGGAGAATCACAGAGTCTCTGGACACTGAGGGACCCCACGGGCCAGCAACTACACCCTGCTACCCACACCCTGTGCCTCGGCAGCGAGGCAGTTAACAAAACATTTTTGTTCATGTGAAAATACAAAGCAGCTGCTTAGTTCTGCACTTGGCAGAAGACAGCAGCCCCCTCTGCTCTCCTGGTCTTCTGCTGCTCTTGGATCACTGCAGACCTAACCAGCTGTTGCATTCCACGTGCCAGTTACACCAGTTCGGGAAAGCAAGGGCAGGGAGAGCTGTGTGGCTGTACAAAAAGGAATGAGAATAATACACTGCTGAACCAGAAAGGACAATATTTATATAATAAACATTTTCAGGAACATAATGATTCCTTTGTCGTCAAAATTTTGGAATGGTTAATCGCGCGCATGAAAAGTGCACCTCATCCACATGCTCAAAGGCAGCTAATGTGCTCCCAAAGTGGCTGTGCACTGCAGATCTGGCCATCTGCACAGCCCTCCCTGCACAGGCCTTGCAAAAGCATTGGGGGTAATGCACAAACACTTCTGAAAATAAAGTTGCGTGTATGAAATGCCTCATTTTTTATGTCTGTGAATATGCAACTTGGGTGATTTTGTTTCCAAGTTTAAAAATAGCACTCTGAACTGAGCATTGGGGGTTTACTGCAAAAAACGTTCATGGTAGTTCTGTGCTGGAGACAGTGTTCAGGTATGAGCTGCAGGTTGGTCTCGTGATGTAGTGGACACAGGCACAGTATCAGCTGCAGGCTGAGATTCTGAGTCAGAAGCTGTCTGCTCCTTCAGATGGGACTCGAGTTTACTGAGTTCTGTTTCTGACTCAAATTTAGAGCAAAAATCTATGTGAGTCAAAACAGGCTTAGTGTGAAAACTTTCCTGATAATGAGTCTCTAGGAGTCGATTTCTTATGTTCGATTGCTTGGATCTCCAGCTTGTAGCAATGTTTGCCAGCAGTGCAAGTCCTCAGTGGCCACCACATGGATTCCTAAGCTTTTTTTTTAAATGCAAACTAAAAATCTTTAAAACAGAGGAAATACAGCCAAATGTAAAACCGACATTAAATGGCATCCAAGCAAATGGTACTTGAAAGAGGAGGGGAAAGATTTTCTTACACTCAAAACTTCTTTAAATTTCTGAATCACTTCTCTCAACAGATTTTTGTTTTAAAGGGAATTATCTCAAACCTTTTTCTTTTGCCATAATAAATTTAAATTATACATACCATGATGATATCAGGTCAATAGAGATATCTAAAGATTTAGAATATTGCTATTTCATAATTGGTCTATTTCCTATCTAAAGAAAAACTATTCCAATTTCAAATTATAAAGTCACTTTCAAATGAGAAACACAGCTTTCTTTATGAAAATGTTAAAAAAGTCCTCGTTCAATAATTTCTTCCAGAATTCCCAAGTATTCATAAAAGCTGGCCTTTCTCAGAGAACTGGGTAGATTTCACTGAAGCAGCAATCATGTAATAAACCAAAGTCCTTGAGCAACAGCAAAATGCTTTATTAAAATAATGAAAAAACCCTTTTCTTTCCTGTATAGCTCAGGAGGTGAGCTCAGTGAACATAATGAAGTATGGTGCATGGTTGTCTACTCTGCTTAATTTGTTATATCCTGTAATGTACAGGGGTTGGAAACTCGACTTGCCTGCCAAACAGCTTTCCTAGCACCTTCCTTCCCCACCCAGCCCAGGACCCAGAGCGACCTCGACAGAAAAGCTCCTACAGGGTACCTGCAGCTGTGCTGCTCCTGGCAGCAGGACTGACTGGACGCTGGGGCTGCTCCTGGGGTGTCCCACTGGGACAGCTTTAGGTAACTGCAAGGAGTGCTGGGTGCTGAGTGATGCTCACCTGAGAGCACTTGCTTGTGGGATGGAGGATGATGGCTTATTAGGTCAGGCATCCCATCTCCAAAGAACCCTTTTATCTGCATGAGGGAGTGAATGGTTGTCAGCTGGTGGTGTGTGGGATCTGTGCTAATGGCTTTGCTGACTGAGTTAGCAATGCAGTGATGGTGCCAGGCTGGTCATTAATCACTTTCGGGTGCTTCTGGTATCCAGGCCTGCCTGTGACTGCAGAGATTTGGGTCTCTCCCTAACAAATTGTGCCAGGGGAGATTTAGATTGGATATTGAGGTTGTCAAGCTCTGGAAAAGGCTGCCCAGGGCAGTCATCACCCCTGAGGGATTTAACAGACATGTTGAAGTGGCACTTGGGAACATGGTTTGGTGGTGGCCTTGGCAGTGCTGGGGGAAGTGTTGGGCTTGATGATCTTAGAGCTCTTTTCCAACCTAAACGATTCTACTGTTCTGTGAATTGCCCTGCACTCACCAGCAGTGGGGTCACTTCAGCAAGAGCTCTTCTGAAGGTTTTCCCTCCTGCACAGATTTTCAGTACTACATTTTAAAGAAACGTTCTCGTTTTTGAGAGCTACACATCAAGTCCTTAAACTTCCTGAAACAGAGGAAATAACCAAGAATCCCTGCTCAGTCAGGGCAGATCTCTTTGAAAGCCTTGCTTTAGAGTTTGCATGAACACCAGGAGAGCACAGAATCCTTCAGTGCTATTTTACAGTGCTGGTTTTTCTGTGTAAGTAACCTGCACTTTCACTGGGACTGGAACACAGCTCTCCTTTACCCAGGGCTAGTGGTTATTCAAGAATTTATTCCTCTTTGACACCAGAAACCTCCTCCTTTATTCCAAAAATTTGTTTCAAGGAACTGGCATTTTCTGACCAAAAGGCTTTTAACGACAAAATTCCTGAACAGCTGTAATTATACCCTATGGCTCAGTCTGAGGGATAATGTTGTTGTCCTCTGTAAAACAGCCATCCAGCATCCCATTACGTGTCCCTAATCCTCAGGAGCCTGGAGGGAGGAGCATTGGTGAGAAGCACAGAATTTTGGGGGGCTGTCAGGTGAGTCCACACTGCTTCTTTGGCTACCCTGGATAAATGAAACTCCATGCAACTTCTGAGGGATCAAAGCTGGCTGGAAAAAATTCACAAAAGCAATTGTGCACACAGGGGAAAACAGACAAAGGATGTCCCCATGTCCCCACCTTACCTGTCCAGCCCCAGCTGGAGGGAGGCAAACATCAGCCTCCTGCTGAAGGCAGCAGCTCCTGGGGCTCAGGCTCCAAGTGCTCCCCAAAGCCAGGGGGATGTGAGGGGCCGTGTGTGGGCAGCAGCTCCACGGAACATCCCCCAGCTCTCCCTCCAATTTTTAAATCACACCGCCAAGCTTTGGAGCTAACGTTCTAATGAGGATAATTATTATTATTACATGCACATATATATAAAAATATATATAAAACCCCCAGATCCCCGTGAGGTTTCTTCAGATTGTCCCAGAAAGAAAATATTTTCATTGTGTGGGCTGTGATTGGGAACACATGGACCCGCCGCACCCCACTCTGGTACTAATTACAAGGGGAGCAGAGCCCAGTGCAGAGGTTTCTTTAATTCCTTGGGTTTGGAGACTCAGCAATCGAATTACCTGAGGAGGCTGGAATGTCTCTGGGGTACAATCAGTCATGCAGCGTTTGGTTAGGCCAGGGTGGGTAATATATACACGCTGGCAGCATTGTGAAGCCACCCAACTGGGGAAAGAGGAATTTCTCTTAATTAATGGCGTGATGTATGACACCTGAGCAGCAAAAACTCTTTAATAAACCCCGATGCCTCCTTTTACAGTTCACACAAGATGAAAGCTCGCCGGGATATCTGTAGGAATGGGGCATTCAGAAATGCTGGCAGAGCAGCTTGTGGTGAGGGAGCTTTAATAGCTGCACACGGAGCTTTTGATTCCAGAGTCGATTTTAGGCAAAGCTGCCTCGGAGCAAAGGAAGCAAGTTTCACTTTCAACCTTGCCCAAGGCTGCTACCCAGAGATGAAGATACCAGTGAAGAAGACTGAAATCTTAATTTAATTAACTATAATTCCCAATAGGACAAGCTTGGGAGGTTTGGTTCAGAGCATGTTTACCTGAACCTGAGCTAAAGTAGTGGCTTTCCAAATTCCAGTCCCAGTTTTTGTTTGGCACAGGACTGAGGCATAGACTAGATGTAGAGCTCAGATTCACTCAGATTTGCCTGAAGTATGAGGGTACTCAGTTTTTCAAAATATATGTTTACATTTAGAATAAATTTGGCCTTTTCCCACACTAAAAGCTGTTTATTTAAACCTCTCATTTTGGTCATGTCTTTTCCATCTTATATTTCTTAGACTGCTAGGTCAAAAAGTGAGTAAATAGGTCAAGTGTTTCATAGAAAATGGAATACAGAGGTGATGTGGCTAGGACTTGGACTCCAGAGCTCTAAATTAAGCATATTAACAGAACTGCTATGAATTACTATTTATTCCTATGCTCTTTGATGGTCTTTGCCTCCTTGAAGACCAGTTTTTGGTTTCAACCAAGAAAGGGTAGGAAATGAAAATGTCCTAGCTCTTGGCAACCATTGAGATCCCTCAGCTGAGATCCTGGAAGCACAAAAACCTCAGCAAGAGAGAGATCGGGACCATAAAAACAAAATATTAAGAAAGAAAGAAAATCAGGGCCCACCAAATTCTGCAGAAAAACCAGGTATGACCCCTATGGCTCAGAGAAGGGACACAGACCCCAGGCTGCAGATGTGACAGGAAATTTCAAACTCGTGTAATCACAAAAACTATTTTAAAAAGCGTTTCAGGACTCTTTTGTCAGAAACTTACAGCACCTTGTGTCACTGCATTTAAAAAGGGGTGAGGGATGTGTTTGGCCTGAGAGCAGGAGCAGGGTGCTGAGTGATGCTGGAACTGCCCAGCGCCAAATCCGTGGCTCTGTGCAGGGCAGCCTGCAGGAACGACTCTGCAGAGCAAACACAGAGCGTCGGCCTTGTCTCTGCACCACACATCACACACCACAATCCCCTCGCCTTTCTTCTGTGCCCCTCCATAAAGGTGAGAAACAACAGAACTCTCCAATGAGTGAAGAAATTGCATTCCACAAAAAGGAAAGGAAAGAAGAAAGACCTTGCTCCAAACCTGCTGCTTCATTCTGGTACAAAACTTCTTTACTTTTCCCCCTTTTTTTCTTTTTTTTGAGAGAGAGAGAGCAATTTAGTGTGGCAAATAAAAGCCCAGCTAATTTTTAAATCAGCATGTAGCCAACTCAGCCACCCAGTAGCTCTGTCCTTGGGCAATATTATTGAAGCACACACAATCTATACTAAAGTGATCAGCTTCCTTCAGGCCTGCCAAGGGGATGCGTTAGGCGAGCCCAAAATATGACAGAAGGAAATTTATGTGCAACTTTTACACATAATATCTCATTATGACTCTCCCCAATCTTTCAATTTTAAAAATAAACGGCCTTTGTAATGATTTTACCAGGAGCATGTTGGAAAGGAGATTGAAAAGAGAAAGGAAAGTGGCTTTGGCCACAGTTATTTCTTTTGCTCTTCTTCTCTCGGGTTTTTCTTTAATTTTCCTGAAGGTGTTTCCACTCAATTTAGGAAGAAATGGAATTTCCTCCTCCCTGCCATCACTCTTTTTCTCTTTTGCCCCCGTTTTCAAAGAATGGAATGGCTGACACAATGAAGCCTATGTCAATAGCAAAGTCATTTTGACCAGTTGGTAAATAATGAAAGTTTTCACTTAACGTGCAAGCCAGCTCACCCAGGGGACCAGGGCTTGGTCCCCTCCCAGGCCAGCAGGCTGTCATCCCTCGCACAGCACACACAGCTGAGAGCTCTGCCTTGCAGCAGGGACAAACCAGAGTCCAGCTGAGCCCGGAGCCAGACTCTGCCTTGCCACGAAGAACACGCACTTTTGGACACTGCAGTGCTGATTGCACAACCAGGTCAGCTGGTGCTCGTGGGGCCAAGCCCAAAATGGAATGGAAAAAGCTGGAATAAATAAATACAGGCAAATAAGAGGGGGGAAAGCCCCAGTGATGGTTGATCTGCCATGCACTACGGCCAGAGCTGAGCTGCAGGGCTCAGTTTGGTAAAGAAAGGGCAATCCTGTTACTTCTCCCCTGAGATGCCAGTCCTTGCATGACTTTCCACTGTTTAATTGTGGGCACCAGCAGGAATGATGCTGCTCAAACTCCATAGACCACAGCCTGAGAACCCAGGGGAGGAACATATACCTGGAGTGAGAATCAGTTATAAGCATTTTCGGGAACTACCTCCTCTGAGTGGGGGTAAGGAAAACAAACAAAGCCAAACTCTCACAGCTTCTGCTGGTAGCAGAGTGGGATGTTCTCAGAGTGGGAGGCAGAATCTCTGCCAATGTACACTGACTGGTGGAGAGAGCTCCCACTGCGGGCTGACGGGCAAGGGACCATTGTCAGGCAGAGAGGACTGGAGCAAAGGTAAAAATATCCCCATCTGTACAAAAAAAGCCTTCACTGCTACACAGTACTGTACTGTGTTTCCTTTGCATCCCAAATATCTTCTGAGGAGACCACAGTCCTTATGTCTGTTGCCCTCCAGTTCATCTCTTCCCCTCTCTGCAGGCCACGTGCTGGGACAGGGTCCTGCTTTTAACCATGTTTTCTTCATTCATTCATACATGGCTGCTTAATTTTGTATATGGCTGCACACTGCTTTGGTTCTCACTTTTGATGCACTCGTGAGACCAGCAGTAAAGTTACTGGCACCAAAGATCTGTAAATATCTTCTGGAGGACTCATTATTCTCCTCATCAATCCCACACCCTTCTGGTGTGTCCAGCACAGCCCGTCAATATCTGCCCTCATGGAATGCTTGGGTGATCCCTTCCCTCAGGTGGCTTCCAGCCACATCTTTGCTCTCAGGCATGAGCTATGAATTATTTGTGTAATTCTGGACAAACCACAAGAAATATTGAGGCTGGTAACTGAAGTAAATAGGAAGAATGTGTATATGTATATATTTAGTAAATGACCATGACAAAAATAACATCAGAAAACACAGATAGTGGGAGAAAAGATACATATTTTGGCAAGAAGACTGTGTATTTTCATTGTATTTATGATGTATTAGTTCTACCTTTGAAGAGATCATTCACTTTAGGCAGGAAAATTTAACTTTTTTTACTCTTTTCAAGACAAAAAAAGACAGAGGTCAAAGGGCTGATCCTCAATAGCTTACTCATGTTACCTAGAACAAAACAACTGGAGGTGAGAACTGAACAAGGATCTCCCCAGGGTGAATCTACAGACTAATTCAGCTCTTTTAACCATCCCACCACAGCCTGGGAAAAAAATGTAATTCGTAGAAGGAGTCTTCCAACAGAGGGATGAAACTGAACATACTGAATTTAGGAATATTTAAGGCAATTTACCAGTTGATGGTGGTCAGCGGGGGTGGGTTGTTATAGCAGTTTCACTGCAATATTTGTTTTGTGAGGGAATAGCCGCATGAACTTTGGTACCATTTGTATGAGTGGCATAAAATGTCATCAGATGAACAGAATTTAGGAAAGAGAGGCAGAAAATCACCAGTCTGGGAGTTCCTGTAGGCATAATGAAGTCAATGAACTCTCTGCACCTCAGTTTTCCCCACTGTTAAACAGGTACAATCCATTCAGTTGGTGAGAATTCATTTTTTCTCAGAAGCTGCTTTGAATTTAGTATCTGCCATGGACACGTGGTGTATGTGAAGAATGGAAGAATCATAGAATGGTTTGGGTTAGAAGGGACCTTAAAGATCTTTTCATTCCAATCCCCCCTGGCAGGGACACCTTCCACTGGACCAGGGTGCTCCAAGCTCCATCCAGCCCGGCCTTGGCACCTCCAGGGGTGGGGACTTGAGGCTGAGCTAATTCTGAACACCCCTGACACAGGCTGGACATGAAATATCTGGCAGTAAAAAACCTGGCCACTGAGCATGCAGAGGGGAATGCTGCGAGGCCACTGACTGCAGTAGAAATGTGGAATCATGGAGTGGTTTAAGTTGGAAAAGACCTTTAAGACCAGCGAGTCCACGTGTTTGTGTTACACCGTAACTGCTCAGCTTGTAAATCAGATTGCACAAGGATTACATGTGGCTGTTCTTCACACACCTTAACATCCCCCTCTCCACTGAATCCTTTCTATGGAAAAATTTGCCTCCTACTTTAAACGGATTTAAAGCAAACTTGCCTCAGATCTTTCCACGCTTGCCACAACCCCAGGTATTACCTGGCAGTGCTACTGCTCTCACTGAGCAATCTGAGGCTAAAACCCTTGAAGTGAAGGCACCTTTGTTCCACCACCGGATTCTTTGGAAGTACAAGACATTGGAAACATCCCAAACCCATTTTTCCATTTGTGGAATGAAGAGTCTTTTCTACTGAGTTGTTATAACTGGATCCACCACTACAGAGGTTGGGTGTACCTTTGCCATATTTTCTATGTGGGGTATGAACATATATTTCTATCCAAACACATTTATTTCCAAAAGAACAGACGGACTAGAAAGCTCAGAATTTAAGAACATTAAAAATGACAAGAAGCTGGGAGTGAGGAGAGCAGAGTTCACTACAGTGGGGCTATTTCAGCCTCATGTGCTCCTTTGGAGATCTCCTGCCCTGAGCCAATATCACACTTTTGCTCCCAGCAGGGTGACCACAGAGGAGAGGACCTGGTCTGGCCACTTGGTCACAGCTACCTAAGGCAGCCAGAAAGTTGAGTGACTGCCTGTGGCTTCAAATCCCAGAACCCATAAAGCACAAATAAAGGTTTCAAATGCAAGGCTGTGACCTCTCCACTCACCAATAAAACATGCCCAAAGTCATAATAAACAAAACATTACAATTCAGGGTGGCAAGGCATAAACCAGTCATATGTATTTTCTTTCTGGCCACTTAAGCAAATCTTAGCCTTTACCAAAAACTACCTCGGTGAACTAAGTTAGCAAAACAATCCTGATTACAACATAGGTTAAAAAAAATAAGTCAAATAAACTTAACCTAGAGTTTCTCATGGGATGTTTTATGTTCTTGTTGTTGCAGAGTGGAATATGGGCCAGGATAAACATGGAAGGGACATAAGTGTGATAATATAATGACACCTTTTACTAGCTCGAAGACGAAAAAAAGAATAACAGAACTTTAGATAAATCAAAAGACTTTTTTCTTCACTTTCAAGATGCAGAAAGGAAAAACCACAACTTGTATATTCCTGACAATACTCATCTTGTCAGGAGCATGAACTCACGTTGTTGGTTTTTCACGTCTCTGGATAGCCAGCGAGGGAGGGGGAAGGGGAGAAAAAGAGTGGCTTTGTAGGAATTGAAGGAACTGACATCTGGTTATACAACGATACAAATTTCCAGGTCATACTTAACAGCATGAATAATAAACTGCAAAGAGTTGCTGGCTACTTTCAGAGTGACACTGCAGCAACCTTGCTAAGCTGTTTTCCCTGGGCTACCGACGGAGCCCCAGCCCATCGCAGTCAGGGCAGGAGCAGAGGCAGAATTTTAGGAAATACTTTTGCAGGAGATAAAGATGAGCACTCCTGTGTATCTGGGGCTCTTCACAGAGGGGACACAATTCAGAGCTGCTGGATGGAAAAGAACTGAAACCAAACAAATCCAAAAAAACCCTGACCAAAACAAACAGTGCCCAAGAGGAGATAACCCACGGATAAAGGAGATGTGCTGGCAGTCTGGTATCTGCTGGCTATTATCAGAGTTGGTGCAGTGGATTAATGATTTCTTTTCCATCCTCTTACATCTTTTTCAGCCCCTGCCATCATTTATTATAGCATCCTTACTTTGTTACTCAGACTGACAAAAGGGTAATAAACTTTACCCTGCAGGTGTTTTCAGGAGAAGAGATCTTTTCCCCAGGAACTGGATACTAGATTTAGTGAGTAATAGCTATTCTTCCCAACAGTTCAAGACACTGGAGTAGCAGACACTTTTTGCCTGGGTATTTCAGATATGCTCATCTATGTCCTAAACAATACTGGTCTCCTGCGAATGTACATTTTTCCATGTAGGAAGTATTTTAGAGCAGTAAGCGAGAAAGTGTATTAAAGGATCTATGACTTGCGCTGATTTTAAAGGATTACATTTTGACATCTTTGGTGCAGACAGACCAAGAAGCTTAGAATGTATTTATCACACAAGAACCAGATTAAATCTATTTTACCCTTTCTAAGTAGATCTCAAACTTCCTTAGCAATAATGGCATTTTTTTCCAATTGACTAAAAAGATAAAAAAAGGGATTAATAGGATTTAGGATGACTGGAAAGAAGAAGCAATCTCTGAAGGAAATTTCTGAATACAAGCAAGGGAGATGGAAAGAGGGGACTTTCCTAACACTTTGTTTCTTGTTAATACCCTCCTACTTTCATTTAGTGCGAAACTACAAAGCACTTCTTTCCCTCAGTGTTAGTATACAAATATAAAATACATATATAGTTATTATTTATTACATATGTTTATGGTTGCAGAGATGCAAAGAGGGAAAGCCTGAGGAATGCAGGGAGGTATTTAGGAGGCAGCCAGAGAAAGGCTGAAGGAACAGGAGAGAAATCATCAACTAATCAGCTGTATCAGGATGGGTTCAGGAAGTGTTTGAGAGGGACAGAGAGAGAGACTGGTCCCATGCAGGGATTGCAGCAGCTGATGCAGAGGCCACAGGCCCTGGTTTGGGCTGCAGCACTGACTTTTGACCTCGTGTCTCTGCTAAGCAGCATTTCATGGAATAAGGTGCTGCATTTTTAAATTTTTGCTCCAACAGCATTACTCCGAAACACAGAGGCGCGGTAGAAGAAGGAGAACAAAAATCTTTATTCATACCAGGAGGAGTTTCTGCATTTTCCACAGAAGAGGGAACGTCTGGGCAAAGTGGAAGGGCTGGGAATATCCCCATGGGGCAGCCCTGGGAACGTGTACGACCGCACTGCAGCCCAGCGGCCGATGGGCTCCGGCCCGCCCGCCCTGCCGAGCTCCAGCGCTCCAGGAAAAACCTTGATGAATTTCAAAAACAGCTGGAGAGAACATGTTCCATCTCCACGGATTGCCTGGAAGCTTGGACCATAGCACAGGAGTTGCCCCATTTCCAAGGACTGCAGGGAGGATAATTTTGCTGATGTTGGGCGTGCCCTGGCTGATTCAGAGATACCCAGACAGCACCAGGGAGAGTGCCCAGAGATTGGGAGATAGTGGCCACAGTGAGCTCTGACCTGCAGGCACTGCGGAGAGAAACAGTGTTGGCCACCAGCTCACCTCTACCCTGTTGCTGCTCTAGCTCTATAAAAACAACTAGGAGAAGGAACCAAATGGCAAAAATGCATGCCTTATATCCCTTAAAATTGCATTTCTGCATTTCTCCTGGTTTCTGGCCAACCAAGCTATTGTTTGCTGCAGTAGTAAGCTGAATAAATATTAAATCTCTTTAGGGTTATTTTTATGGATTATACAGATTTTAGTTAACAATTACTCTGCCACTAAGGCTAACATGATTTAGATATTCTCTTTTGTGGAAGGTTCAGCACTGGCACATGGACACACTGAGAATGCCAGGTTGCAAAGCAGCTCTGATATCCAGTTAACATATGGGCAATTTCACGGGACTTAGTCCGTAGGCTTTTTTGTATTTCTTTGCCACAGGAAACTTTGGAGGGTGAATGTTTTTGGAGACAAGGCCTACAGAGTAGGCCAAGCAACATGATGTAAAACATCAGCTTTACCTAAGTGCACTGCACCTTTATCCAGGCCTAAATTGAAATATTCTCTTTGCAATAAGCATAATGATAAAAGAGGGAAACCCATTTTGATATCGATTTTGGAAGGGCAAGGGTAGTTTCTACTCAAAAGAGGCCAAATGGGTGGCTGCAGTTTACCTGTCTACAAATGGCTGCTTAGACAACAGCTGAAATTGGCCTTGATACAGGAAAGGCAAAAGAGAGAGAAATATATGAGTGATCTATAACATTATTTATTGTAGCAGCTTTGGTTCATTCCACAGGTCACATATTTACTTTATTGGATTAGCAGTGAACAGATGTGCATCACACACAGAGCAAATTCGTGTCTCTTTTGGTCTGGCTTTCTGGCTGGGTGGCAAGAAAACACCATTTCTCCTTTACCACAGTGGAACACTGACAGAAAGATTTTCCCCAGCACCTGCCAGCCTCACCCCAAATCTCTGTCCAGCCCTCCTTCAGCCACGCACAGGTATCCCCTTCTCGTCCCACCATGGTCCCATCAACCTGAGCCACTGCTTCAGCCTCCCCTCCAAGTCATCCATGCCATGTGGAGTGGGCAACTGGCTACCAGTCACAATCCTGGAAATCAAAGACAAATCTCCCGTTTCTGGAAGGAGCAGCTGCCCTAAATCTCCATCACCAGTGCAGCTCTTTAAGAGCACAGTAATTCTCCACCAAATCGAATCTTCCCTGACAATTGGCAGCACATCAGAGACAATTCAGAGGCATATTTTTTCCCCTTTCCTAACAGGAAATAGGGCTTGTGTTACATTTACAGTGACCTAGAGCTCCGGGGGCAGACTAATATCTCACCTAAACAAACAGACAGTATTTCTTCCCCGATACAGGCAGATGGGCTGAAAGGGAAAGCTGACTTGGCTGTGGCCTTCCCAGCTCCCAGCAGCAGCGTGGGAGGCACCAACAACGTGCAAACCTGCGAACACCAACACAGGGATCCTCGATGCAGTGCAGGATGATGGCTCGGAAAGTTTGGAGCTGCAGGTCAGCTCTTGCACTTGGTCTTTGTTTTTGTTTTTATGAAATGACATTTGTCTCATCTCCTGTGCGCCTCAGTGGGGGTCCCTCTGATGGTGTAAACTGGGGGTTCACTGCTCAACCCAAGGTAAAGCAGAAAGGACCCAAACAGCTCCCTCTGCTAAACCTCTCCACCTCCTTGCAGTCTGCAGCATCTCGCCAGGAGGTTCCCACTTGCCTTTGTGGGGACAGGGAGATAATTCTGGGCTTTATTTGTGGTGGATTTGAAAAAGCAAACTCCAAACTGTGTGAAACAACTCTGGGGGACAGTAACTTACAACAGATGTCATGATTGTTCAATGTCCGCCTGACGAGAGAGCCCTCAGAAATAATAAACGTCTACATGTGCTTGCAAGACAAAAAGTATTCAGATACTATTTTTCTTGGATTTCCCTGCCCTGATATACTACTGACTGCTTTGCCCTGAAGTGATAGCTTGTTCATCCCTTGTAAAAATCAGAGAAACAAACCCAAAGTGGTGGGGAAATCTCCCGATTGCAAAACTCCACACCATAAGTGCATCACACCAAGCATGCCCATGAAAAGCAGAAGTGAAAAGAAGTTTCACACACATTAACTCCAAATGCCAAAGGCAGCAGAAAATCCTGCATGTTTCAACGGCTCACCTATCCCAGAAATGGGATTCACCTCTCTGCTGCCCAAAACCCCACTCAGCTTAACAGGAGCTGCTGTTCTGGAATAAACAGGCTTTGCTCCAGATCCTCAGCTTCCCCCAGTGTGCAGAGGATCAGGCCTCACAAAGTTCCCATGCCTTTAGGATAACCAAGGAAAGCACAGTTTGGAGCTGAAGGCAACATGTCTCCCATATCTCAAACATTTTTCACTTTCCAAAATACCATCAAGAACTAAAAACTCTGCAGCTCCTCCCCTGCACGTCTGTCCCCTATGGCAGTGAGGGAGTCCCAGCAAGGGGGAGGGACTCCCCAACAGCTCAGAGTGAGCACCCATATGAAGGAGTCTCTGTGCAACACCTTCCTGGGCCTTGACCCATCCCACAGGATTCCTGTCTGAATCCAGTACAGGAAAAAATGCCTGCTGAGAGCCAAAGTCTGCCTTTCTAGACAAAACCAGAACAGTGGCAGGAGGAGTGAAATCCAAAGTGGGATAAATGTCTGTAGCAGAAAATATTCTCTCAGGGAGCAGCAGAGAGACGGTGTCAGGCGAAGGAGCGATGCTGCTGGAATGACTGGCTTTGAGCTGTTGTGTTGGCTTTTCAGTGAAACCACAAGTCTGTTCATGTCAGGCACAGGCCTCTCTCCCTGGTTATTTCCAGGAATCGGCCATCGGCAGTTGACAATTAGAAGAGCAGCGTGAGAGCTGTGGCTGGCCAGTCTCCGCAGCTCTGAGGTTCTTGGTTCACTTCTTTTGCAAGAGAAACAGCCGTTGACCTTCGGTTTTCTGTGTCACTCATGGCCACGGCGTTGGACGGAGGTATTTTAGGATGACCATGTCTGTTTACACCAACAGTTACAACACAACCCCTACAAACGTCACTGTTAGGTGGACAAGCAATGTGCCTGCCAGCCGTCACTCCCACTTGTGTGGATATTCTCTAATCATCCCCTTCTCCACTTCTGCTAGGCCAGGGCTGAATTTGGGAAAGCAACTGAATTTTAGCTCCCTGAATCTATTTTGGGGCCCCCAAAACCTCCTGCTGAAGCTCGGTGAAACCCTATGCCAGCCTCAAATGAGTGAGAATTTTCTGTGACTGCATCCTGTGGTTTCAGCTGGTTTTGCAATTAAGTTTGTGTCCTAGTTTCGTTCTCAACTTCAGCTGATGCCATGCTCAACTCAGATAAATCAGAACCTTAAAATGAAAATCAAACTTGTGTGAGCCTCTTCTCTGAACTAACTGTTGCCCTACACTTTTTTGTTGTTGTTGTTATTCTCTTCCCCACCTCACTTCCAGTCAAGTCAACCTCTCCCCTAGTCACTCCTCTTTCCTTTATGGCACAAGGAGTGTCCCTGGGTGTTTGGAGGTGGCTACTGGGCCTTTCCTTCCACATGCACATTAATCAGTGGCTTTACTTCCAGCCCTCATGCATTGCTGAAAATATAAATGCAAGCAGCTCTGCTCTCCATGGATGATCATCTACTGATGGGCTTTGAATACTGAGCTCAGGATCCCCCAAAAACCCATCTGGTGTGCACACATGGGTGACTGCTGCCTGTGCATCAGGAGAGCTCAGCTGATACCACAGTGTTTGTGCAGCCTGAGAAGCGCTTTCTTGCCTTGTTAATAGTCCAGAGCATGAAAAAATAGGAAAGATAAACAAGCATTAAAATGAAGAAGAGTGGTCAAGTGGCTCACATCTTTCAAAGGCTCAAGGGCTTCACATCTTTCCAGGAGCCTGAGGTTGAGAAGCTGAAATCTGGAATTTAATCTAAAGCTGAGAAATGAGAGGTCAGGGGGAGGAGGCCACTTGTATGCGCCGAAGGTTTGGAGATGCAGTTGTGTGCTTTTGGTTTTGCAATCGAACGTGTTGCCTCCATCTGTGTAAACAAGGAGCAGAGAAAGTTAACATTACTGCAAAAATACAGGAGAGGGAATGAGGGCTGAGCAGATTTTGGCTACACAGCAAAGAAACTCGATGGGATTTCGGCTTCAGCTCAGTTGTGTCATCTTTCCAATACAAATGATGAAAAAAGGAGCAACTGCCCAACAAAAAGGGGAAAGGGGGAAGACCTTTTGAGGACCGTACCAGCCAGGCCAGCCACACGACCTGTGAGGACTCAATTTGATTTTTATGTGGTGGGAAGTGTGTCTAGGACTCTAAATAATGCTCTGTTGTGTGCAGTGTTACACAGAGTCCCAGCTAGATGGGGTCCTGAGTCGACACAGATGGAGGGAAAACTCTGCAGGGGTCCCATGCAAATAAATACATAGATATAAAAAATTCAGTGCCATTCAGACATTTATAGAAGTTTTGTTATTAGGTACATTTAAAAAATCCCCAGCAGTCAATAAACTCCTTAGCTGTGTCACCTTTGTGTAATTAGTGATCTTTTAAGTACTACTTCTGTATAAATGCATAAAATTTTTGTTGGTCTTACCCTGATCTGTCTTGCCCTGCCCAATATTCCCCAGCATTCTCTTTGTTCCCCATAACTTTTTTTAGAGGTTCTCTCATATGTACTTTCAGGTGCCTCTTATCTGCCAGATAAGACACTGAATTTGTTCATTTTGCTAAAAAGCTCCAGCCAAATAAAAGCATTTGCCTAAAGCTCGTCATGTATTAATAAGAAACTCTGGCTAAATAGGCTCGTATTCAGAAGTGTCACACAAAAAGTTAATAAAGAAATTTTTAATAAAGTAATTTTTCAAAGTCAGGTCATCAAATCCTGTGAAATCTGTGAGTATCTCAGGATGTGGCTAGATTGCAGAGAAAAGGTGCCCTGCTGCAAGGCTTGCACGCTGGTCACTGTGGTGCACATCCCTGCTGGATTCCCTGCAGATCCTTCCTGGCCTGTGTTTCCTTAAGTGAAAACTGGGTTTGAGGGAGTCAGGGGGAGCTCTGCTCCAGCATCAGCTTCCAGCCAGGAGCTGCAGGGGCTGGGGCTCACATCTCACCCGGGGCCACTGGATGTGCTGCAGGCTCCCACGATGGAGTTTGGCCCACTGGAATAAAAGTAAAATATCAATTCACAGTATTTTTTATAACCGTATAAAGGAAATATTAATGATGGACAAATAGAAAGCGTATTCAGTGACCAGAATAGAATGATTGAAAAAAATCTTAGAAGCTCTTATAAGCAGCTGGCATTGGCTCCGGCTGTGTATTCATTGAGATACTAGAAATCTTTGATAACGAAAAGGAAATCAAGCTGTTGAAAAGCTGGTAAAGTTTCCTCTTCTTAGCTTCGAGTGTGGGCCCATATATGGTTTAAAGTTTTGTTAAGCTATCAGATAATAACACAGGCACACAGCTTTCCTTGTGACCCTCTCCCTCTCACATACACCCCACAAATCAGATCCCAGCCGGAAAGTGTGGGCAGAACAATGGGAAGCAGATAGCATCTGGTGCTGTGAAACTAAACACAAAAGAAAGGAAGAAGAAAAATCACATACCGAGTGCTTAAGGAACTGTCTCCTTCCCTCTTCCACATTTTTTTTTGTTGTTGTTTGTTTTTTTGGTAACTTGATGAAAATTCAAATCTCAAAGCAGACCTTTGGGGTGGAAAGCCAGGGCAGGAGAGGAGGAAGGAGATAACCTGCATTTTCCTAAGACCAGGTCTGCTGCCTTTTCACATTGATAATTTGTTGAGAGGATCTGGGCAATGTCTTCTCTGGGCAAGCCTGCACTCCCTAAAATAAAGAGGAACACGTGATACCATCCATGGACTTTGATTCCACACTCAAGTGAGGTCCTCTACTATTCCATATCAACAGCACTTACTATTTGTCTGCTTCGAAATTGCCAGGCAGTGAGTCACAGAGTGAAAAAAAAAAAAAAAAAAAAAAAGGGGATGTGATTTCTAAGATCCATCTTGTACAGGCAGCAATATAAAAGGTGTAAACAATGTAGTATTGCTGTCATTCCTGCTGGCATATTATTAAGAGCATTTAGGAATCCACTAGATTCCTCTATCACATCCCAGTACATCTTTGTCTGTAGAATATATATAAATTGTGAAACTACTTGAAACCAACTTCAGGTCTTTTTTCTCTTTTTTTCCATATAACCAAAAAAAAAAAAAAAAACAACAAAAAACAAAAAACCAGCAGAGATTCAGTGAAAGCTCAAAGGCAGCTCTTGAAAAATCAGAAGTCAAAATGAGATGCAATGTTTCACACCACACAAATACTCGAGATTTGTCCTGCCAGCCTAAGTACGTGAGGAACCAGCCCTGTGCTCTACCCTTTTTATCCCTCTTAGCTGTGTAAACTACTCAAAACTGGAGGGCACATGTCACTTACACTGACATGCAAATCATTACTGCTTTGTCTGCCAGGAAATTTGTGTAAACCAATGCTGAGTTCAGGTTCATTATATTGACATTTTTACCAACAAGTAAATTGAAAGGTTACATTGTTGACATACCAGATGTTATGCAAACTGCTTTTCAACCCATGGTTTTCATACATCTCTATAAATAAATAAATTAGACACTTACAAATGGTGTGTGAATCAATATATGGTAAATCACCAATTTATATACACATAGCAAAAACTACTGTGTGTAAACCCCATATTTCACACAATGTCAAAACCTCCTTTTCCACCCAGTACTTTTCATTTTCCTGAAAATAGCTGTCATCTATGTAAATGTTTTCCCTCAAGACCAACTGTTCTTCGTGGTAAGAACAGTACACGGAAACCTGGGTGCCTGAATTAGCACATGGTGTTATCAATGGGAGTTAAGAATCCAAGTGAGAGTTAGGCTACAACACAGCTTTAAGGATTTGAGTTTATGTAGCTAACAGTGTAGATTTGCATGTGCTAATTTCAGGAACACTCATTTTTTTAATATGGATTTGCTCCAGTTTGGATTTAGCCTCGGGGTATTTTGACCCCCTCCTTCTGCATTTTTTTCTCCCTTGACTCAAATAACAAAAATGAGCAAAATGCTATTTGTCCAATGAAATGCTCGTGTGAGACTGTTTTCCCTTCTTGGTAATGCAAATGACCTTGGAAATTCAGCTTCTATGAAGTACAGGAGGCTCAGAACAAAATCACAAGGGTTGATACTGTGATTTTAGAATGGTGCTTCACTCCCTCGGTTTCAGGACTAAAACCAGGAGTGCCTGACCCCAGCTTAGCTTACAAAGGACTTCAGGTACCTCAGGCTCCACTACTGCAGCAGAGAAAATGGTGTTTGGTCCTTGTGTGGTCTCCCACTGCAATCATTATTGCTCTAGAAGTCCCCTGCAGTGCCCGTGATTTCTTGCCGTGCCCAGTTTCCAACGTATGAATTTATCGTGGTGTAAATCAGGGCAAAACAGATTGATATCCTACATCTCCAGCTGCAGAGAAATGAGTTTTCTTGGAATGATGGTGCTGCCTTCTGCCAGTTGCCTCATCTCCTGAGCAAAGCAATGTCATAACAACTCAGCTTTTCTGTAGGACCTTATATACATTCAACATACAGACACAGAACAGTCTCAATACACTCCAAAAGGCTCCTCCGAGCTGGAAGAAGCCTTGATCAATGCAGACCCCTCTCAACCAGTTGTGACACAGGACTGTGTCTTTCCCACTTTATAATTCTTTGCTGAGTGCTCATACTGAAATTGTTTCATAACCACATGAATTTGGAGTTTTCATTTCGCCCTTGGAAGAAATGTAGGGCCTGGCACACTGACAAGTATAACAGTGTGTAAAAGCACAATTAACTTATGCTCCCACCCCATTTTTTTACATTTCTAAGGACGCCCTGAGATTTCAGAGTGATTGTTTTCACTTCAGAGCCAGCAGCACACGCTCACTTCATCAGCAGTGCCGTGCAAAGCCAGCACGTTCGGCCACCGGCACGAGCCCCTGGCCCAGCGCTGGGCGAGAGAGCTCCCAGCACATCCTGCTCCTTCCCCTGCAACAGGCTTCCCAAACCAGGGACATGGTAATTAGAAAGGCCAAGGGGTGTTAAATCCGGTGCTAACAGACTTAGGCACCGTAATCCCTATTTTTTTTTCTTAGTACAATCAAATTTTTCATTTCAAAATGTGGATTTATCTATACATAAACAAATAGCACCTTAGAGGCTAAAGATCAAACAAAGTTTCTCAGTAGGTTTAAGTCAGGTTATGCCCAAAGATGCTGAAGTTATCTGCTTGCCAAATATTTTGAGATCTTGAATTCTCAACTCACCTTGATGAAACACAGATAGCTAAAAAGAAAATGGTTTCAGTCATTCCGTGTTAAGACCCCAACACTACAAATGTTTCTGAACTTTGGTATTTACCTGCTTTCCAAAGACAGCCTGGGAGAGCAGAGTAGTTGTAAATGTTTGCAGAATATGGCCCCTTCTCTCTGACAATGACGTGGTGTGTGGCTCAGACAGAGCAGGGTGTGAAAGTGGAGGTTTTTGAGGCAAGAAACTTTTTAGTTACTTGGAGGCTGTTGAATGAGCAAGGCTGAAGATCCCCATGCTGAACACGGGTGCTGTATCAAACCACTGCTTTGAATTTGGTTCCCTGATGACTTCAGTTTGCTGCCACTTGCTTCTCTGAGAACTCAATGACACCATGTACAGCATCTCACTAGCATTTCATCTTCTTCCTGATGCGTGTAGACTCCAAAAACTCTTTGTTGATCTCCCAATACATCTTAGCATTTGCCTATTTTGCTCTTAGTCACTCTGGTACTGACCTGTCTTTGGCAGCTACGTGTAAATATCTCAATAGTGAGTGGTGCTAACACAGACCAGAGAAGCTTTCAGATTTAATTGCCTTAATAGTCTCAAGTCAAAAAAAAAAAAAAAAA
>VYXC01006934.1:192811-245408 GCA_013397175.1 Platysteira castanea
AAAAAAAACCCAACCCAACCCTCCAAAGTTCATCTGTCTTAAATTCTCGTAGAGCTTGCTTTAGATATCCACCAGACTTGTCACTTCTAAGGGAGAATACTTCAAAACCACTATCAAGCTGACTGTCACTCCAGAACCGTCGTCCCTTGGATCACAACCGGCGCGAGGCTCCAGCCTGGGCTCACATTTCCAGCAGCACCCGACAGCACTGCACATGCCTTGCCTTTAGCACCAATCCCATACAGACATTCTGCCAGACACAGTCAGCTCTAGCTGGCCTGGCAACTTGCAAGCTCTCCCAGGCACACGGTCTGGAGAGCCTGGCTGTTACAGGAGGAACAGGCAGCTGCAGTAATGGATAAAATTGCACCTAAAAGCAGAACAAAACACCACCGGGCTGAGCCTTTGCTAGCTCTCTCACAAGCCTGTGCCCAGATCTGTGCAGGGTTTTAAAACTCTGTTTAAATACATGGATAAATCAATAAAAGTATTCTGCCACTCCCAAAAGTTGCAAGGGTCACAAATTAAAAGCAAAACACACATATATTCACAGGAAAGGCAAAGGGGACTGGGTAGTTTTATGTTGTGAAGCTTTGCTCTGTGGTTTCTGATTATTTTTTTAAAATTGATTGTTCATTTTTAACGGGCTCTAATGAAACACCCTTAAGCTCTGCAGTGGTTTACATCTATGGTTAGCAAGCCAAATACCAGCATGTTTTGTTTCACAAGTAGCATTAGAGATAAGAGAGGGTAAGATCATGCCCTGGTTTTACAAGGCTGTAAGAGGCACTTAGGGGCCATACAGTCTCCTGCTTGGCTGCCTAAAGCCTGCTCTGGTCATTAAATAATGTGAAAGGCTTATAATAACAGCTGGTGACTAATCTAGTCCTTTTGTACAAATGTTTTACATTTGTCACTATAACCACTGCAGAGAGACAGCTCTGCTCTCCCAAAGGCTGAATCTTGCCCAGAATTCTTTTTATTTACTCAAAACTGCACCCTTACAAGTCACCACTTGCCAAATATTACCACACCATGATGAGAGTTTACAGTCTGTAGTAGGTATAATCAAAAGATTGTAGTCACAGGATCTTTATGATACCAAGGTAAGATAAAATATTCAGCAGTAAAAAGGAGTGGGAAAGGTGTTAAATAAACTCTTTCTTTAAACTCCTTGAAACCACACTTTGCAACAGAAGTTTTCCTCAGTCTGCTGATGGAAAAGAACACCTCAGTTTTGTGTGAAGTGAAAAAAAAAAATTAAAATCAAACCAGTAGAGCACTGGGAGTAGAGATGCACCACAGATGCACCACAGCTAAAGTTCTCTATTGTGCAAGTCACAGCTGAGGTCTGTCAGACACTGACTCTCTGCTTTCCAGACACACAGGTTCATCTTTTCCCCTATTTCATGGTTTTAACAGATCACATATGAATTGCATATGAGAATCACATGAACCGAACATGTCTCTCTGTCAGTTCAGTGCCTCTTCCCTCTTATTAAAGAAATAATATTGCATTCTTGAACATCCCAGGACATTGGTGGGTCATCCTAGGTGAATGGCAAATTATTTCACTGAATGAATTTCCAGATCAGTTTGTGACTTACACAACGAGGTGCAGCCTGACAGTGAGCGTGAACCTGGACTTGACCCTGATATCCTGGAGAAGGACCAGCAGCCTCCTTGTTCTAACGAAATTATAATTGTTCACCTTCCTCTCTATGTGGTCATTTATATCTTTTCTACTGGCCTACTTCCAAGTGAAGGTCCAAGCATTAACCTTGCTTCCAGCACTGTAACTGCACTTCTCGGGAATGTCAGCTGCACACTGTCCCGTGTAATTCAGAGAATACAGATTCCTGTTTTCCTCAGACCCTTTGCCTTCCTGGCAGCAGTTTGGACACTTTGATATCGTAACGCCTTAAAAAGTTAAAAATTCCAGGTAACAGAGATGATGATATTTTTCTTCTACTTGTGCAGGCCAGCTTAGGACCAAAGAATAGTACAGCCCTTGTCTTGAGTGAAGCCAAGTCCTGTCTTTGGTAGTGTCTTTGTATATTCAGGAAGGGAGAAGAGACAAAACTGATGCCTTGAGCTGCTTAAAGTGTTAAAGCAAAGATTTCACCAAAATCTCATTTCTTATCAACCAAAATGTTCCTCAGCTCAGTGTAAGTTGCTGCAAAATCTAGATGTTTTAAAAAAATACCCTTCTCAAACTATAAAACATTTAAATGTTTAGTTTTCAAGTTTTCAGAAGGAAGTATCTTCATTTTTCATTAATAGTTTTAAACATCGATTTTTAAAAAAATTTAAAGCTTAAAAAAATTAAATTAACAAAACCAATTAAATGAACAAAAATTAAATTCAATTTCCCATTCAACCCCAGAAGGAGCTGACAGCTTTTCAGTTCACACACTTTTTAAAGACAGATTGTTTTGAATGCACTCAAAAGTTCTTCACAAATATTTTCCTGCGTGTTTTCAGAATCGCCAGAATGTAAAAATAGCCATGGCCGCACCAGTAAGTTCCATGGCTGTGAAGGACACAGACTCACATGGCCTCCAACAGCTGTATTCCATCTAATTCTCCTACTGCAGCTTTAGTTTCCTCTTGGTTTGGCAACGCGGAAGGTCCGGAATATCTTGTGGACAACATTAGGCACGAGAACATAGGTAGAATTTAGTCTGCCTGAAAACAGCAGTGAACTCATGGACATTTTCCATCTCCTGCTGGTCTTCCAGGAATGGTGCCACTCTAACCTACCTCTTTCTCCTCCCTCTGTGTATGACTCTGTTCCAGGGGTACATCTGGGCTCTGCAAACGCATAAATGCACCACAGTGGTGCCAAGGAAGAAGCCAGGACTGGCATCAGGTGAAGGGAAAGAGAATCTTGCCAAGGGAAAAGAAACCTAGGAGTGATGAGTCAACTAAATTCTCAGAAAGTGAGCGCTGAGATGAGATGGGATGGGATGCTCTGGTGACAAAAGGAGATGTGACTCACAGGAAAGTCACATGAAATACAAACGTGTTGCCCAATGTTCCCTGCCGTGTCCGGGGACGGGTAAGTCCTCACAGAGGTATCACCAGGAGGAAACTCTGCTGGCTGGGTGTGGTCATCTCTTCCCTGAAATCCAGAATCAGAGACTGAAAGAGGAACTAAAAAAGATTCTGCAAAATTTGTGCTTTTTCATAAACCTTTCCTAATGTTGCACTCTTTGCACCAAGATCAGCTATGGAGCTTTCTTTCGTGACTTACACTCAATATCTATTATCATCATCAATTGGTCCCAAATCGAGAGCTCCTCTGCAATAAATCTGACTGTTGGAACAGTGAATGCCAAATCACGCTCTATCCAAGAAGCTTAATATCTAAATGTAGGACAAGAGAGAGACAGAGACAAACAACCAAGAAATAAAAGAGATCTAAAGGAGAACAACAGTGATAAGCAGGAGTCCCAGCACATCGTGTTCCCTGGCATTGCCAGCTCCCTTTGTAGACATCATGGAAGGGAAAACTTTATTCTCTTGGTCCAAAAATAACCTATATTTTGAATGTTTTGTTATAAATCTGTTTTGATCAGACATGGGATCTCTGGAATGAGAATAAACATAGGCTATCTTACCAGACAAATAACTCATTGGGTGTTTATCTTTGAGCTGTTTTTCCCAAACAGTTTTATAATCTACACACACACATATTTAATTGTATGCTTTACATGAAATGACACTCATGCTGTGCCTTAGCCTCATCATGAAAACATATTTTCTGGAAAATTCAGACATTTTTATAAAAAAAGATGTTGTGACTTGTAGTGGACATGATCTTGTAGCAGTTTCTGGCTTGAGAGGTTACGGGGATCAGGCCAGAGCTGCACCTCCTGTGTTAGGAAGCAAAGATCTTTCTTATATGAAAATAGGTTGAATTAAAGAAGTCAACAAAGAACCACCAATGACACCATCAAAAATTAAGCCTAATTTTCTAAGATAATTCAGCCCAAACTAAACTTGGTGGAAATACTCCAACTGACATCAGTAGAAGCCAGTCCTAGGTATAGCATAGAGAATTTTATAAATAGAAGTGTTGGCATGTTTTGTTTGCACAGCAGAACTATAATTTTTTAATTCTTTGAGATATTCATATGCAAGGTCCAGTTAAAGTGAAGGCTCTGTCTCTACCTGAATCACTCCTAGAACTCAATGTGACTTGTTCTGTTCCCATACACAGGAAGCCCTCATAGTCCAGCCACAGAGGAAGAGGTAAATTTAATCTGTTCAGTGCCCTTCTCATCCAAGCAAAGAGTGGAATTACAGGGGAGGAAATGAGGCGAGCCTCAGCTCAGCTTGCTGGCAAGAGCATCTCAGGCTGTGTGGGGTAGGAGACGGGAAAGCAAAAAGGCCTCCTGAGGTTAAACAGCCACCAGCAAATTACTGGCCTCCCTCAAACTGGAGGAAGCAGGGAGGAGAGGGATTTGAAGGGATACCAAAATTCCTGCTCAAGTTAGCAAAAGGATGATGCAGTTTAGATATTACCTATTGCACTGGGAAATACCTGTGGGCACACCATACAACGCTCCCAGGCACAGGGTGGGATTGCTGGGCTGCCCTGTGCAGGGCCTGGAGCTGGACATTGATGGCCCTCGTGTGTCCCTTCCAGCTCAGGGTATTTTATGATTCTATGATTTTATGATAACTTAGTGCAGAGAAATCCAAAGACATCTCAATTTTTTAACTTAGGTCTGCAGATAGATATAAATCTAAAAACCTTCACCTGGCACTGCAGCAAGCAGAGGCCATTTTCAAAAAGGACAGTGGCTCCCACCCACAATGGAGCCTCTCTAGCTCCAAAACCATTATTGGAGATTTTAGTTTAATTCTCTACAACCTCTAACTCAGGACACTAAACCATTTTCTTCTACATAACTTGTCCAAACCAGGTTCTGAACAGCAGTGAAATAAAGTGTTTATCATCAAATAGTACGAGTTTGGTGGCTGAAATAAGCTGCCAGTAGCACTGATGAGGCCTCAATCAGGCAGGATTTAGCAGTGCTGTACCACCAGCATTGCCCAAAGCACACTGGAAAAGGACTGTCTGACCACTGCTACCCTGGGGACCTCCAGGGAAATGAGATGTATCTCATGAGCTCCTCAATCAGCAGAAATTGGAACAAAAACAAATAAAACAGTTGGTGGTCTCAACTGTGTTTCTTGTGGGCAGTCACCCATGTTGCAAAAGCTTTCCTTGTGATGGGCACTAATTGCTCTCCCTTGTGAGAGACCTTAGTCAAGAAGTCAGAAGTGAAATTATAACAGAGAGTAAAGGTCAGGGTGACAAAAGCATTTGGGTGCCTTGCCCCAAACAAGGAGCCTGAACGTCCAGCAGAACCAATGGCAATGCTGGTCCCTGTGTAGGGAAATCGACCTGGACTCACCTGACCCACATTTAATCAAATGTAGGTGATCAGTAAGTTGCTGTTTCAGGGTTTCTCTACAAAGGAGGAAGAAAGGCACCTCCAAAATCAGATCAGAGCTTCTGTGGGACACTCATCTTCCCTGAAGCTGCCTGTTTCAATCGTCAACAGAGAGGAAGATCGGCACTAAAATCTCCGAAAACTGCCCATTTTGAGGTGTCCTGAACCTTGGCCTGTGTATCTACACCACTCTGCAGACCAGCCCTGATTGTAGGATCTCTCTCACCTCATCCTACTGCCTAAAACACAAGCCTCTAGTTTAATTTGGCCTTCCTCATGCTCCCTGTTGGGAAGCACTTCCCCGTTGACCCAGATGGACCTTTCACCAAAATTTGAGGCTTTGAGCTTCTTTAAACTGAGCTTGGTGTCTGCTCTCCTCTTCATGGTCTGTGAACGAAGCTCAGAGCTGTTGCCAGGCTGGAGAGGAAGATCTTGAATCTTGGATTTGAGATCTTGACTTCTGAATCATTAGTGAGTTATCACAGTTATGGGAAGGTGCCAGGCTGAGAGAGGTGCACGCCCTCGGTGCCGTGACATTTATGGAGAAGTGCACAAAGCAGTGCGGAAAAGCAGTTCTGAAACTGCACTTTTTCAAAGAAATCAGATGAAACAGGCAGTGATTCTCAAACCCAAATGTTAGTTCTCTAATCAGAAAGCAGGTCACTGCATGTTTCTCATGAACAATATATTTGTGGTAAACCATTTAGATGCAATTTCTAATACAAATAGAGTATCTTCATTGCTAATAAGCTCAGAACATACATATGTCTTTTTCGGTTAAAAATATATTTTTAATTCCATATCTAATCTTATTTTTAATAATTAACATGTAGCTTTGTTTATAGAATTGAGATTTTTAGAAAAAAGAATTGTAGGAAATACAATTTCTTCATATTTATCCTCTGAGGCCCATATGTATATAATAATAGATCCTAGATATTCTTGTCATTACAGAGATATCCTCAAAACCTTAATTTTAAGGAGCTCCCAATCAGAATCTTGATCCTGAGGGATCATGAGGAGTTGGCAGAAGGTTCTTGTGAAAGACACTGTGAAATTGTACATACCTGGTGGCAAGAAAGGGGTATTTGGTGTGATGTGGACAAGCCCTTTAAGTCAGTCATTGCTGCATCTTTTTCCCTCTGAGGCGTAATCCTAGGTTTTATTTGTCTGTGTGTTCCCTGCAGGAATAATGTAGAGTGGCAGATCTTCAGGCAAGCAAATTTACAAGTGGGCTATGTCACACAGTGTCAGAGGACACATTCTGGAGGCTACAAAGAAACAGAAAACAGAATCAAATGAAAGATTAACAGTCAGATTAGATGTGACAAAACTGGTAATATGGAATTTCATTGAAATCAGTTTAATATTTCTAAGAAGGTATCTGGTTGGTATTTGGTGAGAATGATTTTCTAACGTGATATTTCAATGCTCAGAAATGCCAAATGTTTAAAAAGTCACCAATGGCGGTGTTTCAGAGGAAAATGTTGACATTTTTTCACTTGAACATCACTGATATTTGGGGAATATCTACAAAAGCTTTCCAAGACTTAGCCAACTGTACAAACTACTCACAAAAGGAGAGTAGAGAGGGAAGGGGGGCATTCTTAGCAGAGCAAACGGGGTTTAGGATAACAGGAGCAGCTTGATGCTGAGTGGGAAGGTGAGTTTGTGCAGTAACTGCTCTGATCTGAAATGTAATGTCCAACCCCATCTCCTTTTTAACTTCAGCTCGGAGAGAGTGTCAGATCCCAGTGTAAACTTTCCCATCTGTGTTATTCTATTAACTGAAAGGGAAAGGGATTAGCATGTGTACTTGTCACATCTTTTGACCTGTTGCATACTGAGACTCAAGGTAATGTTAAAGCAAACAGCATTCTTCTCCCTCTGCCAGGATAAGCAGGGCACGGGGGTGGCTTTTTGTGAGAAGAAAAAGAAAGCCAGACCACGTAAAACAAAGTATGTACCCTGTGCAAAAATAAATCTTGGACGCTGAAGATTTCCAAAGGGTATACCTTAAACAGGGTGAGAGAGAGAGAGAAAACATTTGAGAGGAAAGTTCCCTTCCCTGCCAAGCACCAGATGGAGGGCCTTCCCACGGAAATAGCTGCAGAAGACAGATCGCTGACAGAAACCTCTGCCAAGAGAAGGGGGTCCCACTCACTGTGCTGGTAAAAGCTCAGCGGATGAGAGCAGAATCCTCTGATTAAAACTCATGCTCCAGAGAAGGGAGGTTGGAATGTGGCACAATGCTCTTTAACAGTGTGGCCCACCTCCCCAAAGGAGCCAGGTTTTGGAAGGGTTATATGGTTTGGGGCTTTGTCCCTTTTCATACAGATCCTGTTTTTGCCCTCACTGTGAGTTTGTAGTGCACACACACAGACATGCCTAATGGCAACAATAATCTGCTTTGCCTCTCCTTTCTTCTGCATTTTATTTCCACAAGGCCTCTGCAGTGACTGGGACGAGATGAAGCGTTGGATGCTGACACTGATAGAGAATCCATTTGGGGATAGAGGGTTTAATGAAGCTGGGCACCAAAAATCTCTTTTTCAAAGGTTTCAGTTAACTTGGCACTAAATTATTCATAGAAGAAGAAACTGAGGGCTTTCTGCTCCTTCTGCTTTTTTTCCTGGATGTTTCTAATTCCTTTGTAAAAGTCCATAGGAGTGCACGCCCTTGGTGAAAGAAGAAAACAAACACAGCATCTCCAGGACAAACCAGTCAGTTCAGCAACGAGAAAAAAGGCAATTAAGTGTATTGCTATCACAGAGAGCCAAAGGAATGGGACAGGATGAGCAGGGCGCAGTGTGTTAGGAGAGAGGCTCTTCCAGGCAGGCCTAGCAGGTACACCCTGATATTCCCATTTGAACAAGAGCCATTAGATTACTGCTACGGCCAAGGCTTGAGCATCTGATGTCAACAGAGCAGACAATTAATACAAAACATTAGCCACAACTGAGGCCCAGTTCCACTTTTGGATGGTTTTCCCTGCTTACACTGCAAGAACAACATCAACAAATTAAATTGAGTTCAGCAGTAAACGATCAGATAGCAAAACATAAGAGGAAAAGATGAGGGAGGTGAATTTTTTCAGCCTGAAAAACCTAAAAGTTAAAGAAGGGACTTTAACTGGTGCCTTCTACGACTGATAGATGGTCACACAGGAGATCGAGTCCAACTTTTCTCAGATACAGTGAAAGGATAAAAGGCAACGATCACAAGTTGCAACAAGACAAATTCTTACTTCATTAAAAATAATTTGAAAGGAGGACAGTTAAGTTCTGGAACAGGTTGCACAAAAAGATGGTAAAACACCTAACCTTGCAGATTTTTAAAACTTGACAGAACATGGCCCTGAGAAACCTTCGCTACCTTTGAAGCTCGCCCTTTTTTAAGCAGGGGCAAGATGATCTACAAATGCCAGTTTCAATCTGAACTAGTCCATGAGTGCCAATTATAATTTTTGCATTGATATAGACAATCACCTTCCAAAATCCCCATCTCTTACCTCAACCCTAATGTCCTCCTCTAAATGAAAATTTTTTTTCATTACTACAAACCAGAAAAGCTTTGCTGGAAATGGAGTCTGCACCACCTGCCCTTGGTGCCTTCATGGCAGGGTTTTAATTCTCTGTGAGCATCATCATCATCACCATTTATGACAAAGAGGTCGCCAGAAAACAGTGCAAAAATATTGTCAAAAAGTTCCCTTGAAACACTGTGCGTTTCTTCTCACTGGCAGAGCCATAATGGTAGGAGTTTGTAGAGAAAACAATTAAGGGTGACACACAACTTTCCTGCAGTGACAATTAGGAGTATTAAAATGAATTTATCAGGGAGACACGAAGAATATTCTGATTTTCCCTTGATCATTTTAACAGGAAATATTTCCCCATACTTTGTAAAATATTAGGCAAAGCTGGGTTAAAGTTGTAGAGAAACTCAAGGGAGATGGTGCATGGAGTGCAGGGAGCAACACTGAGCTTGTCCTGTGTTGTGGGGCACCAAATGAGATCCCAGACACCACTGCTGGGATCTGGCACCATGGCTAATGGTGTTTCCAGAGCAGGTATCAGCCCCTCTCTGAACAGACTATTGAACTAAAGTCTGTGGCAGGCTGTTGTAATAAATGCAACCATTTCAGTGCTGTGATTAGAAATGTTTACAGGATGATATTTTGGCTAAACAAAGAAGGCATTTTTGGGAGGCCATGTGGCTTGGGTTGTTGTTTTGCTGAAAGACAAAAAGAGGTAAGAGCCCTCAGCCTTCACCAGATTTAGTCTTATCCCTTGCCATGACTGGAAGGACCAGGCTGACAGCACAGGGCAGTGTTATCCCAAATTTCCTCATAGAGCAACATTACCTCCTCATTTTCTTCTCAGCTCCTGAATCATCTTTATGGACTTGCCTCAGAGCAGAACATAAACTGCTCCATCCTCAGCCTAAGGCTCCTCATGCTGTGCAAGCACGGGATGCAACCTTGACACCACTTCCATGGTGCCATCCTTCCAGAAGAGATGTAGGTAGCGGTATTTGTACAAATTTATAGCCTGATACCTCCAAAATGAGATTTTCTAAGTTCATTGTAAATGCACTGGCTGACAGAATAATTCCAAACACAGAGTCTTGACAAGATCTGTGCAGAAGTTTCTGGTTTTATCTCTGATATTAGATATTAAGAGGTCTAATTACCCAAAGTCAGATGTGAAGCTGCCTGGGTTCTAGGCTTGATATTCACACAAACAGACTGTCCTTTTTAATCGAGTGAATAGCTTTTTTATAGCTGTGTCCAATAATGTACATGTAAATATGCATGCACATAAATACAGAAACACACACACATGTTTTGGTACTGCATACTCCAGAAAAGAGGAGCAGGGAAAACACAGCAGGGCCCTGTTTCACATCACAGATTTCCAGTCTTCTGAAACAGACAGACAATACATGTTTTTTCCAGGATTATTTAACCTGTGTACCAAGTCAGTGGTCTTTAAAAAGACCCCCAAACGCTCAACAGAACTTACTAGGACTGCTCAACTGTTACATTTTTGTTGAATTTTTTTTTTCTCTTCTGTCTGAAGAGAATATCAGTTCAAGGACCAAGCATTTGTAGCCCATTTGGTGGTGTTCTGACACCAAAATGCCAATATTCCCACTACCAGGGCTGAAAGGCTGAAGGATGCACACAGACAGGCACACAGCCCCCAAACCCTGCCATGCTCTGTGTGCAAGAGACATTTCATGATTTATCCTTATTTAGTAGGAGCAAAGTAAAAGGAAAACATGGTGTGGGACATTTTAATGTTTTAAGCATTTCTATTTACCTGTTTAAATAATGTAGCAGTTTCGTAAGTCGGGATTGTTCAATACCTTCTTTTTCACTGTCTATTTAATTTAACCACAATTTATGTCTTCAAATTCTCACTAACAATTCATATCATCTCCTTTATGTCATAGCTGGTGGGGTCTGAGATCTGTACAGGATGGTGACATTTCTGATAAGAATATCTTCAATTTTTTATTCTTTAGAACAGGTGAATAAAACGATTACCAAAGCGTTGCCCAAAGTTTTTGTAAAGATAGAGACCTCTCTTTACAGGGAGGAATTCAGATCAAGTCTCTCTCTGAAACAATAAGTAATACTGAATGGCACTTGGAGGATCACATAGGTTTAAAAAAGTAGGTTTTTTTACCTAAGTTGTGAAAAACTCCACTGGCTTCAGTGGAGTTGGGGTTTTACCCTGAGTGTTCTGAAGAGCAATATATCCTCTGATTGCCTAAGTGAGACCAGGATAGGTCTGGTTTGCACTTGATCTTCCCTAATTTCACTCATTAGGCCCCAGCCTTTGGGTACCTCTAAACTCAGTGCAGACCCTGTTCTGTCACCATCCTCCCTGCAGTCAGTGCTGTCCACACGGTTGATATAAATAGTAAATAAAAAGCAATTTTGCCAGTGAAAAATAATTTCAGATTTGTCTGTCTACCTTACGTGGATATGGGTGTGAATAACACAAAACAAAAGCAGAGTTCATTCAGCATCAGTCTGAGTTTTGAACCATGGTACATCATGATCTAGAAGCCAACAAATTGCTACCACTTTGCTTATTCCTTCCCACTAACAAAGTCCATCTACATCAACACAGAGTCCACAGAGAAGTCTCTAAAAGGAAAAAAAAAATCAAGCTAAATCAACTCTCAAATTCCCATGTAAACTGAGTTTAAGAGTGGAAAATTTCTTTTACCTATTCTTTGGGTGGTACAAAAATCTAAAATTCCTATAGCCCTGCTTCCCTGGGCCAAGTCAAACAAGGATATTGTCCTTTTAATGTCTTAAAGGCTCTGTTTTCTTGTAATGCCAAATGCAATATTTTTTTGAAAACACTACACCAGAAGTTTCCCAGCTGAGAAAACAGGCTGGTGAAAAATGGTTTCAGAAAACGAAATAAACCATGCAAAAGCTGTTCAGGGTGTGTGTATGAAATGAACATCTGGATTTGGCTTGTTAAACTGCCTCTTTTTTTTACCTCTCCCCCCGCTTTTCTTTTTCTCACAGCTGTTCGAAAGAGTCCTAAGGGCAAAGAGACAGGTCAATGGACTGGGTTACACCTTTTTTTTCTTTTCCTTTTTTTTCCCAAACCTCTTTGCACCTACACAAGGAATCCAGGCCACATGTGTGTTTCATAAGTGGGCACAAACACATGAGAGAAAAAAAAAAAAATCTCAATTCCTGTTGGTTCTTTGGAGAGACACTGAAGGAAAAATAAACTCCGGATTTCAAATTTTCTCTCTCAAAAGAAGAAACCTTATGGTTCCAATAAAATATTTCTTTAAAAACCCAATAGATTTTTTTTTTTTAAATTATGGTCTTTGCAGAGTATATATATTTCTCTGTTCCTTTAGAGAGGAATAACAATGGGTTAATTCCTTACCTGCAGGAGCAGGAGGAAATTATAAAATGCCAATGGCTTGGGTTCACTGAACTGAGTCTTCCTATAGCACGAAATAGATACACACGTTTATACTGAGTGGGTCCTTATTTAATTTCAGGCTGCAACTTCCCCAGTCCAGTAATGAAACAGAGAACAAAAGGAACTGAGGAATGATCTGGAGATGAGATTTCCTGAGGAGCAGAGGACTCACCTCTTCCTCCTGCCAGGATGCCCCTGACACTGCTGCAGCCATGGCCAAGTGCAGAGCATCTTCCAGCTGTGACGGGGCTGTAGGAAGCTCCCTCCCTTGGCTCTTTTAGTCAAGGTCTAAGAGTTCTGTTAGGTCTGACCTTAGCCTTGGGCCCAGTGTCTTTACCACACATCTCAACCATCAGCCAAGGCTGCAAAGGTACCTCCAGTCGACTGCCAACGCCCTCCATGCAAACACCCCGTTCCTTTGAGCCACGACTCACTGGACCCTCATGGAGACACCCATGGAACGAGGCCACCCAGCCTGAGCAGACACTGACAGCAAGCCCACCCTCTTTAGCTGAAGCTCTGTTTTCTGCCCAGCCATTAACAATTCCTGTGCTCCCTGTGCACACTTCCACACATATCACAGAATGATAACATAGCTGGAAGTCACCCATCAGGATCATCAAATCCAACTTCTGGCCCTGCACAGAACACCCCAAAAATCCCACTCTCTGCCTGACAGCGTTGTGCAAACACTTCTTGAAATCAGACTGGCAACTGCCCTGGGGAGCCTGTTCCAGTGCTCACTGTCTGGATGAAAATTTCTTTCCTGATACCCAACCTAAACATCCCCTGACTCAGCTTTTCAGCTTAGACAGAAGTATTGCACTTGTGGGTTGATCTATATAAATACCCACCTCCTGCTGCTCAGAGGTTTTGCACACACAGGTGGAAGAGTTTGTGACCCTTGAAAAAAACCTGAACCACGAATATTTACTCCAATTCCTTTTACTGCTGCTCCTCTGAATTCTGCTTGGGGTTGGTTGCAATACTGCAATCCAGTAAGTACAAAAATAAGTCTCCAGATCCTTGAGTTTGTTTGAGGAATCTTACTTTGGATAGAAAATTGATGCTGAAAATTAAATACCTGAGTAAAAACCCTTTGCGAAACACAAGTGCTGGTGCCAGGAAAGAAGCTGTATTGCTTAACATTAATGCTATAACAGACAAGGCAATGATATTTCCTGGAAAAAGCCTTTGCACAGTAGCCTGCATTGAAAAGCCAGTGCTTGGCAATAGGGGCTGCATGTACAGAGCAGATGAAACACACAGTGACAGTGTTGAGCTTTGGGCAGCTCTTCCACATGGGAGAAGAGAGGGCAGTGCCTTTTTGTTGGTGTGACGACCCTGGATTTGAACTGTGTAAATATTACCAAAAAAAAAGTGAACAACAAACAGTGCATAGAAAAAAGATCCCACTCCAACCCCAGCACTGGCTTGCTTGGCCTAGGTCAGACCTAGGTCTGAATGGGACAAGAAGACAAACCTAAATCTGAAATAGAAACTTGCCAGTGGGACTAAATACAAGGGTATGCAGTGACAGAACAAAGGGGTATGACTTCAGACTGAAAGGGAGTAGATTAAATTAGATATAAGGAACAAATTCTTCCCTGTGAGGGTGGTGAGGCCCTGGCACAGGCTCCCCAGAGAAGCTGTGGCTGCCCCTGGATCCCTGGGAATGCCCAAGGCCAGACTGGACAGGGCTTGGAGCAACCTGGGGTAGTGGAAGGTGTCCCTGCCAATGGCAGAGGTTGGAACAAGATGAGTTTCAAGGTCTCTTTCAACCCAAACCATTTGATGATTCTATGATTGTTCTATGATTCTTACATTAAGCTGGTCCAAAGATTGCTCTAGGCCACAATGCTTGGTCAGTAAGGAACTAATTTGCCCATATTTTCCAAGTTCATATCTGCTTCAGTCGGGTTCAAAGACAGACTTACCTTAAAATCCAGCTGAAAGTAAAGTCAATTCCCCTTCTTTTCTCTCCTACCTTATTTTTTTTTTTAAATAAAAGACCGTGAGAAGAGCATGGCAGTGAATATTATTTATGGAGCACCTAATAAAAATGCTGTGGAGAAATAATTACTGGAAACATCTGACTGTGTGACTGTAAATGCCTGGGCCCCAGCACGCTGATTTAATGGACCACTGCTCTAGTCTGTTATGCCTTGTGCTACCGACTGCAACCCCCTGCCCTCCTGTTAAACCCCTCACATCGCTGCTAGATCAGGGCTGGATTCTGCAAGGTTTGTGGCAATTTTCCAGAGAGGGATAATGTGAGCAGGGGTGACTCTGTGTTCACAGGGAGGCCTGGAGCCAGCCCTGGGAGAGAAAAAGTGCTTCGTGAAGAAATCACAGTGAAAACCTGGAGAGTTTGTGGTTCTGGGACTGAATAATGTTTCATAATCCAGACCCCAGGTGCTTTAGGTATTTCTGAAAGACACTGGCTAGATGTTAACTCTTCCTCTTTTCCCTTTTTTCCAATCCATTTATTATTCACAAGCCACCAAACATTTTCATTTTTGGCAGTTTTTTCTTTTCAATATCCCTTTATGACCTCCTGAACCCAGTGGTACAAAGCCATGCAGCCTCCCTTCACAAAGGCCACTTCTTACTCAGAAATACTTGCATCCCCTCCACTGATTCACAGATAGATGCAAAAATGTCAGAATTCACAAAACACCTTGTCAATGACATGAAAAACACGAGGATTTGAAGTTCCTGCTTTCATTTGCAAAAACAGTCCTGAAGAAAGACCGGAGGGCTATCATTTAACTGCTGCTGCTGACTTGCTAAATGAACAGGAGAAAGTAAAAGGCAGCTCACTGCCGCACTGACAGCAAGAACAAAATCACATCCACTCCTTCTGAACCCAGCAGTTAACACGTTTCTTCAGTTTTTTCTTTTCCTTTTTTTTTTTTATTGATGGTTTTAATGTAATATTTAAGTTGGAGCTAAAACAGACCATGGAACATTAAATCACTACCAAATGCAAATTTACCTATATATCTGAACTCCATTTTCTCCTACATTTACAAAGCAAAATTCTACCATTGAACTGCAAGTTCCTATTGCATTTAATGGGAGGCAGCAAACTCCAGACATTACTTGGAATATACATGCACTTATCTTGTTGTTACAGGTCTCCCTCGCAGAACTAAAAGAGAGCTTTAGTACCAGACAGTATCTCTCTGGGGTCATACCCACTGAATAGTGTTTTTTGAAAGGATTATTTCAAAGGAACTCTGAAAAAGAATCTAATGACTTGCAAGCTACAGGATTGCAGCATGGGAGGAAGTAGATAATGGAATATGACAGCAATGCATTTTTCATAAACCCAGTGACTTCTATCATAACGAGAAGCCCATCTATAATTCGGAGAACCCCCCCAGAAGGAGACCTGGGCTGTTGCAGAAAGTGCACTGGAGTACGAAATGAAACAATAATGATGATGATGTTACTGATGAGTCCCACAGCTCTGTCTTCCCTTCTGTCTCGCTGAGGTTCAGGCAAGAGGAGCCATTCCAATCCCCCTCTGCCTCGGCATCACTAACCAGGGAAGCTCAGAGCACACATCAGAGACCTCATGATAGATGCGAAGCCCCAGAGAAGAGGCTGCTCTTTATCTGCCGAAAGTTAAGGCCTGCATCTGCTCTCAATTAGCAGGCAATTAGGGGAGTTGAAAACAAACCTGTTTACATTGGCTATGAAGTCTAAAATAATTTGTGAGATGTCAGGGCAGGATATTAAGATGTTAATGATCTTGTTTCTGCACTTTGTTGCGTGCACTGTAGTATTGCATCTTCCTTCCGCGGCTCCGCGTACAGCGCTGGATTGATTGACTTCTGGGAGGGAGAGAAACCCCCAGGGGCTGCTTTGGCTGGGTGGAGAAGCTGTGTTTACAAATAGTATGTATGGGAGACCTGAGGACAAGGGCTTCTTTGAAAGAAAAACAGGGGTGGATGTTCATTTGTAATTGTGAAATAATGTCATGTCATGGATTACAGCCTTCAGAGGTTTCAACCACAATTCCCATAGTGAGGGCCCAGGCTGTGATCTCCTGTGAGTGTCAGAAACAGTGGCGGAAAAATCTCAAAAAACGCTGTTTGCACCCTTTGCTGGAGTTATTCCCCCAGCTCTCCCTCCACAAATCCCACCCAGGCAGGTGATCACGGCACAGGGAAGCTCTTTGCCCCACTGAGACATCTAAGGACAGCTGTGATCTCTGAGCTTCAACCTAACATCTGAAATGGGGTCCTGCTTATTTCTGTGTCCCTTCCTCACAAATATCTATTTACACCATTAACTCTTTCAGAAGAAAGTTTTCACCACTGACCTCTCATTTCAGCAGCATCACAATGGGGAGGTTGCTTAATGTTCAGCTTCTTGGCTTCACTTGGGTCATTTCTGGGCTGCCACATGAAAAAAAGGTTTGCACGAACATTTATTCTCCTTGGGCACAAAATGAAAAGCAGCATCAGCGTCCTTTGTTTCTGAAATCACAGAATTCGTTTCCATCAGCACAATATGGTACAAGAACAGTGGGATTGATGAGGAAAGTGCAGAAACACCTGCCCGGAATGTGCATTTTGTACCTTATTTAATACAATCAGTACATTCTTATGGGCTGCCCACATTAATTCTGTCAAACTTGCAGTGGGGCTTATTGCCATATTGACCTTATATGACACAGTCATCACATCTATCTTTGAGTCACAAAACCCAATAATTCTGGTAAATAATCCACTCCAAGTTGACAAAATTAAATTTTTACTGTTCCCACTAATGAACCCTGTTACTGTAATTATTTATGTCATGTAAACAGACTCTGAATAATTCACCCTGCCCTCAACAATTCAAAAAGCCAGAGAACAAAAAGTGCACCACAGGTGCCACTGTGCCCTCTTGTGTTCTCCTTTGGGCCATCTCCTCTCTTGTCCTCTTGGCTTTTTTCATCACATGCCATGGATCCAGCTCTAATAAGAGCCAGGTGCTCAAGCCCCCAGGCTACAAAATAGCTTTAATTACAGTATTAATAGCATTCTGCTAAATCACAAAAAAATCCTAAATAGGTCAGTATTTGTGGTTATATTTTTCAGTGTCCTGGTGCTTGTTTTCTTTTCAATTTTATGTTTCTTACTGGCATTTATAATGCCTAAGAGACATTCCAGAGGCCAAAATAGAGGTGATCTGATCTTCACATGATATTCCTAACTTTCCATAAAAAGAAATAGCAGGAGGAGATCAGATCTACATTATACCAGCCCCAGAGGTACACCCTTCAGTCTTGACCTCCTTAGATGAAAAGCAGAAGAGCTCAGTATTATTAGTATTTATTGTTATTATCTTAATTGCTACTATTATTAAGCAGCCCATGAAATATATTAATATAAATAACACAAACATAGACATTGAAACACAAATTCAAGCACAAAGAAAGACACCTCCTATTTACCAAATATTAAACTAAATTTCTTTAATACTTTCCATTAATAACTCCTGCAGATGCATGAGTCAGTAAATATTACAGGTTAGGATGAATGTGGACAGTATGGGAATGCCAGCTGAGCTCCTTGGTGGATACTTATTACTGAAAAGAATAAAAAAAAGGGGCTCTGCTACAAGAAAAAATATTGTATTAATGTAGGTTCTGTCATTAACATTCAGATCAAGCCAGTTCTGTTCAGAAGTTGAAAAAATCAAACTGTTGCTGGTCCATTTGCTGGTGGAGGGAGCCTGTCCTGCACGGGGGGAGAGGGAGCCGCAGGCTGACAACTTTGTTCCATGAAGGCTTGGAAAGACACTTCTGTTCTGCAGGGTGCTGGAAAGAAAACTTTCCCAGAACTTTCCCAGAAGGAGAATCGTGGCCACGGGCATCACAGCTCTGCTGACTGTGCTCCCCTCATGCAGCCCCACCATGGGGTGCTGGTGATGCCTTGAAGTGGCCACCTGAAAACAGAGGTTACACAAGATTGGGAGAATAAAAGCAGGTATTTATCTGAAGGGCCTTCAAAGGTACACCTTGGTCAGTCAAGAGGCTACACCCAAGATGGACCCTGGGTCATGGGTTTTTCACACTTTTATAAGTTTGGTCCATTTGTGTATAAGGGTTAATTCTCCAATTATAATTTCAGGTAGTGATGTAATTACCCCAAGTTTGCTCCCCCTGTCCAGAGGCTCAGTTTACATGTTTCAGGGCCTGGGACAACAAGGTGCCCGTGAGTTCAGGCCCAGAGAGGGTTTGTTATGTCTAACCAGCATGAGAGAACAGCAGCTAGCAGGCCATAGGAAGTTTCAGACTTACATACTAGGCAGTACAGGATCTGAAAAATATAAAAGCTAAAACCTGAGGCATATCACCAGGCAGTGATCTCTCCTCCACGGCTTCTTCATCCCAGACAAGCCAACCAACATCCCAACATCCCCTGGCCAAATCATGTCCCTTCTGCTGCCTCCCCCCTCTCACCACCAGCAAAACCCGGGCAGGCACCAAACCCATTCTAAGCACCCTGGGGTAGTGGAAGGTGTCCCTGCCACGGCAGGGGGTGGAAAGAGATGGTCTTTGAGATCCCTTCCAGCCCAAAGCTTTCCATGACTCTGTAGTTCAGCTGGTGACCATGCCGCGAGCTCAACCCTTTCACTCCCAGCTCTACTGACTCCTCACTAGCAGGAGTAGTAAAACATGTTTTTGTCAGTAAACTACAGCGCTGTGACTCAGCCCCTGACACACAGGGTGCAGTCACCGTGTGTGCAGTAACACGGTGCCACATTTAGAGTTTCTGACCATAACCACACTTGCAAAAACTGCATTAGATCAGCAGCCAGTTTCCCGGACTCCCACTCCTTGTTTCTGACTTCAGGAATTCAGATTATTTGTCTTGTACCAAATAAAGTTGCTTAGGAGATAAAACAGTAAGAAGGAAAAACAGAGGGGCCTAACAATTAGCTTTAATCTGTTCTGTCTTGAATAGATAATGTTTATAGAGGAAAACAGCAGATAGTAAAGACAAAAAAAAAATAGCAGCAAATTGAAACCTAACATGAAAATAAACCTTTTCCCTTGACTTCTATTTTTAAACTTTGAATGCTATCCTTAACAGCACATAAGTAATTTGCAGAAGTGTTGTCCAGTCCTCATTAACTATATTTGTCCTCATTAAGGCTGCCTGTAAATATCAGCACAGGCAGAGGAGAAAACCCACAGAGGAAGGTGTTTGAGTTTGCACCGTGGCTACTGCTGCCTTCTGCACTCAGCTCTCAGGAGGGAATATTGCAGCTGGCTTAGTTCAAGATATTTTTTTTCCATAAAAAGCAGGTTTGCGTCAGCATAAGGACTCTCTTACTTAGCTTCCTTTTGTTGGGTTTTTTCTGGTTCTTTTTTTGTTTGGTCTTTTTTTTTGTTTTGTTTTGTTTGTTTGTTTTAAAATAACTTCAGGTATTGCTGGTAGGGTGAAGAAAGTTGAGAGATTCAATCACACAGGATGTTTTGGGATTAGAGAGGATCAGCAGCTCATGCTTTCATTGCAAGAGAGAGTGTTTAACAGTGAGACCAGATGAGATCAAAGATACCTGTCCTGGGAAAAGAAAGGCAGATAAACATCGTCAGTTAGAGAAGGTGACGAGTGCTGGGAGAGGGGATCCGGGACATATCAGATAACTCTGACCTAGGTCCCAAAACATCTCCTGCCTGCAAGGAAAGGGAGGCCTATACAGGTGTATTTATTATTTTGTCTACACTTGCTTCTTTCCCATGCTGTTTCAGAGAGAATCACCTGCACACAGCTGCTCCCAGGGAATTGCAGGGATAACACCTGCGGGGTTGGGAGTCTAAGAAGAAAAGCACGGACATCAAGTCCAAAAGGTCATGGCTGGTCCTGTGGTTTTAGGGCAGCTGCACCACAGAGCTTCACTGCCTCAAGTACACTGCAGGCACCCAAGGAGAGAGTGTCCCAGCAGGTGAGACCTGGCACAGAGGCCAGGGGAAATCTGGAGTCTGGGAGAGCTGCCCTGGAGAGCCGGAACTGAAGCCTTTCCAGTGTCCACTCACTTGTCCATTGTCTTTGGCAGAGGGCACAGCACTGGCACACCCTGAGCAGTGCAGTTCTGAGTGACCTCTGCGTAGCAGAAACGAGGACAATCCACTCCGAAGGCAAAGCTGGGTTGGAAAACTGCTCAGCATATTCTTTTCTTTATTTTTTAGTCATTCTTTTAAGGAACATACACAGCTTCTATGAGGATGGGGTTTGTTTGGTTTTTGTTTTGTTTTGTTTTTTTCACCTTTATAGAAATAATCACAGAATGGTTTGTGTTGAAAGGGACCTTAAAGATTGTCTCGTTCCAACCCCTTGCCGTGGGCAGGGATGTCACCCTGTAGATCAGGTTCCTCTGAGCCCCATCCAGGCTGGCCTTGGACACTTCCAGGGATGGGGCAGCCACAGCTTCTCTGGGCACCCTGTGCCAGGGCCTCAGCACCCTCACAGGGAAGAATTCTTTCCTAACAACTAATCTAAATCTCTCCTTTTTAGTTTAAACCATTTTCCCTTGAAAACAAAAGATAACAGTAAAAATGGTCATAAAAGGAAATTGGCTTTTGCCCAGTTTGGATTAGTTTAAGTGCTGGGTTTTGAAAAATCCTCTCCTATCAATAGCACTAATAGATCCTACTGAGCTTATTCCTTTGGGTCCATTTCCAGGGAAGCAGTTGTGTCCAGCTATCCAACTGAGACTGAAACAAGAAAAAAATCAGAACTGTGACAATTAAGACATTTAGCAACACTGTTATTTTACAGCAGACCCCAGAAATCCTTTAGGTGGGCTCCCTCTCCTTTCCACCCTCTTCTCCAGGACAAAAAGCCCAGAACTGCTCTGGGTCACCCGCCAGCTCTCTGCAGGCTGGCAGCTCCAGGAGAGGGGCTGGCTGGCTCTGGCCTCTCTGTTTGTTTTCTGGGAAGTCAGGCTTGGTCAAGTGGAATGAATCTTGTTTTCATTTTAAGAAAGTTTATATTTGACTCCGGTAGGGCTGGGGAGGAGGTGAATGATAGGAAGAGGAGGGAAGGACCAGAGACCTTGTGGGGCTGCCCCCACAACACCACAAGCAGCCCCACGGCCAAGGCAGCAAGAAGATGAAGCAAAGCACCAAAATCAAACATTCCTGTTGTTTTTTCTTTCTTCAAAGCTGAGAGATGACTCTAAAGCTAAATCCAGCTCTCACTCCACAACTGACCTTGTAGCTCATGAAAAAATGTAAACTAAATCCCCTACTTTTAAAAATCATCTTCTAAACTGTGGAAAACATTTCCTAACGGTGCAGCACAACCTGACTCATCCTGCAGTAACAATTTCTATTTGCTATCCACACCTTGTGGAACTCAAAGTCTCATCTGCCACTGCTGCCTGCAAGACAAAGCAAGGGGATGGTTTTTTCATGCAGTTCTTGGAGCCATTCTGCTGGGACAAGGCACAGAGTGGAAGTGGAGAAAGGACCTGGACCAGCCTGGACTTTCACACCAGTTTTGCACAGTAATGTGAAGCACTTCTAAAGGTTTTAAGGCTGTATCCTTAAAGCAGAATAACAGAAAGAGTTGATGCAAACCCGTGGCTTTGCATCTTTTGCAGGGCATCATTCCCTGCCCGGGAACTGTGTGGAGGGAGTGTCAGCAATCCTGCCTTGGCTGCTCGCAGAGGAAGCAGTAAATGGAGATGCTCTGTGCAGACTCTGCGTTCCCCATGCGGTGTAAACCAAAACCAGTTCCTGCAATTCTCTGCAATAATATAGAAGGTTTGCTGGCTACTTCTCCCATCCGTCTCCTGTGGGTATAGACTCCTGGCCTCTGAGGAAACCAAGAATGACATCCTTCTAGATTTATAATCACAGGGATTTATAAAATACAGTGTTGTTGTTAGGTGCCTTGGAGTGAAAGGGGAAAATAAATAAATAAACTACATGGGCGTCACCACTGGAAAAAATAAAAAAAAAACCTGATCCCAATCAACCAACCACATTTATTACTCTGCATCCATGGCCAGGCTTACTGCATAAACCACCCCTGTCAGCCCTTCATTCTTTCCAATACTTCTTAGGAGCATCCATCTTCTTCAACACAACATCCCTGATTTCAAAAGCCAGACACAAATTAATTCCGGGAATCCTACGGCGGGGAGACATTAAAACCCATTTAGAGGTTTCTGTGGAAGCCTCTCTCCATGCCTATTTCAGGCAGCTCAGCCCCGGCGTGGCTGACTGGAGCCAGCCTGGAGGAGTAGGAGGTCACAGGTCTGCGGCGGATTGCAGGATACTCCAGCCTGGGATGAAGATAGTTCCGAGGGGATGGCTCTGTGGAAGGCTGGAAGGAGGACACTGGGCAAATCTCTGTTGTAGGGAACTAAATTAAATATCTCTTTTATTTTCTTTTTAACTCCTTCATGCTAAGTCAAGGCATTAAATCTCATAGGGTTCTTCTCCAGAGACCAGCTGTCTTCAAGATATCTGCTACAGCTCTCCATGGCTAGGAGGAAGAAACATGGTAAAAAAGGAGCGGGAGTTGAGCCTCTGCGTTCAGAAGAAAGGTGTCTTACACATCTCCTGGGGTCTGAAGAAAGAAAGAGGCTTCCTATAGATTTGGAGGTCTAAATTACCCCTCAGGGTTAGGTGTTAAGAAGCAGCTCTCCTTCCAACATGTAAATATTTATTACTGTTAAGTATATCACTGGTTCTCTTTTGGAGTGGCCGTGTTAAGATGTGCAGATGGCTGGGAGGACAAGGACAGGGACCTGTCCCCTGACTCACCTGGCCTGCAGTCGGGAGGGTCCAGGGGTCACACATCACCTGCACCGCAGTCGCCGGGCTGCACTTCAGCCGCTGGCACAGAGCATTACAGAACATTTTCTTCTCTCTAGCTCATAAAAATCATGCATTTTGTCAATAACCCCACCTATTTTTATATTAATTTTATGGGGACTTTTTTTTTCCGGGTATTGTCAAACCTTGCTTCAGACAATCCGTGGGTAAAATAAACATTTCCTGAAGATACATTTCCTTCCTTTGTGCTTCAGAAGAGGAAGAACACCTTGTCCTAAGCGGATATGGTGAAAGGTTTGGGTTGTTTCAGGGAATTGACCATCATTTGGAGCTAAGCTCATGCCTTCATTTGTGACTTACCTGCTATTTTTAAGAGCAGAGAAGAGCACTCAGTGTCATGTCCACCTTTCAGGACTGGTGTGGTCAACACTCAACAATTGCCCCCAAACTCCCCGGATCTACACCCACATCTGCAGTGGATATTGCTGAACACCACCCTTCCTCAGCAAGGACCAACCCAAAACCTCAGCCCTGCTGATTCCCCCATCACTGGGCTGTGTTTGAGCCAGTCCCTGATGCTGTGATTATGTTGGTTTATGTCCCTTCAGGAACTACAAGCTGAAGCTAAAGTGTCAATTGGCACTCAGGGAAAATAGCTGGTGATAAAAAGGATGAGTTGCTGTGTTACAGCAGACATCCTCCTCACACCAACAGCCAGGATTTGGGATGAAGGTGGCAAAACTCCCCAGATATTCAGGTGTTGTGATAAACAAGAAACAAAGCTTATTCCAGCCATCTGTGGGAGCCAGCCCAACCACAGAGACACAGAGAAAAATCTGAAAAAGGACATAAAATCTTATATTCAGAGGGGACTAGTTCTTACCAGTACTTCTCCCCCCAACTATTTATGTGATATTGTAGTTTATAGGATATTTTTTGTGACAGGACAAAAGGGAATAATTTTTAAACCAAGAGAGAGTAGGTTTAGATTAGATAGTTTGAAGAAATTCTTCCCTGTGAGGGTGCTAAGGCCCTGGCATAGGTTGCTCAGAGAAGCTGTGGCTGCCCCATCCCTGGAAGTGTCCAAGGCCAGGTTGGACAGGGCTTGGAGCACTCTGGGATAGTGGAAGGTGTCCCTGTCCCAGGGGGATGGAACGAGATGATTTTTAAGGTCCCTTCCAGCCCAACCTTTTCTGTTGTTCTGTGATATTTCTGCATTGTGGGAATCAGCAAAGTGAGACTGCAAAGCCAGTGCAGCACACTGATATTTTCAGTCCAGACAACAATAGAATAGACATTTTTTTTACGGGTGGAGATGGACAAAAGAGTATTATTTAGAACTCCTGGAGGCCTAGGATCTACACAGCTCATTTTAGTAGATTTTAGAGCTCCATTAATGTTTTTCTTTGTGTTAGTCAAAGGACAAGACTTGTTCTTGCCTTTTATAGAGACCTATAGCTTGCCTTTGGCAATCCCACTCAGCTGGTTACACCTCAGTTCCCAAACTACACCAGGAGAACAAAGAGAGCTATCTGCCTCCTTACACACCTGGGGCTAAACGCCTTTGGACCATAACAGACAGGAACTGCTATTGGAAATCTGCCTTACAGACCACGTCTATTAATGCTTGAGAAGACAGGTTCAAAAGCAACATTTCAGGGAACAGAAACTAAATGCAAAGGAACAGAAACTAAATTCCTTGAAAGATCTATAAGAAAAAAAACACAACAGACACATTAATTATTTAACAAAACTCAGATGTCCATTAATGGCCACTTAGACAGTGTTTTGGCAGGATATCCTATTTACTGTACCACTCCTGTGTGCCCGTAGCTGCCCATTTTGCTTTGGTGTGTTTGTGAGGCATTTCTGCTCCTGTCAGTGGGGTGAGGCTCTGCAGCTCCCCAGCTCGTTGTTTTTACTCCCTATTACCATGCCAGCTCCAAAAGCCAGCACCCAAAAAGCCTTCCATGGACCACTGAACAACAAAATCAAATCGCCAGCCCTGGGGAGAAAGGAACTGTGGCAGATATTTTTTTTCAGCTGTAAATCAGTGAAGCCTCATTTTACTAAAATGCAGGATCAGATCCTTGTCTCTGCCATCCAGGAAAGCTTTGTAAGGTGACAGAGATCAGGATCTGGCCAAGGAACACAGAAAGCTTGGAGAAGTCATATTCCATGCTCTTGGGTGCCGCCTGCAGGCTTTGGAACTTCAGGTTTGAAACCCACTTTGAATGTAGTCACTTGTGGAATAAAAACGGGACTTATTGCATTAAAATTCTAGAGAAATCAAGGTTTGAAAATATGAGCTCTTTTTGAATTGGTTTTGAATAAGCAGAAGATGAGGTGGACATTTTTTTCTCACACTGAGTCTTCACGATGATTTAAACTCCCCAAATAAAATTTAATTAACAAGCCAGAGGGCCGTAAACTCAAGGAGATCAGCCTGGGAGGAAACACATCCAGGAATATCCCCAGATGTTGCTCTCTCTAACACAACATTCTGCTTTGACGAGGCCTCACAGACTTCCAGCCACATAAGTGCCTTTGAGGATACTCATTCCAGCCCCAAAAGGTAGACCACATACAGAGACTTACAGAGTTGCTGCTATTTTCAAGCTCTTTTTTCCCTTTTTTTTTTTTTTTTCCCTTTCATTTTTGTAAAGCCTCATGGTCCTGGACTACAGAAGTCCAGAGGCTCTGGCTCGGTGTCCACAGACAACCTCATCAAAGTTGTGATAGCAGAGCAGGACGGGAATGTGCCACCTGGTCACGCGCACTGGAGCTGCCTGCCCGTGGCCAAGGGCTCTCCAAGAGCTCTGGCATCGTTAGTGCCTTCCTCCACCCCTTTGTCCTCTGGCTTTTTCACGAGACCTCGGAACGGTTTCCCAAAGGCTCAGCATTTGTTCTGGCACCCGTCCATATTTTGCTTCCTCGCAGTCCTCCGGGTCTGAGCTGCCGCTGTCCCCCCTCCTGCTCCGCTCCCACCACTTCCTCCCCACGTCCCGTGCCTGAGGTAGCACTCAGCTCCTAATGACCCAGTTACAAAAACACAGGTTATTTGTTTACGGAGCACATTGCACTCTCAGAGTCCAAAACAGCTCAGAGGGGATGTGGGGGCCCCTCCTTGGGCAGGGAAAAGTAGTTTCTGATACTCGGCTCACGTGGGCTGTGCTGGGCATGTGGGATTTGCCCTGGGATCGTGTGTGCAGGGGCTGTAGGGAATGGCAGCACCTCCTGCTCCCCAGGAGTGACCAGGGGATCGATCAGGGGCACAGGAGGGTGTGGGGAGGGCGACCGAGCCCCTTCTGTGGCCCTTTGCCTGTTCTGAAACAGGTGATGAGCAGAAGGTAAGACAGAAGGGGAAGGAGTCAAAAAAATTTCAACAGGGGAAAAATTAATTTACCTTTTCTGATGATCTCAGACCCAGTCAGTGTCAGATCCTGGATGTTTTGACCTGTGACATTGATGGCCATTAAAATGTAGCTTTCAAATTCCTACTTATAAAAAAAGAAGGTTGCTCTACCCACCTTCCTCTATAAATATCTATCCATTTCTATAAAGAACAGCAGGTTTTTTCAAAATAGAGCCATAATGGTTTTCATGTTTTTGTCAGCTTGATTCAAATAATGATTTGGTTTTAAAATTTATAGAATCAGAATAAAGTTGGAAAGTTACTGGTTTACTGGTTGAGTTTTTCTTTAAACTTTATAACTGGGGGTTATATGTCTTGTATAAATATAAAAGAAAAATGGAAAGAATAAAAAGAGAGAATAGGAAAAATCAACAAGAAATACAGAAATGGTAAGTCTGTAAAAAGACTATATTAATTTTAAATCTTTTTTTTCCCCAGAAAAATGAAACCTTTTATTACTCTAGGAATTTTTCATGGAAATTGCTGCATTGTCCACCCGACTATACTCAACTTAAAAAAAATTGTACTTGAAGAATACGTTTTAACCCTCACTCATAAAATACAGTCTTTTTTCCTTTTCTGTGCTTCCTCTCATATGTCAAGTCTCTGCCAGAAGTTCAAGGCCCTTCTCACTGAAGAAGAAAAAAGGGAATGAGACAGAAGCGAGAGTGAGTGCGAGCGAGATTGAAAAAGGAGGAGAGAGGAACAGCCCTGACACAGCAGAATTGGGAACGGCTCAGTGTCCTGTTGAAAATCTCCAGAGGGAGCCACCGAAATCCATCAGTGCCCCGGGCCCCTGGCCAGCTGGGGTTCATGGGCACACGGAGCACCAGCTGGGCAGGGAGCGGGCTGGCAGCACAGCAGAGCTCACGGGGGTGCTGGGCCCAGCACTGGGAACGTGCAGGACACAAAACCAGCACCAGGCACGGCACGGGTGCAGCCCTGAGAGGTCCAGCTGTGCTTATGGATTGACACAGGGCTGGGCAGGGGAAAGGGGGAAGAGATGTCCGGCTGGCAAGTGCCAGGTAGATGTCAGATTTTAACAGGGGTCTGAGGGATATGTTGTTTCTGGTTCAGGTTGAAACTTCTCTCTTACCACCTCTTCCTATAGAAAGGAAAACACCAGCCAAACCCTCTGAAAGATGGACGTTCTTCTTATTAGGAGATTTTTCTTCTGAAGGAGGAAGAACTAGATCTAGAAGGGTTTAGGGAAAACATTATGATTTCTTTTCTCCTCTTATAGATATCCAGAAACTTGAGTTATCACATCCATGTGAGAATGTGTAGGAGCAAAGAACATGGATTAAAGGTCTATCTTTAAGGAGAATTTTTTTATCCAGATGATCCCAGTGAACTCTCCACCACCACTAACACTAATTTTACTGGAGAGCTACGAGCCCACAGTGAGTAAAGAATAGGCAAGACACCAAAAAACAAGGTCCAAGGAACCAAACAATGTCAAGAACTCTAACGGAGTACTCTGTGGGTGAGTGCAGTCTCCCTGTGCTGGCTCCAGCAGCATTCCAAGCAGTGCCAAGCCCTGTAGCTGCATCAGCACAGCCCACACCTGTTCTTTTAGTGCCAAAAATCTCCCTTTTACCTCAGCTTGTTATGGATCTGGTCAAGCTTTGTCTTCTGTTACTTTTGAAATCAGCAGGAAAAATCTAGTGTGCGAGAGGATCAAACCCATTTCCCTGTCTCCAGCTTCTACTCAATGCCTGACTATGCTCATGCAATGCAACCTGAAGGCCTCTGCTCTGACCAGTCCTATTCCTTCAGCCACTTGGCTTATTCCCTGGTGTTTGTATCCTGGAGTCCCAGCAGCAGCAAAAACAGCTGCCAACATCCTGGGAATATCTGCTTTGGAATCTCAACTACTGTGTGAAGCTGCTGCTCTCCAGTTTGAGATTGTGTTTGCAAAGGAAATCTGTCCAACAACAACATCGAGAGAGGAAAAAAGGAGGGAAAAGGGCTTTATACAACAGAATTAACAGAGCTGTTGCAATAGTAACGTGAAGTTAACGGGCAACTTTTCCTCCTCTTTCTCTGCCCCCACCCCAATCTCCTCCTCTTACAGCAGTTTCATTTGTTTTTGTTTCCAAGCTTCTTTTACTGGCCACTCACACAGCCCCGCTCCCTTTGTCTAATTTGGATCTCGAACTTCCATGCAACAGACTCTTGCTGTAACTGTAAATCTTTTTATGGCCCTTCTGCCTCTGAACTGTAAAAGCAATGCCACTGTAAGCTGCCTAAATGGGTCGTAAATCCGCTTAGTGCACTGAATGAGGAAAAAAAAGATTTTAAGGGAAAGGAAAAAAAAAAAAGGCAAACTAAGGTGGCTGGAGGGACACAGGGGAAAAAAACCCAAGAATGTACTTGCTAAATGGAACCAAAATAACAGGAGTCAAAGGGAAAATATGAACACTGAGGTGGGGGGAAGGATGAAATAATGCATCTTGGTGGTAAAAACAAACGGCTTCTGCAGGGCTGTGCAGTTCATTAACACCCAGCGATTTACGGGACGACATTGGTTGCCCTCTCCACTCCTGTTGGCACCACTGGGATCTGGGAGCACCAGGAGAGCCTGTGAGCCTGCTAGCAGCTAATAGACTCTTTTTCCACTGGGTGGTCCAGGGACTGGTATCTGGGTCTAATTCCAGCTCTTTTGCACTGCCTGACTTCCAGGTTTAGTCGTGGCTCTGTGTCTCAGTTTATTCCATCCTGTAAATGGGGGATAAAGATATTCTTCTTGTTTGCAAACTGTTTTGAGAGCTGCTTAAATGCCACCAAGGAAGGGGCAGAACCAATTCCTGCGGCAGTCAATAGCAACAGTTTAATTTGTTTCTGTAGAAGCAGAGCTAGCCCAAAATGGGCCATTTTTGTCTTTGTAATTTATTGCATTTATCACCATGGTATCTGAGCTCTAACAGTATTATCCAAATTCCACTGAATTCACTGAGCGTCTTTCCACTGCTTTCAATAAGTTTTGGATTTGACCCCAAAGTCACAAAAAACCCCAAACCTGAGGAATATGTCAAAAGAATGTAAGTGGGTGTGAGTTGAAATTGAGGAGTTTCGAGAGGGGAATATGCAGAACAGTAGCTATTTAAAGACCAAGTTCGCTACTGAGTGTTCCCTTTTAATAGGGTTATATAAATACATTCCCGTCTCAATACATGTGGAAAAACAGGCAGTGAGGTGAGACTCTATTGCTTTATTTCTTATGGGAAATATTGTGCATAGCTGAACTACCTCTTCCCCTTTCCTCACCCACCACCCACAGTCCCTGGAAGCCTTCAGCAGCTGTGTGCGGTGTGAAGAGGCACATCCGGCAGCACTGAGAGAGTTAAAAACTTCACAGCTCTGCCCTTAAAATAAAGCCCCTGTTTTCACTGCATTCTCACTTCGCCTTACAGGCTTGATCTGAGTTTTGGCACTCAACATGTCCGAGTGAGAGGGGAGACTGGTTATGCCTTTTATTATTATTATTATTATTTTATTGGTCTGCTTCTTTGCAAGGAAAAGAGGAGGGGAAAAGTGTTCTTGCTTGGCTTTCTGTGAAGACCAAATGAATTTCAGTACAGATCCCCTTGAGAAAGTCAGTGCCCAGGTGGGCACCAGTGGGCATTTCAATTCCCATTTTCAGGACAAAAAGAGTGATAAAGGAGAACTGAGAGGTGAAGCCTCTCTTCTTCCCCAGTACCACAGTACCATGTGTGCGGTGCACTGGCCGATAGCTCAGGTCAGGAGATGCTGAAACTATACCTCAAAAGAATAACATTAAAATGATGGAAATCTTGGACAGTGAAGGGTGGGGACTGCACCTGGACAGTAATTACATTTCAAAGGAAATCCATCTGGTATTTTATTGCTTATTTTCTCCATGCACTTTGTGTACAAGAACAATACAAGGGCTGGAATATTTCATATCAGGAAACTTCCAAAAAGCTGCTTGCTCTGTCAGGCCAATCAGCTACACAGCTTTTTGCAATATTGTGTCAATTAAGGGTAACAATTGGAACACACTCTTTTTTAAAAACCCTCCTAAAAACACTGGCACAGCTCCTTGGAGCAGGCAAACTCCATCAAACTCCGCGGAGTTCATATACAGAAAAAGTAGTGAGGTCTTCAGTGTCTGGAAAGTTTTACAACTACAGCTGAAGTCAAGGGACTCTAATTTTTGCCATCACCAGAGCGAGAACGATCTGCTGCCCTGAGGAATGAACCCTGTCTGCACGTACGGGTTGGGCAGTGGGACACAGATGCCACAGGGTGCAGCACAGGACAGTCAGGGGGAAATCTCTGGCCAGGGGACAACCAGCTCCAGGATGAAGCCTATTCATGTTTTAATAACCAGAGCTGGATTGGGCCTGTCTGCTTGCAAACCACCACGCCTATATATTACAAAGAGCACATTTTAAAAGGAGATCTATATAAAGTCTATCAGTCTTTAAACACCCTGAGAACGCAGCAACAGTCTTAAAATAAGATCACATACAGGCAGAGCAACCTGATGACAAGACAACCTCTCCTTCACTGCCAGCTCAAGTGATTTTGTTAATTCCTGTGAATATATCACAGGTCTCAAGATGACTGATGCTTTCATTACCACCTTGGCCTCAGCCATTAGATGATTGTTATGAATCTCAACTTTCATTTTCAAAGTTTTAGCTGTCACCATTCAAATAAATGATGAAAACAAAACTTAGAGAGAAAAATGTAAGGTAAAATCTACAGAAAAGCAGAAGACAATTTAAAAATATTATTATATTAATTATTTCTTACCTTTCTTGAACTTTTAATGATGATGTTTGATGGCTACAATACAGGTTACTGGCTAGCTGACAACAGCAATGTTACTGTAAATGAGATCCATGCAACGAAGTTTGGCTGTAACCCACACTTGCTTTAAATTTGTGCAACCTCTAGTACAGAACTAGGAAACAGTCACAGATTTAATTTACTTTTCACTTCTGATGCTCTCTGCATATTGTGGGGGATATGGTTTTGGCAAGGAGTCTGCATTTATTAGCACGTATAAATATACCAAGAATGTTTGGTCTTGCTGTTAAAGCTCAGATCTAGAAGACAGGAATATGTCAGCAGCTGAGTGTCATTTTTAAAAGCAAGCTTCAAACCCATGTATTTCTGTTGAAATACTTCACGAGTAAACCAACTGTGCCCAAAAGAATTCAAAAGGCAGAAATTAGACATAACCTTAAATTTTCTTTTTAAAAAACTATTTCATTATTTCTAAGATTTGGAAAAATTATTCATGATTTCTAAATATTTGGAATTGCAAATAGTGCTTTTGACTGCTTGTCATTGTTTCACATAACAACACCCGAGTGCAAGGACAGATTTCTGTCTCCCTAACTAAACTGGAGAGAGAAGATTTATTGAAATCATGTGCATAGCCATACTTCAGCAGCCCAGGTTCACTAGCAGATGCTGGCACTGGGTCTCCCTGCCCATTCCTGTGCTGACATCCCTGCAGGCATCGGAGGCCGGAGCATCTCAGGGCACTGCAAGGTGTTTTGGAAGATTCAGGTGAGAGATTTGGCTGTGAACCATCCTGTGTGACCCTGGCACAGATAAGCCCAGGTCCCCTGGGAGAAGGGTAACACCACACTGGAGAGAACTAACATGGCAAGAGATACTAAAAGTATTCTTATTTCTGAAGTTTTCAAAAAGCTCTTTACAAGTGTTATAGTTCAGAGAAGCCCTTTTATTTTTCTTTAAGCAAGTTAAAAAACAGAAGAGATTTGGATGAAGATTTGTGCCTAGCTCTGAACTGCCTCTTTATTTCTGCTTGCTTTGTTTTACTCCTCTTGCCAATGTTTAGGATAAGAACAATTTATTTTGGGGTCAGCCTCAAATTTCTTGTTCGTGTCAGTTTATTTTGGATCAGATTCCTAAATTCATTTACACCCACACACAACCCACCCACACTATTAAAGGGAAGAAGCCTCCTCTCAGCTTGAGGAGAACCTGCTGCCGACAAACTCCTTCTCCTCTGGACCATAACCTTTGACTCCTCCTGTGAGGGAGAAGGGAGAAATGCAATCAGGTGCAGGATTCCAGTACATCCCTCTGGGGTGTCAGACATCCAATTTCCAAGCAACCATTGAAAAGTCCATATGTGTTTTCATTTTTAATATGAAGCAACAAGGAGCAGGAAAACCCAGTGGTGAACACACGCTGTGTGTTACCCCTGCCTGCGGGCTTGGGACGGGCTCTGAGCCTTTCCAGGTGCTCTCCCCTGCACAGAGCATGAGCTGTGGGGAGCTTCAGCATGCTTGGGGTGCTCTTACACTTTATTATTATTATTTTAACTAAGAAACTAGCTGCTTGGTCCATTTGAGGAGGGTATGGCTTTGAGACAGATGTGGAAATAATCTGAAAACATGAGGGCCAGGCAGTGGAACACTTCCAAGATTATATGAAACATTAAGCAAGTGAGTGGAGAACATTTATTTTCCCTCCTCATGTTCCACCCCAATGTTGGATTTCTCAGGCTTATGTTCATATCTGCATTATAACTGAACACTATTTGTGTTTTCCTTTGTATTTTTTCCTGTAGACCAAAAAAGTTCCAGTCTAGAGCCTCCCCTTTCATACCAAAGAGTTGGATTTTTTTCCACCTCTGGCATCAGCTGAGCAGCCAGGAGCTGGCTGCAATGCCAGACACTGATGGACTGCGGGGACACGCTGCAGCCCGTGGACCCCTGGAAATGAAGATGAAATGAGGCTGCGTTGTGTGCAGCACATTGATAAGATTTTGGCCCCCATTTCGGTGTGACCCAATAGGTTTAAATTGCTTCATTTCTCAGCCAGCCAAGAGCAAATGGGTGGTAGATGTGATATGGCTGTTCACTGGAAATCACCCTTGATTGATTTACCTTCTCCTCCTCCGCAGTGTATGGGCTCAGTATGTGGCTGGGGCACATAAATTACAGAGAAAAAACCTTTCATGGTTGTGTATAGTCTATATATGTTGTCACCCTATCAGAGGAGAAGCTTTTATGAAGTATTAGCTCTAAGTGTATACAGTATAGAAATGATAATTTTTATTTGCTTGTCAGAAGCTAAGTCACATTTCAAAGTAATATCTGTGCATTAAAATCAAATAGAACCAGGTAACTTTGATCCTATTTTTGTTAAAGAAACAACCAGAAAATGCTGCTGCTCATTATAAAAACAATAAGAGAGTTTTTAGGAGATTTTTTTGTTTGGGGTTTTTTTTTTGAAAAAAAATACCAGCTGTGAAATTCAAAAATTTTCAGTTTTCATTAACAAGATTTCAACAGTTTGGGATTTGCTTTTGTCTTTTTGAAAAAGATACAGAGATGTTTCATATTAATATGTTTGCAGAAATAAAAAGAAAGCAATTTTTACCAGCACTGTTACATTGTTATTTCTGGGGGCTGAGTAACAAGAGATTGGAGAACTCCTCCTCAGAATCATTTGGGTGATTTATAAACTTCACTGTGATCAGAACATGGCCCTCATTTCAGGCTGTAATACTCACACTGCCACCCCCTCGTACTGAGAACAGTCACTTGAACCCAGATTAAAAAGAACTGAGATTAAAATCAGGGAATAAAGACAAGGGGTGGGTTTGTCTCAGGCTTGTGCAGCACATGAGAGCAGGGCCCTGACTCCAGCCTGCATTTCCCCAGGGACACAGCACTGACCTTTGCACAGCCCCACAGCAGCAGGCACTGGGCACAGAGCAGGCTCTGCTCCAGGCTGGCTGGGACACTCGGGAGAGCCGGGCTTTGCCTGGGAGAGGCAGCTGTGTGAGGGAAAAGGGAGGAAAGGATCTTGCAGGCCTGTGCTGAATATTCATTAAAACTGGGGTTTAGACCAGGTAAATTTGGACAAACGTGCAAGGTGAGACTTTTAGATTCTTTATCTGAGTATCACAGCTTTTAGGACACTTGTAGTCCACCCATCTCTAAGTAATCTGTCTCAAAGTGATTTTCCATCCTTACGCTCAAAACCTCAAAACTAACCCAAGTGGGAAGACTTCTTTTTGTCCATACCAAAGTCATCTCCCACTGAAGGCAATGGTTTCCCCCCTCTCTCCCCAAGGTCAGTATAGATTTACAAGATTCAGATCCATTTTAACATTTTAATGTCCCTTCAGTTCTGAAATCTGCTGTGCTTCTCTGGTTACTGTAGGGTAAATAGTGCATAACTGCTGACTGCAGAAACCCTGGAGAAAGTTACCATCACAACATTTGATAAATCATAGTTACTAGCAAAATTCCACTGTTCATATCAATTTGGTGAAAGAAGAAGGGAAATTGATATATTTGAACCACAAAATATTACTAGTCCAACGCAAAATGAACTCCTGCAGCATAAAGACCATCCTTGCAAACCACTGCCAGAAATCCCTGCCAGTCTCCCAGGATCCCAACCAACAGCTCCCCATTTTCCCCAACCACACCCCTGCACTGAGCCAAGCACACCTGCCACAAATCCCAGAGCATCACCAGCTCAGCTCAAACTGGTAACGCTGTGCCTGGGGGATGATGCATGGGGATGTCACCAGCTCCCTCCCTCCTGCACATGCCCCTTTCCCCTCTTGCAGGGGTTTTTTACTGGCTCCAGTGACTCAGGCTCTCCCAGCTGTCCAGCAGGGTGACAGGAGGCCGGTGGCAGCTGTCCCCTGCGGCCCGTGGGGAGGGGAGGCTGCAGGAGGGAGGCAGGAGCTGGGGGTAATTAACGGGACAATTGAATGGGTTACGCCTCTCTGATTTCAATTAACCCCTGAACTTTGCAGCGACGAGATCTCATGGTTACCAACCAGCTTCAGCAAAAACCAGATGTGATAACTGGTTAATCCAAGATCTCAGGGTGTAGTTGGGGTTTGATGAGGCTCTTCTCAGATCACTTAACATTCAGTGAAAGAAAAAGGAGTGACTGTGGGTCTGGTTATTGTATCGGAGCTGGAGTCTGACTTGTTCCCATTTCAAATCAACCTCAGGATTCAATAATGGGAGAAAAATTAAGTCAAGAAACCCAGAGAAATACATTAATGGTATTAAGGATGCAGGCATTCCAGGCTTGCAAAACAGATTAATGTATACAGACAGATAAATAAGAAAAAATATCCTTGTTCAAGAAAGACTGAGATAAGCACAGAGCTGACATCAGGGAAAAAGCCAACCTGGCTGTGTGAGGAACAGAGCTTCCTATTATTTACTCATGTATTTTAGAGAGCACTTTTTAGTTTTGAAAACAGCACAGAGTTTTAGAGTTTCAATACAAGAGGTTCTTTTAAAATCCTCTGTGAACTACAAAGATTTCTAGCTTACAATAAAGCTACAACTAAGAATTAATATCACTCAAAAGGATGCAAATTTTAAAAACTAAACATCTTTTGCATTGTTTTGCCTTTTAAATTCAAACACTAGAGAGAAAAATCCTGGTTTTGCTGGCCTTTCTTTTCAATATAATTTTGTCACTTAAATTGTTGACCCTCTTTGGTTATTGGAATAGATTTAACTCTGCTATCACTAGTAGGGCCGCAATGGCCAGAGGATAAACTGTTGTCACTTTGTCTATTGGCTTAAATTAATTTGTTCTTAATATTTAAGCAGTTATAAATAAAAAACTAATCTGAATTTATGATAGTCGAGCCTGCATTTTCAAGTAGTTGCAGTTACAACACCAGGTATGAGAGACACAGAAAGGTGTTGAAGCAAAACCAAAGGTTACAGTGCAAAAGAGATTATAAATACCAGAAACTACGACCAGACTCATAACATCTCAAACAGATGTGCTATCCCATAAGCAATTTCAAGCAAATTTGAAAAAAAAACCCCAGTGTTGATAACTGGATAATAAACCTCAAATGCATTAATAAAAATATTGATTTAAAAAGAAAAAAAATGCAGAAAGACTAAAAATTTATTTTAAAAATCCACTGAATGAACAGTGCAGACTATTGTCAACCACTACTAAGACTTTATGTTATGCAATTCTTCATAGCTTAAATACTACATTTCATCAAATTAATTGCAAGCCTGCAAATTCCTTATTCATAACGGTAAATAACAACATCTATTAAGTAACTTCTTGCAATGAAAATCTCACTGCTTGGGCTGATATTACGATGTGTTTTTATCCTAATGGATTTAAACCACCTACAGTAAACAAGAGCCAAAAATCAAAGCTTTTTTAAAGCAAAATATACCATTTTTAATATGTAAGAAATGCCTTTCAGACACTTGAAGATGCCCATGTCACACCAGACTTCCTCACACATTATCAGCCCTATCTAATAAAGGCTCATGTCCCAGTGAAAGAAGCATCTGGCTCTTCTCCCCTAATCAATAACATTCAGGAAAAGTCCCTTCTTCCAGCAGCAGCATAAATTACCAGATATATGCAAATAGACTTGCTAATGTTAATTGCTAGGGCTGATTGGTGATTAATTTTTTGATTATGATCAATCATTCCGCACGAATTTTAATAAGACATTCCAGGCAATCTGCAAATTGATAATAATTAGGGATCCCAACCGGTAACGCATCCACAGCCAACTAAAACACATCCCTGTGACTGAGCATGTTCTGTACAGCAGGCTCTGGTTTGGAACAAGAGAAAAAGGAATGATCAAAACCTCCAGAGCCTGCTGGGACCATGCTGTCACCTCTCACAAGAAATTCCTTTTCTGCCATTTTTAGGTAAGACGGGGTTCGGCATCTCTAGCACAACTGGCCACTTTCTTCGTGTCCCTCACATGGTCAGAAATTAAATGGGAGTTTCAATTCCATGGCAATGCCTTGGAAACGTCACCTCAATTCGCAGCCTTCCAGATGGGAAAATAAACAGAAGATCCCAAAAAAAAAACAACCAAAAAAGTCTCTCAGAGCAGTCCTGCCAGACCTGCAGGGAACATGGCTAAAGGCAGCACACAATTAGATTTTCAGGCCCTGAAAATTAAAAAAGGGCCAAACAGAAGGCTCATACAATATCTGGGGTTTTTTTCTTTCTAGTGCACAGCAGGCAGCAGCACTAAATTTTTAGCAACAAGAGAAATGTTTTCCCTGTGTGACACTTGTTTGTGTACTTTACGGTGGAAGTTCAGACATTGCTGTAAATACAACAGCTCAAAATGCAACATGATTAATAATATTTCCTTTTAAAAGGAATTCTCTGGCAAACATAAATATCCTCATACAACACTTTAAACCCAAGCGCTAGTGCTGTGTACAGACCAGAAAGTGCAAGTGACTGGAAGAGGACATGAAGTTTTCTAAACTTTCAGAGCAAGTGTTTGACTTTGCTCTGCATCCAACTCGCACAGACAGACCTTGACACCTGCGAAGAGGAGCTGAAAAGGCATCACCAGCTGTCAAAAATGAGTGAAATGCAAGTGAGGGGTATGGAGGAGAGTAAATTAAGGGCACATTGTATCTCAGCACTGCCCTGTCACGTTCAACTAATACTCAAAGCTTTTGAAATTTCTGTCTCCATGGCCTGATTCTGATTTGCACATAATACCCCTCTTGATGTGTCAAGAATGTGTAAAGGAGTTTGAATATAAATTAAAATAAGTCCCCGAGGTCTACAGCTCTTTCAGTTCTTTCCCTGCTGCCAAATGGACCATTTTATGATGAGGTCCCAGGTATTTGCTCTTTTATTTGAAGAGCTGGCAGTTAGTACAGTGTAAGTAGCTCAGCTTTTGCTTTTATTAAAAGGACAGAGTAGGATTAGCCTCAACTTTTATGTTAAATTTTCTGACACAAGTTAATTTTCAGTTGAATGCTATTTTGCACAGGAAATATCTTCTTCCTGAATAAGTCATCTTCTCATCAAGACACTGAAATACGGTTTTTACAAAGTGCAGTTTTAAGTGAATCCTTTAAACAAATAGAGAAATATTTTCTTTTTCTCCCAACAGTTTCAATAGCAAAAGAAATGCCAAGTGGTAAAGCAGTGCATGCTTACTGTCTTTCTTATATAGCAAACAAGAAATGCTTTCAAGCAACACATATTCCTGTGGGTTTTAACTATAAAATGGTTTTTATCGAGGTGTTTTTAAAATCTTGACTCCATTCTTGCCTTAATCTTCTAATTCCCAGCCAGTTTCAAGAATTTTAGACACTTATAGAGGGAATTTAGTGGCCACAGCAAGCGCAGAGAAACACGAGGAGTAAACACGAGGAGGTACCAAAGGAATTTACCTTACACAAACCCAGCCCAATTCCTTTCCAGTTGTTCCAGCTCAAGAATAACTCCTCTATAGTCAGGGGAACAATTCTACTGTTAAACTGATGTCTTTGATAAACATATTAGGTCTTTATTTTTTAAATCAACATTCCATAAATTTTAATTTTTTTTTAAATTCTGCATATTTTCTTAAACCAACTAAATTAACAAATGCTTAAGTGCACTTTTCAGCTGAGGTTCCTCACTGTTCCCTTTATAAATCTCGTTCAGGAAAACTGAAATGCTGACACGTTCCTTGGATTTGGTCTGTCATTCCTCTCTAGCTCCTCGCACTTGAACAATTCACAAGGTCATGAGTACAGAATGTGCCTGTTAACTTACACAAGAATAAAGCTGTCAGATGGGCTGAGGGCTCCTTGTGTACCAGTTTAGTGAAATATGATTATCCAAGCTGTAAAATGGATAAACCTATTAAATTAATAAATCTGCTGCCCTGAAGACCATGACTGATGTCGTTGCCTTACCTACAAGGCACCCTTTCTTAAATTAATACTTGATAAAGGAGTAAATCTTTTAAAGACACACACTAAAGCTTTGCATTGAAGAGTTATCTTTTGTGTTACAAACTGTAAGTACTTTTTACTGCAATGGATGTAAGTGAGAGGAAATGAATTCCAGGGAGAAAAAAAAAGGAGTCTTAGAAAATGTTATTACCCAGCTAACACTGTGGGCTGCTTCTTATCTGTACACAACTAATCACAGCCCTGTTTCTTTTTTTATTCTAATGTGTGAGTTGATTTTAGTGCTCATGAAAGTGAAGGATAATTACTAGGGTAGTGGATAAAGTGGAAGGGTACTGCCTTATCAAAGGCAGATTGGGTCAGCTACACATGGGCAAAAGAAATCATGATTCTCTTCGTTCAGCTGCTTTGATTTATTACTCTCAAGGTCCAACAATGAAGTTTCACATCAGGGGAGAGAGAAGGCAAAAGAGTTTGAAAGGGTTCATCCTTCTTGACTTCTTAGAAAGCCTTTAGCATATTGTGTTTGTTAGGGCATAACATCACTGTTCTTTATTATTATTAATAGTCTATTACTCAGACAACCTCGCAGAAACAAAAAAACACTCTACAAGGCACCCACCAAATATAGGCCAAGACAAAATATCTGTCGCTGAGATTTTACAGTCTAAAATAAAAACCCTAAAAAGTGGAAGGGAAATGAGCACAGACATACAAAAGGAGCTGCTTTAAGATCACATGGCAACCAACCAGCAAAAATATGGAACAGAAAACAGATTCCCTGATCCACCCCAGGACCCACTGATAAACTTATACTGCAATAATGTTAAAAATGAGACAAAAATAAAAACTTACTGCATCCAAAGGCATCCAACATTGTGCTCAAAATTCAAAAGTGAATTTGTAAAAGGAAACAGGAAATGAAAACTAAAGAGGGTTGACATGATTACGGGGTGTTAATAAGAAAAGACATAAGCCAGGGGCCTTGATGTACAACTAGACAACAAGAGGTTACGTTTGGAGTCAGGGCTATGCTAATTTGCAAACTTGGGTCCATTTCATTAAGTGAGCTGAGAGACAGGCTGTCTCAGTCCAGCAGAGAGGGACCTCATTATCCATGTAGGGAGCAAGAGATAAGAATCTTTTAATAATTGCTGGGAAGTCTTTTTTTTATGATGATATGGAATGCCAATTTATGCCTCTCCACTCAATGTGGATAAAAGCCAGCCTCCTTCACAGTGCAAACCAGCCCCCCTCTGGCTGTGGCCATTAGGACAGGGAGGGAAAGCAGAGACTAATATGCTTGCCCGGGAGACCAATGCTGCAAAACTCCATTAAACTCATTTCATATTGGGAACATGTTGGTTTATGGTGGTTGGAATACTTTGCCAAAGCTTTTACTTAATTTTTAATGGGCACAGCTGTAGGATTTGGGGCCAAATCCAAACTCCATTGCAGCCAACGGGCAGGACTGCTACTGACAGCTAGCCTTTGGATCAAACCCTTCCCCCATTCCTTCTTAAGGAATGGCTCTGAATTGACACGTTTGGAAAAAGGGGAAGAGCTTACATTACTTTGGCAAAAGCACTGTTTGCAGTGCTTTCCCTTTGTCCCTCTCACCAAAACACGACAGCAGCCATGAGAAAGGAGGTTTCTAGCAGACAGAGGTTTCTACAGCTATTCCCTTCCCTGCTATAAGTATTCTGCCTATTTCAGGCTAAGCACAGCACAGATTTTGTGGTAGGGACAAGTTTAGCCTATGAGAGACTGATTTTGAGAGACTTGTGCCTCTCACAGGACAGTACCAAATGCAGTTCTGACCACCTCTAAAAACATTGCACAAAAAAGAAGGGGTGAAGTTAGATAAGGTCTCACACTCATGTTTTACTACACAGTATTTGCTAAAATCTGGGATATGGACACAAAAACTTAACAAAATCACACTAAGAGCATTAAACTTTGAAGAGTAAACTTTTCCCTCTGCACAAACTTAAACTGCTAGGAAAGGAGAAAGCAGAACTATTTCCACAGCCAAATCTGCTCATTTTGTTGAAGTCCCTGGGCTGGACTGCACATTAGTGTTGGAAAACACTGTCCAGGGAACTCTGAAGCCATGCTTATCTCTAAAGCTGGCTGCATGATTTGTTTTTATGCACTGGGTCAACCTAAGGACTATGTACAACTTATCTGTCTCCTCAGCAGGAACTAAATTATAAGGCTCTCTTCAGCTGACCTCGCCTCTTTTCCCAGTTCCTGGCTGTTCATGAACCATCTTTAATTTCCCATATGCCCATTTGCTATTGGAAGTCATTTGGCCAATATTTTTTGTGAAAGGCACTCCCAGACTTCACTTTGCAGGCAAGACTGGAGACAGGAGGATTGGCAAAATAGAAACTGATTTTTTTAGATAAAAATGTCATGTTCTGGGTCCTTAATTTGAGGGAACAACATAAGAATCAGCTATGTGGGCACACATACTCACCCAGGATGACAACAGTGCCTCCTGTGAGCATTTAATGGTATTTATATTTAAGGAAAAAAGAGAAGGAAGTGCCGATTTAAGTATGCTCACACAGACAAGGTTAGTCAAGGGAAACCCAGAAGTCTGGGAGGAGGAGCAGAGGGCACTAGTGGCACAAAAAGGCACACATTTCTCCCTGAAGATTGTGTGGCTGTCCTGGGACAACTCTCAAGACATGCCGAGCTAATAGAAAGTGTCCCATCCCAGACCTGCATAGAATCACATTTCACCCCAGACAGCAGTGAGATATGTACATCACCCTTTGCTTTTACAAGCTTCTATCTCCTTATTCTCCTAGCTAGGGATATTCCAAGCCTTACTTTGTCATCAAAGACCTCCTCACGGTCAAACAGATGGTGATCTTTCCAAGTGGATACCTGATTTCCACCAGAGGCTCGTGTGAGATCACTGAATTCACTTTTGTTTTTGAATTAAGTCACCAAATTTCAACCCAGGTATTTAAAGAAGAAAAACTAAAATTCATAAAGTGACACTGGTGAGGCTTCATGCTGGTTCCTCTGCTCTCTTCTGTCTACTGCCCACAGGTTCTTGATTTTGAGTTAGGAAGCATGAACCCAAGTTACCTTGGCCCGAATGTATTTGCAGTGTATTGAGATAAAAGTCCAGCTGTAATATAATTGAAATTAAGTGGGGTAATAGGCTCCAGATTTTTTAAAACATATTAAAAGGAGATCTCTCTTTCTCTCTGCTTATTTCTCATAATTACAATATGAATTTAAGGCACTATAAAATTAATAGGACCCTGACTCTGGTGACTGAAGTCTGCTACACAGGCAGACAGACAGCCTGTCCCTGCCCGTGCCCTCCAGCTGTGACTGTAACCCTACACACGATAACAGTGGCTTTACCTCTAGGCAATCTCATTTATTGACCCTTTAAGACAGATGTTAAAAGACCAATTGAAACTAATAATGTGTAATGCTTTCCGTGAGCTCAAACCTTGACCATACATGGAAGATTTTAAATTACTCACCTCATTACATGCCACAGAAAAGCTGTGGGAAAATCACCCTCTACTACTGATGAGATAAATATATATATATACACACACACACATATACACACACAGAGGGAGATTTGCAAGCTGGAAGTGCAGATATGGTAAAGTCACATTTAGCTTATGACAGGTATGGTTTGATTTCATGTTTTAGGGAAGTTTTGGTAAACCTGAATAGTAAAACCATTTTTCTTGTCCCATTTCCTTGCAAGAGAAATGCACTAGACACTAGAAAAAAGACATTTTTGGCCTGATGCTGGTGTCCAAGCAGGTCAGGGCAGAGTGGGCCATAGTCTGGAGATGTCACTGCTACTGTCCCATGGTCCTGGGGCTCTGAAAAGGATGGATTGTGCATCTAGGTCCACTAGCAAAAAAATCTTCTGTTTTCTGTGCTCTCATTTCACAAATAGGTGTGGTCGTAGCTGCAAGGCAGCGACTGCGTGTTATGAATGCAAGAGGGAGGAGATGGAAAGGGAGGCTCCTGTTAGCAGCTCCTGCAGATGAGCCATTGTGTCCAGCCACGTACCTGGGATCTGTACACGTGAACCAGATCTGTGCACCCAGGCAGATTCACTCAAGTGCAGGATATGATATAATTATCGCCAATTAAATCATTTTCCCTAAGATGCTTTTTAGAAATCAAGTTGTTACTTATTCATCAGGCTGTCAGTAAACACAACTCTCTCACATACAACATGGTTAACTTCTGCTCAGGTTACATTACTTGAACACGATCTTCACGGTAATTAATGACATCTCTATCAGTTTCTAGCTTTTCTGGACCTCCGCAAACAAACAAAAATAATAATTGAGGGCATCTTCCTGTACCCATTTGAGAATGGGAAGGCCTGGTTAGTTTGTTTGCTTTTTACTTACTATTTCTATATTCAATACAACTTCTACAGGTGGGGAGGGAGTCACTCTGACCCCAGTCCTGGGAATGCTCAGTCATGCCAGCACCTTCAGGGTTAGGGAATAGAACACAAACAAGAATTGAGAAGTTCAGCTTTGCAGAGTTCAAGGCTTGCCTTGCTAGGTGTGCATTTGAACCTGATTCCTGTTCACTGTACAAATATATATATGCTCATTTTGGGTCACCAACATACTTATTTTTGCCAGGACATATATATATACACACATATATATACTTATCTGTCCTGCAAACACATACAAGTGAGCCCTGGGCCTGCAGCCCAGCTGATTGCAGTTCTGGGGGCTATGTTAGTTCTGGCTCAGTTTTCTGAAGTTATGACTACACTTTTCCCTTGCATCAGGCAGTTCTTTCAGAGGCACTCTGTGTTGCAGTCATAGATGAATAATGATGTATTGCCTGGCCCGGAAATGTCAAGTGGACTGGTGAGAAGTGCATTTTGTGATGTTCCTGGCAACAGCATCACTAAAATCCACTGTGCAAAGATGAAAGGCTGTCTTAGCCCCTCTACAACCTGGGTTTGTCCTCAGCACCTACCAGCTAGGCCCACTTTAATACATCACAAACAGCTTCTGTCTCTACCCTAAAAAAGTCATGGAGCTTAAACAATGTTATTTAACCTCCCGTGCCCTCTCCCCATATTTCTAAAAGTGCCAAACACCCGTAAACTCATTCCAAAAAGCCACACGTTACCCAACCAATGCTGCCTAAGGAAAGCATTCAGGAGTGTTTATGGGGCAGCTGAAGTGTAATGATTTAGTAGATGTTTATAAATGTTTATACTGTACAGATTAACATTCCCCAGGGGGCCTGTAATGAAGAGAGTGCTCCAACTGGAATCAAACCAGCCAGCCTGGGCTGAATGAGCATGAATGAATCCTGCTGGCCTACCCTCACGAGCTGTTTACTCAGTTTGAACGGATTTCCTCCATCCATGCTCCTTTGGCATTTTATTTTGGGAGAAGAAGTACAGGAATCTGGTCTCAGAAGAAGCAGAGTCTGGAAACGTATTAGAAAATCCAGCCCATCACTTGGATCATAGGAATTACACACAAATTGCACTAGACAAAAGAACAAAGAGCCCAACCCTTGGGCCGTGGAAGTGGAGGCTGAAACTCCTGTTGACTTCAAAGGGAGCTGGGTCTCACTCTCAGAACCCAGTTCTCAAACACCATTTCCAAGTGTAAACACTGAAAAATCATATTGAAGCAGCCAAGTCCTGCTACTGGGCCTTGGAGTTTACAATTTGTTTCACATTAGGCCACTATGGTTAAAAAATGTGACTTCAGGTAGTGAGATGTGCTGGAGACTCCCAGCAATGGCTGATGAGAGAAACACTGAGCTACCGTGGTGGGCAGCTTCCCCAGGTGATTCCCTAAAGGTGATGGACATGTGTCATTCAGAGTTAATGAGAAAGCAACTTCAGTTTGTTGGCTGATGGCTCAAAGAGTGAAAATATCTGCTCCTGGTACTGGTTGCATGGAATGGGTTTCAAATTGCCCATTTCAAAATGGTTTAACAGCACGAACACCAAATTCAAAAATTAAGGCTGGGAACTGGTGGATGAAGGTGGGTCTGCCTTGGTGCCTCAGAAGCAATAAGCAAGCAGGTTTTAAAAGATCCTAACAGCAGTGATGACTGGGAGAAGTACGAGAGGAAGATCATTTCTTTTGGGCATGGTTCCAAGTGGAAAAAAACATCAGCCTTTGAAATCACAAGTAAAGAAACAAACCCCTCTGGATTTGTGCTGTGGTCAGGAGAGTAAGATTCTTGTACATGACACATGTATATACTCAGAGAGTGAATCATCTCAAGGGGGCCAGGGGAGGGTGGGAAGAAAATAGAAAGGGTCATGGTATGGCCCTAGTCAGCATGGGCCAAAAAGAGTGGCCAGAAACACCAAGCAGAGTGAACTGTATCTTCAAGAAATCCATATCTTCTGCTGCCAGTGGATTTCTGCAGAGGGGCTTCTTCTAGCTGTGCTTTTTTTTTTTTTTTTTTTTTTTTTTTTTTTTTTTTTTTTTTTTTTTTCTGCTGTGATAAGATTTCTCAGTTCTCCAAAAATTATTCTACCTCTGGCTCTGAGAGTGACATGCCTGCATTGGACAAAGAGCAGCACCATGCACTTCACGTGTTCTCAAAATAAAATACCAAATATTCCTTGCAGACTCTTAAACCACAGCACTGGAGGTTGAAAATGTGTACTGTGATTCTGGAGCCTCTCCAATGGCTCAGAGAGATGGAGAGGGCTGAAGATATAAAAGCATTACTTTCAATGGCTCTCTGAGTTGTTTTTAAAGGCCCAAAAATAAGTTTGCTTTGAATCTTGGATGGAGACAGTGGACAAAGGTAATTTTGTTTGCAGTGGTTTATTTGCCCATCTCAGGAAGCTGTCTGAGCTCGTTACAGTGTTTGGCAAACACTCCTGGTACAAGTTCTGTGCTGTAACCCCACCTGGGTCTTTAGACCAGTGGAAAAGACAGATATTTGAAATCTTCTAGAGCGCTGTAACCATCAGGTAATTAGCTGGAGCAGACTTACAGAGTAGGAAAGGCTCACGAGAGCTCTGAAGTGAAAGCAAAAAATGCCTCCTGGACCTAATTTTAGAGTGGCTTGAAGTATTTAATCCTGCAAATTATTGCCAGTGAGGAAACATCAAGGTACTGCTGGATCTTAATAGTGACAAAGCAGCAGGAATAGTTCACCCTAAGCTGCCTCCTGCTGATGGCTAAGCAATCATACACACTGTACACCCCTCACAAGGTGCAGGGGCTGCTGTGTTTTGTTCCCCATGACTTACAAAGTGGCCTGGAATTGTTCCTCTCTTCTTTGTGTCTGGGAAGGATCCCTTATCAGCAAAGCCAATCCAGGCCTACTCTGCAAACAGCAGAGAACGAGGAAGAGGAGAGCAAACACTGGGGGTACAGACAGCATCCACCAGTGCATCACGCTGGACCCCTCTTCCATGGGGGCTCTCCATCCTTCACAAAGCAGGGAAGGGTTTGTAGAGGGGCACAAGAAGGCAGAGCACTTTACACTTTCATAACTAGAACCTGTCTCATTTGGAAAGATACCTTTCTGACTCTTGCTCTGCTCATGAGTCCCCATTAGTGAAGCTGAGGAGATTGGATTCATTCTTTCATCCCTCCAGGAGTCAGTTTCTCCCGTGTGGGGAAATAAATGTCAACCTTGAGAGGACTGCTTTTAGCAATAGAAATACCAGGTATGAGACCAAAACCAGATTTCTTAGAGTCTTAAGCACTATTTGCCCTCACACAGATCTTCAGATCTGCAAATCCATTCTGTATTTTTACCAGACATCTTTTGAGGAAAAAAAGGAAACTCCGTGTTTCCTCCCAATGGGAAGACACTCAAGAATCCTATTGCTGTGATGGTTAAGAAACCCTTTATTTACTTTCCAGGCAGAATTTATTCATAGCCAATTAATACCCTTCTGTTCTTGTGCCAAAATATTCTTGTATCTTTAATAAGTACTCTGTCTAGCTCTGTGAAAGCTCTTCACTTGATTGCTACAGAATCTTAGGAGTTCCCTCTTCCACAAGCCATAGGAAGAAGTGTTAATAACAGAATGTGCTGTAATTCCCCATGCAAATTTTGCAGGAGCCCATCCAGGTGTGTGCAAGAATCCAAGCACTAATCTCAAAACTATTTCCACCACCAGCTTTCCCACCTGTAAAGCTTTTCTCATCATTTAAAAACAAAGGAGAGGCAACAAGCTACACTTTAACATTTGCTTGAAAACTGTTTTCCAAACAGGAGAGCTGCAGTGTCTTCCCAAAACCCACCAGGCACCAAGAAACACTTCCTTTGAAGAGACCAGAATGAAGATCCTGCATATTTCATTGAACAACAAGCCTTTTTGAACTCATATTTTGTTTCTTTTTAGGTACAGGTAACCTTTTGCATATGCACCCCTTATATCTGTAAACCCAAGTGATCAAACCATCAGAACTAAGGTTAACCATAAACTCCTATTCATCTGCATTATGAGTCACTCTTTAAATATAGAATTACGTCTTGTTTTCCACTAGATTCTACCTCAGGATGGACAGCATTCACTTAATAAGCAGATACTCAATATTTTGTTACAGTCATTATTCAGCGTGTGGCTTGAGGCCTCATTTACCACACACTACTCCAAACCTGCTTGGAAGACACAATTGCTAATTTTCTTGTGAGTTTTTCTAAGGCTCTTATCAGTATGGCAAATGAGTGCTTCACAGCCCTCGCTTCTCCCAACAACACCCTGTAAGACGAGAGGATATTATTATTCTTGTTTAACAGATGGGAAACTGAAACACAAAGAGATTCAGGTCAAAACATTCTGCTAGAGCTGGGTCCCCACACTGAGATGTCTGGGAATTGATTTCTCAGAATGTTTAACGTCGTACAGCATCACGTGTCAGGAGAAATAGCACTGGCAGTGTACTCTGCAAATGGAAACACAGAAAGCAAAATAAAATTAATAGCCAGTTGGGAAGAATTTAGCTCAAACTGACTTCTCTGAGACTGGATGAAAGTTTTGCAGGATTTATATGCTTGAACCATGAGATCTCCCATTTGCTACTCAGTTCTCTGCCTTTTACTATGCTCTCCCTGCTTCACAGCAAATGCAGGCAAAGTCCATCAGATATCAGCCTCCTCCTCTGCCCAGCTCTGACTCATGTCCTGAGCTGCTCCACCTTCTGAAGTGAATGAGACCAGGTGCTAAATATAGTGCATGGTCAAGTAATTAAAGACTAGACCAAGCACAGGTACAAAAGGAAGCCAAACAAACACTTCGCAGGAAACCCTAATTTCATGATTTCCCGATACCCATTTCTAAACAGTAAGCTTTTCAGGGAGAACAGTCCCCCTTATATATATGTATATATATAAAATATAAATTTTATATACAAATGTAATTTTAAACTAAAATATAAATGTATTTTATATATGATAAATACAATATATAGGATAAAAATGGTATTATATATGTGTAATAATATAAACTTATATATACTGATACTCTTGTTCCTGATTCATAATTAGTCAAAATTTTCCAAAGACTGGGAAAGGTACCTGGCATGGTATATTATGCCCAAATGATTAAAGTTTTCAATTTAAAATTAAAGGTGAACAAAATCTGCCCAATAGGTTTCAGTTCAGCCTTCTGACTGTGTCTTTCTGTTTCAGGAAATCAGGATACATGTGCCTGGGTAAATCAGAACCACTTGTATTTTATAACATTCCCTGCTGAAGGCGTATGTAGAAGCAGAGCTCCAAATTTCCAGTGTTCAGGAAATTCAGTTATTTCATAATTTCATTTAATTCTGAATAGAGAGAACACCTATGCCTCCCTTGCTTCAAACTTCCAAATTCCCTTAAAATTTTATTTGTGTTGGGTTTAAATTGTTCTAAGTAAATCAACCAGAGCTGATACCAGCACTGGAAATTTTAATGTGAAAATTTGCAGCTTGACAGAATTACAAGGAAATAAGGAAGCCTGGAAAGTTTCAAGCAATCCTAATTACAGGTACACCACCAGCTATTTGTAAAATATCACTGCAGTAGCATCTACATTTTGTAATAAAAAACTCACTAAATGTGCTATGTGTTATTTTCAATACAGTGATACTCAGGAATGTATCCTCATTTTCCAGGTACTTTTACTGTCTCTCCCACATAGAGCAGAGCAAGGAGTGGAGCTCTGTTCTTTCCTCACACACAGGTCTGTCTCATCTCATACACTCATGAAAAAAGACCCGAATCTGAACTTTTTTAACCTAAAGGACCGACCACCAACTTGTGTAAGAGGGAGAGCCAGCCCAGCTCAGCTCCCAGCACAGAATACACACTTGTGGGCAGACCAAGGGGGCTTTTAACAGATGAAACCAGGGTTTGCCTTAATTAAATGCCATAGAAAGTTAGACAACTGGCAGTTCCACTGATTAATATTTCGTTCATTGTTTTCTTATCAAGGGGACAGGCAACTTGACTCAGTCACCTTTTGAAGGACACACTGGGGCTTGTGTGAATCTGGGCTTCTCCCAGTTCTCAAAGGAACAGTCATGAGAACTGTTTAATCAAAAAAAACCCCTATGTCAGGATCTTCTATTTTGAAGGGAGGTGAGCAATCAGAATTCAGCACTCAGCTGAGAAGGGCTCTTTCCGTAATGCTCGGGCAGTGGAAACCGCTCAGCGCGGCAGCTGCCAGCAGCAGCGAGGAATTCCCCTGNCTCATGTCCTGAGCTGCTCCACCTTCTGAAGTGAATGAGACCAGGTGCTAAATATAGTGCATGGTCAAGTAATTAAAGACTAGACCAAGCACAGGTACAAAAGGAAGCCAAACAAACACTTCGCAGGAAACCCTAATTTCATGATTTCCCGATACCCATTTCTAAACAGTAAGCTTTTCAGGGAGAACAGTCCCCCTTATATATATGTATATATATAAAATATAAATTTTATATACAAATGTAATTTTAAACTAAAATATAAATGTATTTTATATATGATAAATACAATATATAGGATAAAAATGGTATTATATATGTGTAATAATATAAACTTATATATACTGATACTCTTGTTCCTGATTCATAATTAGTCAAAATTTTCCAAAGACTGGGAAAGGTACCTGGCATGGTATATTATGCCCAAATGATTAAAGTTTTCAATTTAAAATTAAAGGTGAACAAAATCTGCCCAATAGGTTTCAGTTCAGCCTTCTGACTGTGTCTTTCTGTTTCAGGAAATCAGGATACATGTGCCTGGGTAAATCAGAACCACTTGTATTTTATAACATTCCCTGCTGAAGGCGTATGTAGAAGCAGAGCTCCAAATTTCCAGTGTTCAGGAAATTCAGTTATTTCATAATTTCATTTAATTCTGAATAGAGAGAACACCTATGCCTCCCTTGCTTCAAACTTCCAAATTCCCTTAAAATTTTATTTGTGTTGGGTTTAAATTGTTCTAAGTAAATCAACCAGAGCTGATACCAGCACTGGAAATTTTAATGTGAAAATTTGCAGCTTGACAGAATTACAAGGAAATAAGGAAGCCTGGAAAGTTTCAAGCAATCCTAATTACAGGTACACCACCAGCTATTTGTAAAATATCACTGCAGTAGCATCTACATTTTGTAATAAAAAACTCACTAAATGTGCTATGTGTTATTTTCAATACAGTGATACTCAGGAATGTATCCTCATTTTCCAGGTACTTTTACTGTCTCTCCCACATAGAGCAGAGCAAGGAGTGGAGCTCTGTTCTTTCCTCACACATAGGTCTGTCTCATCTCATACACTCATGAAAAAAGACCCGAATCTGAACTTTTTTAACCTAAAGGACCGACCACCAACTTGTGTAAGAGGGAGAGCCAGCCCAGCTCAGCTCCCAGCACAGAATACACACTTGTGGGCAGACCAAGGGGGCTTTTAACAGATGAAACCAGGGTTTGCCTTAATTAAATGCCATAGAAAGTTAGACAACTGGCAGTTCCACTGATTAATATTTCGTTCATTGTTTTCTTATCAAGGGGACAGGCAACTTGACTCAGTCACCTTTTGAAGGACACACTGGGGCTTGTGTGAATCTGGGCTTCTCCCAGTTCTCAAAGGAACAGTCATGAGAACTGTTTAATCAAAAAAACCCCCTATGTCAGGATCTTCTATTTTGAAGGGAGGTGAGCAATCAGAATTCAGCACTCAGCTGAGAAGGGCTCTTTCCGTAATGCTCGGGCAGTGGAAACCGCTCAGCGCGGCAGCTGCCAGCAGCAGCGAGGAATTCCCCTGTCAGGAGGGCCATGACTCACACGTGCCCCTGCTGCTCCTCTCCCTCAGATGCAGGGGCCATGCTTGTGGTCTGGGATGTGTCAGGAGAAAGGGCCTGGCAGAGCTCCCCTCGGTGACACAACCTGGCTGGCCCTGCCCGGAGAGGCACGGTCCGCCCAGGGCAGGGAGCCGCTGCAGGTGGCACGGGCTCCAGAATCCTTTTGCAGCTGGTATTTCCTTTCTCCCTTCATTTTCCATAACCCTCTGCTCCTCTGGCATGCCCAGAGTAACCCCGTCAGCTCCTGAGCAATCACAACTCTGTTATAAAAGTCATCCCATAAAAAAGGGATTTTTAGCGTGGGTTTCAGTGGTGTAAAATGAGGCTCCACACAGAGCAGAGCTGACACAGGTATGGAGGTCCCTCATCAGTTTTGCTCAATAAATTCACAGCAGAGCTGCTGCCGCAGCAGCATGAGCAGTTTGCAACATTTGTATTTGTTCTCTGGCTATTTATTACTGTGTTCTTCACAAACCCTTTTAATGCCTCCAGGTGTAATTTATGGGGACAGAATAGCACGAAAAGAGCAGATCCCACTTATTTAAATCTCTGGATGATGAAAATCACATGAGAAGAGCAGGTTTCACATTGTTTCCTCTCCATAAATGGCTTTCTGAGGCAGTAAAAGCCATGTAAAAGCAAACATAAACACTGTACAAACACCAAGATATTCAGGTTTGTTTGGACTTATCCAAACACTGCTCAGAGATTTTCAGGTTTATTCAGGTTTGGCCTCTGTTTTGTTAACTCATTCCATAAGACATTACAGGTTGTAGTTATTCTTAATATAACCAACTAGATATATGCACTAAAATTTCTTTTAACTAACTGCACAAGAGGATTACTTTAATAAAAACAACTCTTAGTATAAATCTTGTTACTTTTTAGATTGGTGAGTAATGCGTGTGACTGTGGTGATTCTTTTCTCCTTT
>VYXC01006934.1:245429-318023 GCA_013397175.1 Platysteira castanea
TTCTTTATTTGGCAGTTCTCACAGCTTCTACTCCAGCACACGAAGCAGACTGATCTGGACACCCAGGATGATCCAAGTTTCCAGCAACTGACATGCTGGTTATTAATTTTATAAAATAAGCAAATTAGTGAAGCATGACTAACAAACTTTTTGATCCAGTGAACGCTCATTTGTGCAGTCACATTAGGAATCATAACCTTTTAGTGCTAAGAGTAATAGCAGAGACATGGGAAGGTCACCAAGTTCCCTTCCTAGGGCTGGGGGTATAATTTTGGAGGTATCTCTCACACAAAAAAGTTTGAAATTACATGAAATTTCTAAAATAAGTACCATTTGCCTGTAAAAGGTAAATTAAAATGGTTTCTTTCCCCTGTCTTTTGTCATTAATTAACATTCTGACTCCCTAACTTCCAGATAAAGTCATAGAATTAGAATGGTTTGGGGTGAAAGAGACCTTAAAGATCCTCTCATTTCAACCTCCTGCCATGGGCAGGGACACCTTCCACTACCCCAGGTTGCTCCAAGCCCTGTCCAACCTGACCTTGGACACTTCCAGGGATCCAGGGGCAGCCACAGCTTCTCTGGGCACCCTGTGCCAGGGCCTCACCACCCTCACAGGGAAGAATTTTTTCCTAATATCCAATCTAAGCCTCCCCTCTTTCAGTATAAAGCCATCCCCTCTTGTCACAGGATACAATGTTTTCTACTTCAGCTCTACTATATTTCATATTTTGCCTCATGAGACCAAATTTATTACAGTGAGGGACGTAATTTAATAGTATATTTCAAACAACCATGAATGTACCTGCTAGGCTGCTAATTTTTCACAAAGTCATTCCAGGAAGCATTTAAAAGTGAGAAGACTGCCCCAAAATTTGTTTGAGTAATCTAGGCTTCATGATTCTGCAAGAGAGAATAAAAAATTAATTTGAGAATTTCCTCTGCTGCTTGTCACACCAAAATGCCATAAAGGCACTCAGATCCTTTACCACAGTGTTTTCCTATAGGTTCATGGAGAGAATTCTCAACCTAGACCTTAATCCAGCAAAAAATCCTGCAGTCATTCTCACCTTCCTTCACTATTACCTCTGTAAAATCAGAGGAAATAATCCACATTGCACACAAAGCAGCCATCATGTTCAAGTCTTTGCAAAATCCCAGCCCCTCCAGACCTGAGCTGTGCAAAGCCTCAGGATTATTCATAATTTCACCAGCCTGATTCAGCAGAAAGACTGTGGAACCATTTCGAGTCACATTTAAAGCTGTTTATGGGTATGGGGGAAAGTTGTGTCCTCTCAACAAAATGTTGCTTTCTCTCAGCTTCATTCCTGGGTTAAAGGAGAATTAAACTGTTCTGGAACTTGCTGGGAAGAGGGGGAGCAGGGGCATAGAGAAGGACAATTTATCTCTAAATTACATTGCTCTTCAGAGTAAACCACAGAGAGCTGTAATGGGACAAGTAATTTTTTTACATAGTATAATTAATTAGAACCCATAAACCCCAATTAAACAGCACTTTTGAGACTATCAAGTGGTGCATGTTTGAAACTGCAAATATGACAGTATAAGTACGTTTTTATAGCTGGGCACACTCTTCAGGATTATTTTCAGTGCTCTACTAAAATGGGAAATGGTACCAGTTAGGCCCCTGCTAATAAATCGCTTGGAAACAGGCGATATTAATAATCTTTATGGGGGTAGGATGGAAGCCAGATGGGGCAGGGAGGGGAGTGTGAAAGTGGCATAATATATTGGCCTGGAAAACATAATCCAGGCCAAAGCAGAAATGTAATCTTGGTGTGTATCAGAGAGGGCTGGGAATATAAAAGAGGAGGTGATGTCTGAAAGGGGACTCACCCTGGGAGACCAGGAGGGCAATTTCTGAGGTAAGGAAAGCAACATCCTACAAGGTGAGCACCTGCATGGGCAAGAAAGCAGAGAAAAGAGATGCTCCAGGGGGTTTAACAGCCCCTAGCAAGGAAGGGGCTTTGTCCCTTGGCCTGTAAATGGGAAATGGCGCTGGGAGCTGCCCTGGTGCGTGCAAGCGGTGGGACCCATGAGCACGGGCTCCGTACACGACCGGTGTGAGGAAAAGCTCCCTCTGCCCTTGTTTATTTACACGAGGCCCCACTTGTGTTTGACTTGGCAGGCGGGAGCCCCGCGCCGTGTGCCAAGCGCTAATTCCCGGCGGCCCTGCGGGCCCAGGCGCGCACCTGACAGCCATTAGCGCCCGGGCCCGCTTCGTTCTCATATTTCGGGCACTGACCCGCAGCCACGCACGGCTCTGGCAGACACTCCATCACCTCCTGTCAGCGGCTCCAGCCCGGCAGCCCCTGCCCTGCCAGCGAGCGTGGAGCTAAGGAGGCCTGGGGAGAAGCCTCCACCTTCAGAGAGACGTCCCTCTTCGCACGGGGTCCAGCGGACACGCCACAGAGGCCTGCTCGCTCCTTAAGTTATGACTTTGTTCACGTTTGGAATATTTTACCCTTCAGAAAATAGCAGTGCAGCGTGATAAGTAAATAACTGGTGACAGCTGGGCCTCAGTGACAGAACCAGACATTAAATTCTAGCATTCCCGTTCAGCTGTACAGTGCTCCCCAAAAGGGGCACCTTTATCATATTAGTCACTCAGAAAATTCCTCCAGTCACCTATCAACATAAGAAGAACATTTAATCCAGAAATGCAGAAAAATATACTTTCAGATGAAGGAGAAATGGAGGGAACAGCTTGTCTGGATAGAAAGCATTGCGGCGAAGACTCACAACACCCATGGGAAGATATGGGGAGGACTTAAGAGCATCGAGGAGATAAGAGCTTTCTGCAGAAATGCTTTGCTCTACATGTTATGCTTTGTGGAGGTTTGCAGAGTGCTGTCACATTCTTTATATACATGGGGAGGCTATTCAGCTCTTAGTTTTTAAGAATCCATTTACTAAATTAGAAAATCTTATAAATATTTGCGTTTTTTAAGTCTTATGCCAATTTACGTGCACTGATACCCTTAAGCTTTCTCACCAACATAAATTATTCTAAGATCTGACTCCTCACCAGCTCTAAAGACTGTCATTTTAGTTTGATAGAGACATAGCTTTTCTTTCTATCTTCTTTGTGCATAATTTTCTCCATTTAATATCAATAGGGACAGAGACTCCAACAAGTCAGCAGTCAGTCCTAGGTTGCAGACAAGTTTTGGACTAAGTTCTTGTGAATTTAAAAACAAGGAATAAGAGACTTAAATCACTGGAGAGCTCCAGATTTCCATGAGAGAGAAGAGCACTATAATTTTTTTTCTATGTCAGTCTCAAGGCAATGCACTTTTCAGTGGTCCCTTACTAAAATTTATTTTTTAAAAAAGCAAATATTCCAAACAAGCAAAGACTCATTTTGGATTTTTCTTAGAGGCTTTTTTCTCTGGGGACTGCATTGTTGAATGTGTGGTAATTTAGCACAAGACCTTATAGTCAGATCTACAGTTGTAGATCTAATAAAATGCTTATACCGTGTTTTCAGACATTGCAAAAGAAGTATTTTATCTGAAATATATTAAGTAGATGCTGATATTGACATTTTTCTGAAGTCTGTATAGTTCACACACAGCTTTTCTACAAGCCTTGTACTTCAGGTCTCACTTCTGTGCTCCTTAAACTGTTGGGCTTTTTCCCACTTGAAAGTTGAGGTACTGGTAGAGGGGACATAATGCATAGAAATGCAAATGGACCTGAGCATGTACAAGCTGGGATGATTTAATGTAAAATACATAAGGTTCTCACTCCAACAGCACAAAATATAGGTTTTATTCTTAATATAGTTTTATTTTTCTTAGTCCAAAAAATACAAAGCTCTGCACTGTACAAGGCGTAGTGAGATGAAGAACCCTCTCCTCAGTTTAAGCAACAGACACGGCATGAATAATCTGTCTGGACACTGCAGAACTGGACATTCAGTAGAGATTCATGCAGACACAAACAGGGTCACCACATAGTGAAGGAAGGACAGAAAATTTGCCTTAATCTTAAATCCTGGTTTAGATATTTCAAAAAAACCCCTCACATTTTAAGGGAATTGGAAAGCTGTGACTGCAGCAGACTCACGGTCTAGTTAGTTAGGGGGTAGAGGCACGAAGAATATCAGCAACCATCAACAGAATGGCAAATGCCATTTGAATAGACATGTGTCATTCCTGTACCGCAGCCAAGTGAAACTACAAACACTATTAAAAGTATAAAGAGGCTTTCATTTACATTCCTGCTAAGGCATCTTTCTGTTGCCAGAATATTGCTAGTGGGCTTAGTATAAATGAGAATCTGGCCTTAATATTCTCAAACAGAAAAGTGAAATACACAGACATATTGACTTGGATTCGTATGCTCTGTTCTGTTAACCCAAGGTATCTGCACGGACCAAAACTGGCAGAAAGAATATGAATCTGTACCTACAGTGCATAGCAGCTTCAGTGAGCATGAATGATCTAAAGAGTCACTTCCTATGACAGCAAAATCGGCCCTGTAGAATCATAAAGGTTGGAAAAAACCTCCAAGATCAAGGAGTGCAACCATTAACCCAGCACTGCCAGGTCCACCATTAAATCATGTCCTGGAGTATGCATCTAAACATTTTCTGCACACTTTAATACTGCAAATTTCCATTATTTTTAGCATCACATCCCCCAACCACACACCACACAACTCAAAACACTGTCTACTTCACTTTGCCCCTGCCATGGCAGCAATCTTGGTGCTAAAGTCAGAACTCCAACATCCACCTAAACACAAGCCACTCCAGAAGATCCAACACTTGATAAAAAACTTCAGACTTTTAACACAAAAGAGAAAAAGCCTTGAACACCAGCAGTGCCTAGGGAGGAGGTTGTGTCCTTTGCTGGAGAGAGGCACAGCAATAAAGCAAAGGACAGCAATCCCTGCCAACGTGACCAGGGGCAATACAAACCTGCCAGGAGCTGGAGGAGCTTCCTTCTATCAGCAGAAGCATCTCTGCACCCTGCCCATTAGCCCAGTTTCAGCTGTGGCCCATTCCAGATGCTCCAGAGGAAGAGGAAAGAAAAAACAAACCCAGAAGCCAAGTTGAGCATGAAAAGGGGGAGGAAAAAACAAAACAAAACACCATCTCATGCCTGTGAGGAAGCCCTCGAGCTAAGGGATGAGATGTGTTTCAGGTTCTAAAAAGAGCTTTCCACCAAAAAGAAAAAATCATCATATGAAAAACACAGGAAGGAAAAAGGCAACTCCAAACACATGTAAGCAAAAAGGCTGGGGGTTGGAACTACATGATCTTTAAGGTCCATTCCAACCAAAGCCTCTCTATGATTCTACGAAAATGGGCAAAATTCTGAGGTGTTTGAAATCAATGACAAACCCCTCAAAATTTATTCGTTCCAAAGTTTTGAGGTGAACATATTTAAATAGATTCCTACATTTATTTCTAAATACAAAATGTGTAGCTCTTGAAATGTCTTCTTGGGATGTGTTAGTTTTGATAGGAAAATGAAAGGTGCTAATTTGTCCCTGTCGCCGTATAATATTAAACAGTTAAATGTGGGCTGATTTTGGAAACAGCACATGGCAGACACACTTAAAAAAATAATTCAAAAGGTACTGAAAGAATAATCTTTTCCAAATCTGTCAACAAGATTCTCCCCACTGTTCCTGGCAAGAAATCTAGCTTAATTTGGTAAAACAATCACTTTCGCTCTCCCAAACATTGTAAAACAAGTGGGGTCATGGAAAGAAAAGCGGGAACATTAAAAAGACCCTTGATAAATACTCAGGGCTATGCTGCTGTTATTGTGGGGTATTTCCAAGGACCTGTACAGGTTTTAAAAGTACAAGTAAATGAGGAGGGCAGGGGGGAGCTCAGACTGCAAGGGCTGAGGCACTGCAAATTCAATTCACTGCGTGGTTTTGCTGTGAGTGCTTTCCCAGCTCTCACACCATTACATAGGATGTAGCATCATAATGATGTCAACTCTTGGACCAAAGAACAAGCTGATTTGAGTTTTACGAGGGGAAGGATGAATACTTTCAAAGGAATGGTGAATCGAATAATACAGAACTGGTAGGATCACAGTTCAGGGAACTCATGGATATGCTTTGAACTATTTTTAGCAAGGTACTGCAAGTTCAGGGCTAGTTAGATGGAAAAGGCCTGCACAGCTCAAGCGAAGCACAGCCTCTCAAAGCATTGACAATTTGCTACCAATTTGGCAGGGAGAGAATCAAAACCTCTCCTCCCTTTCTCTGAAGGTGACTGCTGCAGCAAGGCTGCTGTGTGTGTGTGTGACTGAGCATCAGAGGCTGTGCAAAGCCATCCCTCCCTGTGCCCCACCCTGGCACAACGGACAAACACTCACCCTGCACTCGAATCAGCACACGCCCCTCCCTGCTTTGTTCAGGATTCTCCAAAGCACAGGGTAGCAGGAGGGTGCAGCAGGAGGATCCAGGCTCCCTCCATCCCTGCCTTGCCTACAGCAGGAGCAGCCCCTCCTTGTCACACTCCATCTCTCTCCCAGGGGTGCTGTGGCTTTGTCCTGCCCACCCAAGGAGGTACTGGATCGACACAGTTTTAACCCCAGTATTTTCATTCTGTAGGGAAACACAACCCCCTTGAAATTTGGATACAGAAGAAAGCACAGGTAGGGAGGTTTTCGATCCAAGCCGCTGCTGTTCCTGCAGTTAGAGAAGGTCAATGAAGACCTTCCCCAAACTCCCTTTGGAAAGTCACTGCAGATGAGTTCTGCCAGCTCTTGCTATGTTTTTCCCTCCTTTAAATGCATACTTGAGAATATCCACTTATTGCAGATCACCAGGAACACACAAGGAATGGGTTGCTTTATAAGCTTTACTACAATTATGGATAATGTTGGAAGTATATACTGTATATTTCCTGTATGGTGGGACTGCTACAAGCACAGAAAATCCACATTGAAGGGGATTTCTATGCAAGCTATGCAGCAGATGAAGATTGTATTGCAAGCTTGAATTACTGATTCAAGCTGCTTCTTTGCCTCTCCCCACCCACTTCTCTAATAGCTTTTAAACTTAAATAGCCATATAAGTTAAAATGTTCTTTTATAGGGTGAAATAAACAGATTTTATGGTTCAGAAACTGCAAGTTTAGAGATCAACACTCTACCACTAATTCATGCAGGTTCAAGCTAAGGAAATGGCTCATTTTCCTCTCTACAGTCTCTGATACTTTTTTTCCCCTCCAAAAAATCCAAGATGCAATTTAAATTAGATGTTATGAAAACTCTGGATGCAGACAATGCTTTCTCTTGACAAAGTACCTCTAGGTTCCTGCATTCCATGTCCCGGCTCCCATGAAATCAGAGGAAAATTACTGCTGAAAACCTCAAAATGGCTGGAAATCGGTACAAAACTTTAGAATTTATTTTACACATTATTGATTCGGCCTTAAAGCAAAAAACAGAAAACACCCAACAAAATAATATTAATAAAAAAAATCAGAAGGAAGCCTTCATATGCCACTCTGGAAATCTAAAAAAATCTTATGACTGCAAATGTAATTTATACTTAAACTTCTTTTTAACTCTCAAAATGCTGCAAAGAATATTTAGCCCCAGTCCATTCAGTACAATCCTTTCCAGTGGCATAGTAGAAAATACCAGTTCCAGCTGCCCCAGGAAAGCAGAGGAGAAGCAGGACTGACAAGCCCCATACCTTCCACAACACATTTCCATTACTAGAATTATCCATTGGACTTCCTGGGTAACCCTGGCATTCCAGTGAGCCAGGGGAATAACCAGGACCCAGAGATGGGATTTCCAGATGCATGTGGAAATAATTGGAGGGTACAAAACCCCAGGAAGATACAGCTTGGAAAGCGTGGTATGCTCTGAATGCACAGAAACTTATTTTCAAACCGAGGAAGAGCAAGAACTGATTCTATTGAGGAGTGGGAGACTCTGCCCTAAATAGTCTAAAGACAAATTGTGGTGCCCTGATCATTTTATCAGAAAAATTACAGTGATTATATTTCATTTGTCCATCTGTTTATTCAACCTTCATCACTATGATTTTTGTGTGTCTCATATATCCTCCATACGCAGGGGCGTATTTTTCTTCCCATTTATCAGCTACATTAACCAGCATTTAAGTGGTTAAAATGGAGGTTTTGTTTCCAAGCAAAGATAATCCTGTTCCTGAGGACACCAGTAATGGTGGTATATGACAACATAATCAGCAGCACAAGGATATAAACAACTCCCAATTATCCCAAACCAAAATTTTTGAACATCTTGTTACATTTTTTCCTTAGGCCTTAAAATTACCGAGTTGTTATGGTTGGATGCTTTGTGGTGAATAAATCTAGAATAATTCCCTGGAAAGAGTGAATTGCACCGAAATTCTGTTAGTGCAAAAGACCACAGCACCAAGCTTGCCCTGGCTTTCCCATCCATGGGGAAAAAAAAACCCAGACCATGTTCTTGTTGTGTGGGGACAGGAGATAAAGGGGGAGGAGCAGTGGTGATGTGATTTCTAGGAAGTGGGATGCAGCTGCATGGAAACACTCAAGAGGGAGAGCGCAATAAGAACGCCACCCAGCAGTGGGATTTCTTGCATTTTGCTTCTGTCAAAAGGCCAAGTTCCCTGTGCCTCCAGGTGAGTAACAAAACAACTGTGAAAAAACCCCACTGCACATGAACACAACCTGAATGGAATTTGAGAGGATCCATGGGTGCTGTTTCCCACACGAGGTGCTCAGAGGCACCCATGGTGTCTCAGAGCTCTCACACAGATAGGAACACGAGATTCTGTGCTAGAAACAGGGATGTCACAGGACACGGCATTCAGATCTGAAGGCAGATCAAAGTAACCACATTGAGAGCCAAATCCAAGCTTGGGCTTTGAATATACCTCCAAAACATGGATGTTTTTGGAGCTAGAGTTGGGTTCTGTCATCCATCTAATCTTGAAATGGGTGGATCAAAGATGTTCAGTCTGAGGCTTAGCAAAGTGCTAACAGATACTTTTGAATAGAAATGGTTCAGTGAAATGCTCCAAGTGAGAAATAAATTTGTTGGTGGGCAAGCTGTGAAGTGAAGGAGAAGTGAAACTGGCTGAGGAAATTGCTGTGTACCTATTGATTGCTTTGATACGTTACCTTGTGAGGTTGGATTTATGTGCAACAGGAGCGAAGGAGAGGCACAATGTGGTTGAGGAATTGGACCAGAAAGTTGGTAGCAATGCCAGAAAAGACTGGAAATTAAGAAGGATGCCCAGTGGTTTGAGCGCTGGCTTGGAAAGCAGCAGCAATCATATGTTTGGTTCTCCATCCCAGATTTCCTGTATGACCTTGGCCAAGTCATCTAGTGCCTCAGCTTCCAACGACTCAAATGGAGCTCATAAACCTTGTTAAAAAATAAGAAAACTTGTGGGGATGAAGGACCATCTCTCACCCATTGCAGCCTCACAGCTTAGAGGTGGCTTGATAGAATCGTTAAGCAAAGGAGATTGGATGGCTTCCTGAGTTGTTCAAAATAGAGTTACAAATATAAAATTATAGAAAAGAACTGCCTGCAGAACACTTCAAGCTGTAGGGACCAGCCTGGTTATAGACCTTCCAACATTTCCATGCTCTAAGGAAGCCACATTCCTGTTCAAGCTATAGGAAAAACCCACAAAACATTGCACAACTCTGGCTGGCACTGGCATTTGCTCTGTAGATGGCACAGGGGCTAACCTTATTTTCTACAATGTTTATGCCAATGTAAAGTGGAAATAACTGTAGGAATTAATCCTGACATGCATATGCACGACATCTGGCCACATCAACACTGTCATTTATTCCAGAACATTCATTTTCCTGGCCACCATTTTCCAGCCTACCTTAGTCAACTGTAATAACATTTTTGGCCAGTACAAATTTTTGACCTGATGTCTGTGTAGATCTGAAAGGAATTTCCCCTTCAACACACATGATCTTCCATTCAGCAAAGCCAGTTCCATGATTCCTGGAAGAATTAAGCGGTGCAAACACCCTGTAACTCTGGATTCTTGCAGTTAATGTATTGGTCTCCTTTTAAGGGACAAGAAGTTAATTCTTTCACACCTAGTGCTGGTGGGTCATTTGGGGACAGTGTTATCTCTATGAATAAAGGTACATTCCTAAATAATTCAAAATCTCAGATGCTGTTTATTCTTCTTCTCTAACTGACCAAGTATTATGCAAATTTTAGAGGGAAAAATATGCACTCAGCCTTGCAAATGGAATTACAGCCTAGATGGGTTGCTGTGTTCTGGAGAAAACAAAGGAGAAGAATTTCCTAATCATGGAGAGTTTTCGCCTGCTGTCACACGTCACCTCATCCACAGTGACAGTTAGAGAGGGCCAAGCATTTCTAGCCCTGTATCATCCCAGCTTGGCCCATGGCACTTTCTGAAGAAGGATTTTTCTTGAGGCACAGATATCTTTAATGGAACAGCACTCTTGGGCAAATGTTAGTACAGAGTATAGAAAGGAAGCGACCACTTAAATACCTACAAAATTAGAAGCTGAATTTCTACTGAAAGCCAAGTGAATATTTGCATTAGACGTCAATCTTTATCAAGATATTCCTGCAATAAAAACAATGGAAATAATCAAATTGATCAGTAAAATCAGAACAATGACAATAATCAGCAGCAGAGACATAAAAAAAATAAAACTGAGCTTAAAACAAAATATGGATTTGAAAAGAATTAGAAGTTGAAACTTTTCCTCATCCTAATTATTCCTTCAAGCTGTGATTTTCAAACTTCCATTCAGCTGCTACTTAAGCCTGATAGCTCTGAAAACTCCTGGCTGCCTGGTACACCTGTGTTAGAATTCCCCAGAAGCCTACATGGTGCTTCACTTACAGTACACAACTGCTCTGCTTGGAGAGGGCAAAGCTGCTGCCTTCCTGCTGGAAATGTTAGGGCAAATTGTGGAAAACTAGGGTCATGTCCTAAACCTTGCTCACTCATTGTTTTACACTTTTCCATCTTGGGAATGCAGCTCACATTGATACGTATAATTGGGAGAAAATGCTCAGGTCTAAAACTTGCAGTTTCCTGCCTCCTGCAGGAAGGTCACTCAGCAAGGATATCCAGGTCCATGTATGTCTCACGTGTGTGAACATGGTATTTTCCTCTTCCAAGCAATGTCCAGCTGAAAACCTCAGAAACCTCTTTAGCCACAGAGACATAAAGATGCATCAGAGAACATTCTCACAAATTACATGCATCTTTATGCACAAGCAAAGCCAAAGCTTGCTGCTTCCCCCTGTAGTGTAAAAATTCCTGTACAGATTATACACCTTAATAATTCTAGACCAGTGAACTTTCCTCCTAGTTTATAACAAAGCGTTACATTATTAGTCAGGCTTCCCAGCAACTTTTGATAAAAATTGTGTTTCTATTGCTGTATAAAAAATACAAGGCGAGTTAAATGTTCAGGATTTTCTTATAAAATATTTAAGTTTATAAACTGTTGCACACAGGCTGGTGTTTATATAATATTCACAGACATCTGTAATGCCTCTCATGAAAGCTAATGTATAAGCTCTTAGCTACTGCAAAAGGGTTTTAAAGATGCTCTGCCCATCTTAAAGTGTAATTCTACATAGTCTGAAGAGCTACTTTGATAACAGTTTGTTTTGAGCTTAATGTTTATTCCTCCCACTGCTGTCTAGGCTGAAATTTGCTTACTTTATGAGTGAGGGCCCCAGTGCATTTAAAATTTAAATACCTGACTAGGACACACTTACTCAGCAGAAAGCACACACATGCCTAATTTCAGGTACATGCTTACATCCTTTGTGTCTCGGGACTCAAATCATACGGCCACGTTATTTAACAGACAGAAAAGCAGTTGGGAATACAGGGATTTCTGAGGCAGAAGAATGCAATTCCCAAAGGCAAGAAGCTCTAATGACTTCTTTTCCAGGTATTGCCCAAATATCTACCACTACTAAGAAACAACTGCTGTTTCAGGTTCTGAGTTGTTGTAATTCTTGTTGTGTGTTCCTGTAGATATTTTATTTTTGTTGCTAAAATAAATAATAAAGCTACTAAGACTACAAGCATGCAACTGCTCCTACATCCAACAAAATGCCAGGCAGAAGTGGGATTCTTCTCCCCCCATCAATAGACTGCCAGGTGTCATATTTGTGCCTTGTGACATTTTGATATCAAATATCAGGTAGAGTCAAGAATATTTATAATTCTGAGTGCCTTGTTCAAAACTGAACAATGTCAGAGAGACTCTCCTTGGATTTCTCCTTCAGCTCATTTAGAGGCAGCAGAGCTGATGCAAGAAGACTCTTGCATGGTGTAAGTCTCAACCACACAGCCTGATGCCAACAGCTGACCAGCAGAGTCTGAAGAGAGTCGTGGCATTCCCCTCAAACCTATTTCCACTACACATCAAGTGTAAACTTGGATCAAATGTGGTTCTAAACCCAAAGGCTCACAGTGAGGATCTCAGGTTACCCTCATCTGGCTCCACTCAATGTCTCCAGAGCAGTGAAGCCCAGCCACCACTTTATGGCTTCTGCAGATGAAGCATTTGCAACATTTCATATTTGAAAAGGCCAAGTGCTTGGTGATCAGTACCAAACCACCAGCTCCACTGAATGGCAGGCTTTGTGCTCTCTCACACAAGTCACAGACTGGAAAACAGCAATGCAAAGTCCCACAGCAACATTTACTACTAAGGAGCGATTTCCACATCTACCTCTTTCTTCCCATAACTACATTTTATGATTCCAACATAGCTGATCGCCAGGTGATGGTCAGAGCTGTGATCTCACATCAGGGGCAGGCACTTCTCACACGTGCATCAGGCCAGGTGAAGACAGACACAGGCTGGACGGCAGCTCCAGATCTGAGGAGCAAGAACAAGCTGCAGGAATGGAGTGGATGAACTGTAAGCAGGTACAAGAATCTGAAATGGGGATCACATGGGTGCCACACAAATAGACCTCATGAAAGAAACAGCTCTGAAATTCTGTCAGATCTATGCGTTCCAGGCCTGGGACCTGATGGAGAAAGGTTGCCAGTAGCTCACTCTGTACTGGATAAATTAGGTGCACACTGACCATCTCCCCTGGTCCTTTCCTCATCCTTACCCTGGCTGTGCTGGGACTTTGACCATCTAAACGTAATCACAGATTAGTATGGGGGAAGTCAGTCAAGTGTTTTAAAACTCACCTATCCCAGTCATATGGTGGGAGTCAGGAACACAAAATATGTCACCAGACTATTCCTCTGGGCAGCCATACTCGTAAATAAATACAGGCTGTGAAAGTAAAGGAGCAAGGGCAGCTGTAGGATACATTGGGAGAATATCTTTCCCCTCTACAGCACACAGACGATTCCAGTCTCAGAGCTTTTTCTGTTTATTTATGATGACTGATACATAGTTTGTACTTGATTTTAAGGGAAGTTACAAGGAGGAGTAACTGAATGTGCTGTTTTCCAGAAGACATGTGCCAGAGCTGGTATTCATCAGTGTGGAGCACACGTGACAGGTTGTTTGATGGGAGGGAAAAACCTTCACCCAACACAAAGTGCATTCAGAGAAGATGTAAAAGAGAAACTAGATGTTCTTATATCCCACTCTGTTACTCAAACAGTGCCCAAAAGTAACTCTAGCCTGCTTTTTCTTCTTTACCTCACCTTTCTTTCAAGGGTGTGAGGAAGTATTTGACACCTTCTGTTGTCTGCGTCTCATACTCATAGATAATCTGGGAATTTTCTGTTTTAACCACATTACATATAATAGCCAAAAATGTAGGGGACTGGAGCTCTCCTCAGTGTATTCCCCCACAATTTTTCTCCTGTGAAGAACACCAGATTTTGACGTCGCTCCTCTGTGCAATTTACAGGATCTGTGATCGTGGAGGGGAAGTTCCATAGCACTGAAAGGCCTAAAGCAACCCAGGGCAAGAGCTCTTATCCTGTGAGAAACCTTTCAGAGTCCTTAATGGTTTTTTTCATAGTTTCTACTCCTATGTTAGGTGTAAGCAAATTATTTTTCCCCATCATTGGACAGATCTGCCACCTTATGGGTCTGTGTCCTCAAGAAAACTCATCCCCTACAGTAGATGCAGAAACACCTAATTCCTCCCTAAGCTCTTGCAGAATGACAGATGGAGCCAGTGCAGCAGGTCGCATTTCTGCTAAACTCACACAAGTAATATTTCCCTCACAGATCCAGCCCTTCTGGAGCTCCTTCTCCACCCACATCTAAATAGCCTCCTTTAGAGCTTGGCAAGCCAGGACTGGGCAAACTGGCAGGTCCCCTCTGCTACCCTTTATACACTCTAACATCATCTCTGGCATCTACACACAGTGGCCAGAAAGGTGCCCACTCTTTGGGTAGGTAAAGAGTAACACAGAACAACAGAAATACCTGCACAGACAAACAGCTGTTCTCAGAGATCCTCTGTGCAATGCTAATGGCACTGAACATGACCTTCAAAAATTCATTGGGCAGTAGATTAATTCTCCTCAAAGCACGAATTTATAGAAGAAGGGGGAAAAAAACCCCAAAAAACATCATGACTGAAGAGCTTTCCTTTTCAGGCCAAGGGTATTCTGGTAAACTAAAAAACTTTTTCTTTTAAAACAAATTTAAATAATTTTAAGCGAGGAACGGCCTGAAAATATTCCCTTCCTGCCCTTTTTAATTTAATGAGGGGCATTAGTCAACACTGCCAATAATAGACGGCTGTGATAACTCATCACTAGCACTACAACCCAGCTGTAATCAGACAGGAAGGTACCAAGGGCTGGCCAGTGCAATCATTATCAGACTGAGATTATTCAAAGAAAGAAAAAAAAGAGCAAGAGGTTTTGTTGTTTTTTTTTTTTTTTTTAAAAAGGAACCTTTGTTTATTTGATTAACTCCTTGCCATCTATTTTAATTCTTCCCTCTTCTTCATGTAGTCATTTTCCACTCATCTCTCCCAGCTCCTCTGCTTGCTTTGCTTAGCAATGCACTTCTTGCAAGCACATGAAAACTATTCCAATGGTACCAATCATGCATATTCTCAAAAGGCAGGCTTACCCTAAAAAGCACTCAGAGTCAGAACAAGATGCAAGACAAGTGGATCCAGCAAATGAATAGGAGGCATCACAGTGAGACAATTATGATGAATATAAATAAGCTGGCGAAAAGAAATATCATTTCACTGAAACATGCAATTTTGCTGAACCCAAAATCATTCTTGGAGACAAATCTGTCTTCAGAGAGCTTTCAGGATGAGGATTTTTGAGGTTGCGTCAGCTGTGATCAAAGAGAGCAACATCCCAGATATTTAGACTGAGTCTGTCCTCATCCTGCAATGGCAAATCTTGAACGTGAGAATTGCCATTATCTGACCATCTCACGGTGCAAAGTTCACAAAAGCCATTTTTGGGAAGGAGAATGTTTTTAAAGCCAGCTAGTCCATACTCTCTCTTGCTTTTATTTAGAAGTCACTGTGCAGGACTAGGTAGAAACACCTGAGCCAATCCAGCATGAAGCAGCTGGAGTACAGAGAGCAGCACAGACAGGCTCAGCTGCCAGAGCCATCAGGTGGAGATCCCCACCTCCGGACACTGCAGTGGGGGCAGCTCGGGCAGGTACCTCCATACAGGACTGCAGAGCCTCCCCTGGACATGCACAGCCTCCCTTGGACATCCACAGCCTCCCCTGGACATCCACAGCCTCCCCTGGACATGCACAGCCTCCTCTGGACATGCACAGCCTCCCCTGGACATGCACAGCCTCCCCTGGACATCCACAGCCTCCCCTGGACACTGCACACACCTCTGTGCTTTAGCCTGAACAGGCAAAGCTGTAACAGCTCGTGGAGCACTGCACATTTCTGACATGGTCAGAAATAAGTCAGACAAATCTGATCACCCAAACGCTGCCAGTAACTCTGGTTAGCAATGATCTACAGGATGAAAATCGTCCAGCAAAATACAGCAGTTCCGACGGGTTTATTGTGGGTTATTTCTTTTCCTTTTTTCTTACTTTTTTGCCCATTAGGGAATTACTAATCGTTCCAAACTGATATTAATTGGCTCCCAGCTCCACATACATTGTCAAACTGCTGGTCAGCTGGTGTGCACACTGCTTTCCCAGCAGATTTCTTTCACAGCTGGATTTGCCATCTGAAAGGTCCTTCCCATTTCCAGCTCTGCAAACCTTCCAGGCAGAAGGGAGAAGAGGAACAGACAGATGCCTTTCCACAGAGATGTAACAACCCTAGCAGGTTCTCAGCATGTCAATAACAATCTAATCAGGCTGCATTACACTGAGGGGAAAATGAGGTCTCTGACTTTGCCAGAACACTTCACACATCCGCTTGCTCTTACAAACACATATAACACACTCCAGTTTCCAGATGCAGATAAGGATAACCACAGCGTGGAAAACAACCCAAGAACTAGTCTAGCCAACTCCTAGCTGGACCTCAGCCTCTTTCCACCTTCTCTCCTTGCTCTGGAATAACAATCACTGCCTGTAAAGTTAATGAAATTTCACACACAACTGCTTTGTGTTGATGTCGCAGACAGTGCCCTGCTGCTCTGAGCACACCCAGGAAAGCTGTCCCACCTCACCTCTGCCCCTGTCCTGGACTAATCACAGGGAAACCTGCAAACCTAGCTGTGCCCAGGAAGCAGGAATTTATCTTAGAAGAGTCCTGATGGCACTTGGAGAAAGAACAGCGGCAAGGACTTCTCCTCCCTACATGGGCAACCAATTGTACAGAAATGTCCTGCAGCTCACCAAAAAATAGTGCACCAGGATTTTCTGTGCAGTCCAATTGCTGCCAGAGCTCCCTCCCTGGGCAGGGTTGATTAAAGCTGACCTAACCCTGACTGTAAAACTGAGGCTGTGATCTTCAGATGACCATAGTTACCCTGATTTAGTCACTGACTTGTGAATCAGAGAGAAAAGAACCACCCCAGACAGCAGAGCTGCATGCTGGCTGCTTCTCCAGTGTGCTCCGAGGCAAGGACTCATACCCAGTAGCAATCTGTTTTTGTAGGAAAAAAAAGGAAAAAAAAATATAAAACAGCAAAATAGTATTCTGAGTCCAGACTGACTGCCTGCAGGAAGGAGGAGGAGATTTTTTTTTTCCTTTCCTGGCTGATTACCTAAAGAAAAAAAAAATAGGGAGGGAGAAAAAAAATTACTAGCTCCAATGAATGAAAAAGAACCTTTTAGTCCAAACTCCTCAGTCAGACCATCCAAATTCCCGGTTGCCTTGATCTCTTTTCCAGCCAATGAGCTCCTCTTACGCTCTGACTGATGGTGTTGTATATTTAAAAATGTGTTTATTCTGACAATTTGCTCCTCTTTTATGTAAAAGGACAGGCAAGCAACTCATCCCCAAACCTCAAGGAAAGAGCACAAACCTTGGCTGCAAGACTATTTGGCTCCCTAAAGACTGTTGATTCTTGGACAAACTGTTATTCCATCCCTAAAAGATGTACTTACCCTGAAAAAGAAAATGCACACACAAACATACAACTGGGTATTAAGAGCTTTGGTAGATCTGTGACTCTGGCCTTGTGACTAAAGTGTCAGCTGCTTCTGCAGAAATGGACATGGTAGTGGAAAAAGAAAATCCCAAACCAAAAAACAAAGGAAGGGCAAACACTGAACTGCCCACAGCTGGACTGAGCTGAACTTCCATGGCTAAGCCACTAACCCTGGGTTCTCCTCAGTGCCTCAGTGTCAGTGAGGTTATGGAAACCAGAGAGGCAAACAAGTGGGAATTTCTAAACAGATCAAGGGCTAAAGGAAGGGGGGAAAAGGGTGTGGGGGAGAATAGTCAGAGAACATCCGTTCTGTGGAGGGCTGTGTGTTTCTCAGGGTACCCCGGAGAAGGGGAGATATGCCTATACGAGAGAGGTCAGCGGGTATCAGATCACATCACCCCTTTCCTCTTTCCCTTGGCTGCCTCTTAACGCTCCCTTTTGAGTGCATTTCCCTTTGCTTGTGGGAAAAGCATATTCCAACAGCCCTCTTAAAAAGCATGTTACAGTGGCACTGCCTGAAATAGAAACCAGATTTTTGTCTTCAAGACCCCTGCCTTAGCCTCTAGTGCTAAGGCCTGGCCTTAATCTGAGCAGAAAAGACAGGACTGGAAAGGTGTGCACAACCCCACTGTACACCCAGAGAGCACATGAACTACTCCAAACAGAGCTGGTGGGGCTCTTTAGTCCCTTTCACTGCCTTTTGCTAATGAGTTCACCTCTGGTTTTAACAGGAATGCCTGCACAAACATGGTGGAAGCACATCTCCACCTCTGCATGCTCAGGGGTCAGCTGCCCTGAAAATGATGACCAGCCAGCCACGTGATGAATGGAGCACAGGGACCAGATTAAAATAGATTTTCATATTAAGTCCAATTTCAATAAATCCCCCTATTTCTGTTACAATTGGCGAGCTTAAACTACATTTAGTGTCTACCACTTGTCTTCTTTTTGCACAACCTTTTTGTAGTTAGCAGAGATTGCCCTTAACAAAACCAAAAAGAAGCACATGAGCTCATCATCTCCCAGGTTACACCCTCACACTCCATGGCCTCATTCCCAAGGGTTTCCCCATTTAAAGTCACTCCTGATAGCCAGACCCTGATGTCCTGGGATGTCACTCAGGTGCTGTACTGGGGAGAAAAGGGGCTGAAGGTTTCAGTGGAGGCTGGCCAGGAGAGGGGACATGACCTCCACGGAGGTAGCAGCCAGCCATGAGAGCCATGGGGAGCACCAGCCAGGCTGAGTGAGCCCTGCCCAGCCCCTGCCTCCAGCTGAGCTGCTGGAGGAGCACTTGGCCAAGCTCACACCCAGTACCTTGCCCACCCAAGTGCTCTCCACCATGCCCAGTTCCAGGCTGCTAATAAGAATGGAAATGAATAAGAAATTTATGCCTGGTTATCTTCAGATGGCATTGACTCTGGAATGCAGCCAGACAGCCATCCTGGACCAGCAGCTTCCTTGCAAAAAATTTCCTGCAAAACCTCCTACCTGTGGCTGTCCTGCATTTCCCACCCACATGGTTTTTCCTGAATCTTTCCAGATGGGACATGTGGCACTTAGGGACATGGTTTCATGGTGTAATTGGCAGTGCTCGATTAACGGTTGGGCTCTATGATTTTAGAGTTCTTTTCCAATCTAACCAGCTCTGTGATTCAGACAGCGCTGGAAGGGCTCGTGACCTCCGGGGCACTGTGTCAGGGCTGCACAGATCCCATTGATCTCCTCCCTTTTAACTTGGCGGAAAGCTCAAGTTTTCAAAAACGATTCTCTTTAACCTCTGTGAGGAAGGAGAGATCTCAGGGATTTGAGTGCTCATCGTCTTAACGCTGCATTAGCGGGAGAAGGAGCTTGTTTGGGATTCTGCTCAGGGAAGGGCGGCTCGAAGGAGCGGGTCAGGGAATGTCAAAGGCAGATCAACACCGAAGAAGATGGTTGTGTTTTTCAACGAGCTCTGCTGCTAAACACGCCAGAGAGTGGGAGCTAGGAGGGAGGGAAAGGGTGGATGGTGACATGGAGGCAGGGAGAGAAAGCCTTAGCCAGCAAGACAAGCATCCTGAGTCACGCTGCTGGGGAGGTGAGGCTGCTTTGCCAAGGAAAGGCTAACAGAAGAAGTCAGATGCCTGGAGTAATTCCACAATGTTATAAAAAAAAAAATAGAAGTAAATAAATAAATTTACAAAGGGTTGATGCAATTCTAGCCACAACCAGAACGCAAAATCCCACTGATGTGAACACCAGCCACCCACAGCTCCGACTGCCAGAGCTGCCCCTGTTTGTGTGTGAGGGGGTGAGTGAGGGGGTGAGTGAGGGGGTGAGCACGGTCCGTGCCAGGGGCTTGGATCAGCTGCAACCCCGGGCTCGTGCAGAGCATCTCCTGATTGACCACCCAGGCACACGAGGCAGAGAGCTCCATCCACAGCATCGCTTCAGGCCAGCGTCGAGAGGAGCCGTGTGCCCGGTCCCAGCCCCAGAACCCGGACACGGGGAGGGAGCTGAGCCCTGTGCCCGCCTCAGCCCCGCCTTGCTCGGCCTTGGAAGCACCACGGCTGCGAATATAGCCAAGATGAACATTTTTATATGAGAGAGGAGCTTGTTTCGCTGACTCATAGATGTGATTTTCGTAAAGATGCAGGGAATTTGTTGAACTCTGCTTTCACTTTGCTTAGATCTCCACAGTTTCTTTCTATGGCTGTAATCCTTATTTACTTTTAATTTCTGCTGTAAAACCTCCTACATTCCACTGAGCTTTTAATTAGAAATGCAACAATGAAAATCTGATTTTTTTAAATAGATATCAAAAGCACTATGGTACACACCAAGGCCTTTGAAAACACACCAGAGTTTTTCTGACAGCAAACCTCAGCCATCTCTTTTCAACTGACAAAGTGTAAAGTGAATACCGAATCCTGAAAAATTAAAATAATGGTTTTTCCATCGTTACTTAGGAATTAATAAAGCACAACATTTCATAGTCCTCTGAGAACTGGGGTAAAGTTGGGGCCAACAAGAGGAGGAAACCGTATTTCCATTTTGTCTTGTAAATATTTTTCTTGCAGTGCTTTGCTTCAACACCGAGGGTCTAAGGACTGAGGCACAACAGCGTGTGTAGGCAGAAATAAGATCTTTCATTAGATGAACCGGAATAGCTGGGAGAAGTCGATAAGTTTCCAGGTGCTTCCTAACCAGTCTCTCTTACACAGCCACGAAGACAAATCTATTGAAACCCCTTGAGCTGGAGGGCTCTGTGGGCTCTGCTTAGGTTTGCTTTCAGTCCTTGTTTCCAGAGGCACAAGGGCTTTTTACAGCTCACCTGACTGAAGGGCAAGGATTAGATCTCTTCAGTTTCAGAGAAGGATCTGCCCACTCCTTAAACCAGCCAGAATCACTGCAATTCTTTAGCAGCTCTGCTTTCTCCCAGGCTCCTTTCTTTTCAATTGTGAAATGAGTGGTTTAGAATAGAAACACATGAACCCCATAAAAAAAGGACAGATAAAACCAATTCCCTGATATGACATATCATATCCACCCTTAGTCCCTTCACAAGTTCAGTTCTCACCAAAACCCACATCAGATAACATTTGGTTACTCCCAGAACAGTGACCTTGTGGTGTGGTGTAGCAGCTGCAGAGCAGAGCAGATGCCACCCTATTCCATACCCCTGTGGCCAAGCCACCAGCTCCATCCCAACCCCATGAAGTTCACAGAGAGAGAGGGAGGAGGTTAAAACACCCAGCAGCTTGCCATTCCCAGGTACCACAGACCAGCCATTCCGAGAACTCAGCAGATACAGATGGAAATCACTGATAGAAAAAGGGGTATCAGAGAACACAGGGATGGCTCTTGGTGACCTGAGTCCCAGCTTCACAGTGCGAGGGGCTTCTGTGCATCTGCACTGAATGAAAATAGCTCTCAGTGCTGCTGAAATGATCCTAACCTCTGAAAATAAAAGCAATGATTGTGAAAGAGGTGACAAGGTTGTTCTGGATACTCTAATTGTAAAGTGCTGCCATTTCCCTGCCTCCTCTGGATATGGCACTGCAGTTAATCAGAATTCAGTGATAAATAGTGCTGGGAAGGAGAATGGGTTTTATTTGCTCTAAGCAGAGGACAGTCAGCAGAAAAGCCATGAGAGGCTGTGAGGCAGACATCAGCCTACCCTGGCACATGGACACATCACAGGATTTCAGCATCAGCAGGAGCAGCAGCCACCAGGTTCAGAGCTCTGAAGCCGTGCTCACAGCTCAGCAGCCTGCAGAGCTCTTTCATACCCCACCAGCAGACCTCAGCAATGGGGCTGAACTCAGATGCTTTAGCAACAGGCAGTGCAGAGAGCCCAAAGGATGACTGAATATGAAATCTTTCTTTGGAAGAACAATGGAAAAATCATCCAGCCAGGATCTGAATGAGTAACTGGTCCTGACACCTGAACTACCAGCAGTCCCAAGGGCTGCTTTAAAAAGAGTAACAAAATCACAAGATTTGTCAGCAGATTTTCATTATGAGGAAGCTGAGGTCAACCATATTTCTAAATTAATTTTCTAGTACATCTTGGTTAGACTTTAGGTAATAGTCCCTCCTCCACCCTCCCCCCTCCTTTTTAATAAGTACAATTTACTAGAGTTGCATAAAAATGAGTAATACATTAGTTTCACTTAGACCCAATATGAAATGAGTCATTTCTTTCCAGCACATGACCAGGCTGTTATGTCTCTCCTAAGCACACCACAGAAAGATAAAGATGTTACTTTTTGCCCACAAACAGACACAGTAAATCATCTGATTCTTTGAAGTGACAATGAGTTCACCTCCCGAAAAGGGCCATTTGAAGTGCACCTTTCCCTGTCATACCCACATCCCCACAGCTGTCTCAGGCCCTGGGAAAGGGGCACATACTTTGTTCCCAGACAAACCACGTCTATCTCCCTTGGCTGACAAGGAGGGGAAAAAAGTCTCTTTGACAATGGGGGCCCTAAAGGGAATAAACACGGTACCTTTATTTATAGATCCAAGGCTTGATAATCTGATCACTACATACTCCATCCTCTCCAGGCTTTGAAAAAACAGTATTTATTCTTGCCCTGCTTTGGGCTTTCCTGCCCCTCTCATCTTTCCAGCTCTCTGCCTCTCACACACACTCCCTTCAGGAAGGTGGTGTGTTCTGACTGGGACTTTGAGGTGCAATGTTTGTGGAGATAACACGGTGGCATTGAAACTGCTTTTCTGTCTTCCCCAAGCTCCCTTTGGCTTTATCCTTTATGTTTGAACTAGAGGGAACTGCACAGGCCAGGCATTCCTTATCTTCTCGTAAATTAGGCTCAACATAAGAAAACTTGGCCAACTAAACCAAGACAGTTGTTCTCTCTTAAAACAGAGAAATTTATGTTTAAAACTAAAAATGCAGCAGAAACAAATGCCCCAGCACAGGGTAGAGCCCTTTGGCCTTTGTGCCTCCCACCCGAAGCAAAAGAGGGTGTTTGGCCTCCACGAAGCAGGATGAGCTCTGCAGTGCTCCCAGGAGCTCAGCAGCATTCAGGAGCCAGTGTCATCACAGGGGCACCAGAGCTGGTCACTTCCATACCCCAAATCATTGTCTCACACACTGGCAGGAGGGATCAACCCTACCTAGGCTCTGTAGTGGCAACAACACTCCTGCAAAATCTGTCAGGTTCCACTGAAATTAGGGTGGATTCACAGAATTATTATTTTTCTTTGCTAAATTCACCTCTGACCAGTCCTTTGTCACTATATGGTAAACATAAGTGCTAATCAAAGGCAGGATTAATGGTAGAAACCAAAACAGTTATTAACCTATTTACTTTTACACAGCCTGACAGAAACAGGTCATTGCATCCAAAAATCTCACCTTAGGGAGGAGCTCCCATGTCCCTTCCACATCTTTTACATCTTCTCTGGCCTCCTTCACATCTGAATTCACAGAGCATGTTTTAAACATAGCAGTGGACACTCCCCAGTGTCATCCTCATTGACAGCTCCAATCACTGTCAGCAAATGCACCCTGGCAAGTATCCCTGACAGAGTCCAACCCAACCTTGCCCTTCACTGCCCCCCAGAAACCAGCCCATAACTTACTGACTACAGAATACCTCTTTTTCCTTCCCAAGGAAACCTCTTTGCTGGGCCAACTGACATAGAAGGATGAGACAGAACACCTTTCCTGCTCCCAAACCTGTTCTCAAGGTCAGGAATGGGAGTAGGAGATTTTTCATTCCCACTGGAGTTTGTTCATTGGCTTTGTAGGACTGACTGCAGCATTTGCTGTAGTTCCAAATCCACGTGCAGCTTTCAGTTCTCTTAAAGTAGTAACTGATGTACCAATTAATGCATTTTCTATGTGGGGATGTTCACCCCGCTCACAAATACCCAACAGCACTGGTAGTATCAAGCAAAGTGTTCCCTTCATTTATGCACAGACCAAATTCGGTGCCAGCAAGGGCAACTCAGTGTCCCACTATGCACAGAGACTTAAAGGTTTTTCCCTCCCTCAATGAAAAAGAAATTAGAGAAAAAAAAGAGAGAACACCCAAAAATCTTATTGTCACTTTAAGTTAGAGGCAAACAGAAGAAAAGAAGATCTCTGTTCACATTTTTTGATTTGGTAATAATAAGGAATCATTGGTTTACACAAGACAACTGTATTCCTCTGGATTTATACAAATGTGGCCAAGACCACAGTGCTGGTAAAAATTCACAAAAGCTGCTCTCCTGCCTTCACATCTGCCATGCAGATCCCAGGACACTTCTGCAAACTCCGCTCCCACCCACTTGGCACAATCCATGGAGCTACAAATGGGTGACTTGAAGCTCCTTTTCAGATCCCAGATCCAGGAACTTCTCTTGTATTGCTCAAACTTTGACCCAGCAATAGTGAAATCACTTTCTAAAAAAATTTTTATATGAACTGTATATCACCATCTCTTCACTTCGCAGCCTGAGCCAGTTTTTAATCCATTGCCTTCCACCACCTCAGTCCTGAGGGTGCACTGAGGTCATGTTTCCTATATTTTCTTTGAAATCAGGAAACCTATAGGGAAAGAGGGGGTGGTGGTGAGTAGAATGTATTTTAAGACCTTCTGTAACTCAAGACCTGGAGCTATAGGAAAGGACTATGCACTGCAGCACTGATGATCAAATCATGAGTTGGCAAGACTGGGCTTTCATTCAACTGAACCACAAATGCACTTGAAACAGTGACTTGCTTTTCTCCTTTTGTTTCAGATCTGCTCGGCATCTTTGCTGACATAAAACGACCAAGGTCATTTCTGCTCTGAATCAACATCAAAAAAGGGAAAGGAAGAAAAGTGAAAATATCACTCTCCAAATCTTCATCCCACAGCATATTCCGGAGGGCACAACTTGATCATAACTTCTCTCACTCTCCCGTGACCTCTTGCAAAATAATCCCTCCCCACATGCAAGTTATAAAGCAAAGCAGTTCCTTTTACAGTGAAAGTGCACACGGGCTGTGATGGCAAGATAAAAGTCATCCAACAACACACACAGCTACAGCTTATCTTGAGAAAAGTGATAGCTCAGCCACAAATGGTGAGGGCTGTGCAGTGAAGGCAACTTGCCCAGGGTTATGGGGGATCCACATTACAGAGAATTCAAGACTCTCCACCTCTGGGCTGATTCAGCAGACAAGTGAGGGAGCCAAAAGGTCTGCTGCCCTTAAATTGTGGATACCCAGTATCCACACAACCAAACTGTGCAATAGCACTCATCCAAAGGAGCTACCTTCCCCTTCCCAAACCTCAGGAGGAGCTTGCAGGACATGGCTGCACTGTGCAACTGCCCCCAGACCAGCATCCAGATGATGCCTCACACCATCACCAACACAAGACCTAAAGCAGGGTGACTCTTACCAGCTCAGGTTCGAGGCTGCTTCTTCCTGGAACGTGTGCAGGAGGGAAGCCAGCCTGTCTGGGACCATGCTTCCTCCTCTATTTTCAGTCCCACGGACACAGCACGTGGATGTAGGAACTACAGCATCCAGGGCCACAGCCACACTGGGAAGAGTGGAAAGCCCCAGCCCTGGGAAGTGCAGGTGCAGCATCATTTCCAGCCATGCTCCTCTTCATCCCAGGCTCTGCTCCTGGGGAAGCAGCCCGTTCACCACCCACCTTTCCTCCCTCAGTACACTCCCACCTATTGCACTGCACAGCAGAGAGGCAAACGCCAAGCTCCAGATCACAAAGGACATTTCAGGTTCTTTTATGTATCAACAGCAAAACCCGAGCCAAGCCTGGAGACGGCTGTAGTGTGTATCCAGGGGAGAAAACGTTTCTTGACACTCTACCAAGGACCTCTGCTTGCTCTCAGACTCGCACCCATCACAGCTAAGGAGTGAGAGAGGAAGAGCATGTTATATTTTTTTCCTTTAGACAACGCTCCAAAAATTCCTGTGTTTGACTATGAAAAACGCAAATGATGTGGGTGTTTAAACTGATCACCCTGGCAGTGATTTAAAAAGAAACGACACAGAGCCAGGAAACCCCAGATTTATAGAGCTGCAGCTTTGTTTCCTCGTAGCATGAAGGAGAAAAGCTGCCTGTATGCACATGTTTTTCCAGCCTCCAAATTTGTTATCTGTCCTGGCCTTACATCAGAAAGTATTTCTCCAAGACACCTCCAGGTAAGGAGGAATAAAACCACAACCCCCTTTCGTGCAAGCCAGAAGTCATGAAGGCAGTTAAAGCCATGGGCCTGGCTTTTTGTCTGCTCTTAGACACAAATATTTAGGTCACTGAGTAGGAGAAACAGTGGGCCAGTCTCTGCTCAGGAACCCCAGAATGTGTTTCCAAATAGCAAATTACACCTCAGTAAAGAGTTGGCAAATGGGACAGGCCTGCTCTACTGCCATAGCTCACTCTCCACATGGTCTTCATCCCTTCATTTCCATCAGTAGCTGCTTCACTGCATAATCACACATTTTTACAAAAGTGCAATGCCTTCTCCTGATAACTTCACCCTTGGGAAGCCAAAGCACTCCAAATGCAATGGCTGGCATTAAGTAAGGAGAGTTATTGTTACACTTCTTACCCCTACTTAAGCTGGATTTGGGCATAGGTTAGAGGTGCAGAACAGACAGACAACTGCTGCAAGCAGAGAAAATACTGAAGTTTCTTGTCCAAGGCAGAAGAGGGGGAGGAAAACAGGCTGGAGGTGGCTGTTCCTTAGCCAGCCTCCACTAATCGAAGCGAGCCTTCCTCATCAATATCACTTTGCTTTGGCAGCCCTTCAGGAGGAAAAAAAAGAAGGAAAAAAAAAAACCCACTCCCCCTGTGTAACATGCTTTAATTGCTATGTGTATCACACCCCAAAGAGGAAATCCAGGGGGGTAGCAGCAACATGATGAGCTGCACCACCTTTATTGCTGTCAAGAGAAAATCCTTGCAGTGGGGGAGCAGGAAGGGGGAAGGCGCATCCCCCTCTGACCCACAGGGCACATTCTTTGCCACTCCATCTGCCACCCCCAGCTGCTAAATCCTCCGTCACCAGCACAAGGTGATCTCCGAGCGAAGGCACTGCTAACACATGAAAGGAAACAACTTTGGCTGGGTGCCTCCTCACAAGCCCCGCTCTCCCCACCCCCTTCCTGCGCTTCCCCCCTGACATGTTTAAAGCATCTGAACGTCGAGGTACTGAGATATCACAGAGAGAGCTTCCCTTTCCTATCCCGCTCAGATGGCTCTTGTCAGCAGCTCCCTTCAGCCCTACACTCAGTCCCCTGTTTTCCATGAGGATTTCCTTCCCTCCTGCTCTGGAGCCACTGCTCTGGAGCTCACGTTGTTTGATTTCTTGGAGCCTACAGTCTGGAGCCAGAAAGGTTTGTCTGCTTCCCTGGGTTTAGCTAATAAATTGGGATCAGGGGGTCACACAGCAGGGGACTTGGAAGCCTGAGAGCCTCTGACACCATTTTTATTAGTTTTTACTATACATACCATTTCAGGAGCCGGGATGCCATCCCAGTGGGGCCCTACCCATTGCTTAGTAACTAAGATTTTGTAATCTAAGTTTTGACAAGGTCATTTTTTACCTTGGGAGAGTGTGGGGGAGGAAGAACCCCCACATACCTTAATTACACAAACACTGTGGGGACAATGCAAATGGGAACCCATTTCCCTTTTGCATCAGGGCCAAGAATGAAAAATCTTTTTACTAGAAGGCTATTACAAGCCAAAGAGGCCAAGGTATTTTAAAAGACACACTGATACAGTCCTGTCCTCTGCTTGAAGATTGGATGAGTGCATTTCAGTCTTCCTACTATCCCAAAAAAAAAAAAAACAAACCCTTTTCATCAGCCAAAGTGAGCAAACCTGGAAGTAGCCAAACAAACCTGGAGCTAGCCACAGAGCTCTGATGCTCAAGTCGTATTAAATGCCCCCATGCCTCTGCTGGCAGCACAGGGATGACCCTGATCAAGCTAAAATTAAGCAGCAAAACTTGCACCAGCATCAGCATCCCCATGCTGGCGATCACCTGGTGTTTAGCTAATCACCACACGGGGTATAAATGACCTTTTGGCAAGCTCTTGTCCCAAAAACAGAGGTGTGAAAAGCCCAAACACAGTGGTCCTTCTGGTCAAGCAGAGACAGTTTTTCTCTGGATAGAAAGTTTCTTAGGCTAAAAAAGCAGGATGTTTAGAAAGCATGAGAAACAGGGAAAAGCAGTCACTGACAGCACGCCGGTGCTGGGACAGCTCCGTGAGGCACCAAAGGCTGGGGAGCGCTGTGGTGACGCTGCCATCGCCGCGGGGAAGCGGTGCCCGTGTGGGGAATGAGCTGCCAACCCTCCTGACCTGCTCAAACCAGGCAAAACTGGCACTCTGGCTCAAAGACACACCAGATGATTTAGGAAAGAAGCCAGTCTGCCTTCCCTTGTGCACTGAGTGCTGCTCTCTTCCACTTCAGCTTTGCTGAGTTCGATAACCCTGAGCATATTTTTTTTGGTTTTTTTTACATCTGCTGTGATAAATTCACTGTGGAAAGAGGAAAACAGTCCTTTTGTCACTTCTACCTTTCCCTTACACCCTCTGCCCCAATCCAGAGCTGCGTGAGGTGCATGCCTCTGATGTGGTTAAAGTAGGCCTGAGGTTGGTAAGGCTTTGAGGTCCCTTGGTATGAGTCTTGCTGGCTGTCACCTCATCGGGCTCCAGCACAAGCTTTGAGGTTAAGTCCCAGTGTTTGTGTTTTGGGTCTTTGTTGTGGTTCCTTGATATGTTCATGATGGCCTTGGCTCTGCCACCCCACAAGCAAAAGCAAAATTCACAAAGTGGTGACTCAGTCATTTTATCCACTGGCAGCAGAAGCAGCAGCTGGCACAGGCTCAAAACAGATCAGAGAACAGGGCAACAAGTGTCTCCAAGATGGATTTCAGACAAACAAAGAGAAATGAAAAACCTGAAAAAGCATGGGGAGAAAATGCCTGCCATTAAGTAAAGAGACAGAAAAACAGCTGGAACGTCAACCAGAGGCTGAAGAGATCAAACGTAAATCAGCTCTGTGACAGACAAGGAGATGTGCTGTGCCTCGGAACAAGAACACTCAAAATACGGTGACTCCCTGGCCCATACAGATTGTTCCACTGGTTCAACTCAGCCTGCACGTCAAAAGAACTTGCTTTTTTAGCTGCCAGCACTGGAAGCTCAAAGCAGAGCCTACAGATCAAGCTGTTTTCTTCCTGCTTGAGACAACAGCCCTAAAAATAAAATGACCCTGGAGGACTCAAAGCTGGCTTGCTCGTTTGGCTGATAGTGTATGAAGTAGGATAGCAAGGCTTGTGCTTGTTCTTATGCAGTTATATGGGTTTTCAAGTAACAAAATAAATCCCCAGATGTGAAGGGGAGCTTCACCATGACCTGGTTTTACATCATGGTAACACCTTCCTGCCTGGAAGAGAAAGGGATGATCCTTGTGATACCTCCTCTGCTGTCTGAACACACAGTTCCACAGGCACTTGCTCAGGGCACACACAGACCTGTGAGTAACATCAGTGAGCAACCCCTGCACCAGGCCACAGGTCTGAGCTGAAGCTGTGAACCTGCCAATAAAAGCAGGACATCATGGGCTGTGATGCACATAAAAAGGATGTTTCTATATTAACCATGTTGCAGGCTGAACACATGGGAAAGTATCACATATGGGCTTGTATGATAAGGGACTCTATAATCAAATAGCAAATTTTTAGAAGATGAAAAGAAGGTCTTGTGCTTAAACACAGCATTGGAGTCACAACATCTGGATCCTGTCCTTGGTGTGACCCATGGTCATCCTGTGAGACCTCAGGCAAGTCTTGTCTTAGCTATGTAGCAGTTATGAAATCATTACAGTGTGTAGTAATTTTTTTTTTTCTTTTAATTTTTTTTTTAGAAACACTGCACAACCATTTACATTCAGGGAGTTTTACAACTCATTTCTGTCTGTTTGATCTCCAGCCCCAAGATTTCTGGCAAAATAGCAATTAGAGCACAAGTGCTGAGCCGGCTCTTTGTTGCTGCCCGTGCCCTATCAGACTCCAAAAATGATTGTGACTCAGTCACCTAAGCTTCATTCTGTTTATTCATGTGTAAACTGGGAATCATTATAATTGCTTTCTAAGCATTAATTGATTATTCTTCATAGCACTTCTATAGAATTCCTAGAACAGAGAGGAAGAAAACCGACACAAGGAACAGAGAGCAGCAAAATTGCAAACTGCCAATAGTTTTTTGTTTATTCCTCTTCTCTTCTTCTGAGCATGGTGCTGTGGGAAATTTGTTCCAGTCATGTCCTGACTTCAGCGTGGTGTGCTGTGGTTTGCTCTGTGACTTCAGCCCCTCCATCTCAACTTTTCTCTGTTCAAACCCAGCTCCATCTTGGAAGGGAAATTTTGCATTTTTAGGGGTGTTCATGATTCCCATGAAGTCAAAGAAGATATGTCCATTTATACAATTGCCTGTATTTATCTGTCCCTGTCCTTAGGGGGCAAGATAGTCAGGTGGATATCAGATAACTCAAGAATCTCAAGGAGCAGTTATCTCCTTCTACAGCTTCTCTGGGCATCACTGTATCTCCAGTTCCTGCTCTCACAACCACGGGCACATTTTCTCCAGCTGGCTCAAGCCCTTCTAAAGGTCTGCACGTCTCCCTGCTTGTTAAAAAGCAAGAGGGAGAAGTTGTGATCAACACACTGATGTGCATATAGAGAAATTAATTCCTTTTCTTCCTAGGGCTGAACTGCCTTGAGCGGAGTATGGATGGAGCAGCAACTAAATTTCCAGAGCAGGTAAAGAACTGAGTCAGAGGGGCAGTAGGTGTGTTACTTGGGCAGATTAACTTCACACCCTTCATCATTTCCAGCAACAAAACAACGGAAATAAAACACAAATCCAACTCAGGTCTAGTTCTCCCTCAGGAAAGAAAAAAAAAAGCCAAACAACAGTAAAAATACAAGCCTAAACCAGCCATCTCTGGAATTCACTTACATGGAAGAAGGCAGGTATATGGTGCAGCTGGGTAATGCAAACAGTCTCCTTTTCCCTAATGGAGTATATGCTTAGCTCATAAAAAATACTACCTTACAGAGTCAGAGTTTTAGTTTTGTTTTTTATAGTGTAAGGCTGAAATTATTTTACTATTGCAGTTATTTAGTCACAAGCCAGTTAGTCACACAACAGTAACTGCTGTCACAGAAGATTAACTGGAAATGTGGCCTGCACATTTTACTCCTAAAAAATTAGTTTCCTCTCAGGTAATTACATGGAAATGTATTGAAAGCAAAAAGAAAGGTTCAAACACAGTAGTAAAGATTCAGGCAGATATTCTCAGCTGTCTGTAAGACCCTGAGAGAATTGTCCCACCTGAAGCCCAGGGGTTTCTCATGGAGGAGGAGAAAGTTATTTAGGAAAAATACACGAGTGAAAAATCAGACTTTTCTGTTAGCAGACAGCTAGATGAACACTCACTTTTCTCCTTGGCGAACACTTTAATGGAAAAACTGACTGATTTGGCAGAGGCTGTTCCAAGCCAGTGATACTGAGTCACAAAGCAAAGCTTGTAGCTACCATGCAGCCTGATCCAATGGCCCTGAAGTCAAGAGGAAGGCTCTGGACCAGGCCCATACAAATTAAATAAAGTTTGCAGCATGGCTCTTATTAGCTCCGACCCACTGGAAGAGCTGGCAATGAAAAGCTGCTGCTGCTGCTGCTTTCAGAACAACTCTTCCTTCACTATTAGCAATATCATTTCTGTCTGAGGATATTCTGCAAATTGTGACAGGCATCAAACTGAGGAGTGTTCTTTGGACTTTGTTGTTCAAAGAGAAAGGGGAAAAACAGTTTCACAGCTGTTGGTTGAGCCTGAAAAATGTGGCAGGTGACAGAAAGAGGGTCACCACGCTGTTGGAGTGGCTGTGTTTGACAGTGTATGGGCTTGGTTTTCTGTTATAGTGTGTGGATTTAGCGCTGGCAAAACAGGGAAAAAATGTTAGTTATTTAAATCCTGGGATGAGGAGCAGCAGCAGCCACCACTTAATAGGAAAAAACATTCTCCTTCAGATGAAGAAGGGAACAAAATCTGTATAAAGAATAAGCAGTAACAGAAATCAGACCTGGGAGCATAAAAAGGGATACTTAAAAAAAAGAAGCTCCAGAAGGGACACTGAACAAGCCTAATTGATCTCCTGACACAAAGCACATCCCTTGAAGTCAGACATCCCTTTCAATCAGAGGTAAAGACCAAAAAATGACAAAGAACAATAATCTGTCAATTCTGGAGAACAGAGAAGAGACAGAGACAGGATTCTATGTTACAGGACAAAAACGGAGCCCCTGACCTCCATCCCTGAGCTCTCAGTTTGGATGCAGGAGAGGAAGAGCAGAGGTGGCAACAGCTCCTGGTGCTGCAATGCTCATGTCTCACTCAGAAAGACCCCAGGGAGGTGAGGAGAGCACCCGACCACCACCTACAAACTACTGCATCAGTAAACCCTGCCCTTGGTGGATTTCCATTGGAGACCATGGTCAGGAGGGCATTGAATGCAAAGAGAAGATGAAAAGGAGGAATTATTTAATTAACTATACAGCAATGCCAAAAGCCTGGGTAATAAACAAGAGGAAATAGAATTAGTCATTTATGAGCACTAATTTGACCTAGCTGCTATTACTGAACCTCGTAGAAAGATTTGCATGACTGAATGCTTAAATCAGTGTTTATAATCTACTTAGATAGGGCCTAGATCTTAGAAGAAAATGAGGAGTGGAAAAGATATTTTTACCTATAACCAAGTCACTGACAATTAAATAAAAAATAAAAGGTGTCCTGAATGTTTCCTACTTGATGACCTGGGTAAAGCAGCAAGATGGTTTATTAGCTGTCATTCCCTCCCATCCTGCTGGAAACCAGGGTGACTAATACAAAAATTGGTTCTTTGTGAGGTGTAGAATGAAAAGACAATCTAACATCAAGGTCTCCCTCACAAGAGGTCATCTCTAAACCCTTTTAGAACTGCTAAATATCCCTGCTGGAAATGTGTCAAGATGGCAGAGAAGTCACCAGGCTGGGGAAAAGCTCTGCCAACACAGGGTTGACAACAATGCAACAACCATAAGTGCAATTAATTGAGTCAATCACTCTTGTTACAGGCAGAAATACCGAACTATCTAAACCAGTAATGATGTAAACTTGGTGCCCTGAAAAGCTCTCAGCTTTCTGACACTGTTATGGGCAACCCAGTTGAGTGAAAACATCTCACTCACCAAACGTGACTGGGACTTGTTTATGAACATCCTACCAAAAGCTGCAGATGCCACAACCCAATAGCCAAGAGGAGAGCTGGTACTGGTCAGATAACTGATCCACACTAACAAATTGCAGGAATCTAATAAACCTTCCACAGGCACTATAATTCTCTGAGGCCAGCTAATAATTGTGCTGTCTTTTGTCAGGTCCCAGTCGTGTCCCAAATCTCTGTTGATATAAAACAACCAAGTTTTTCATTTGGTTTAGGCCATACCCATTATTTGCTGCTGTATCTTGCTCATCTCAAAGGTAGACTCTGGATATAAGGATCTAACAAGCCGAGGGGATGATATTGTTGGTGTTAAAAGATCCTCCAGAAAGCAAAACCCAAGCCCCTGTGTGATGCTACAGAGACAGTGCTCTCTGCTGAAAATCCTGGAGAGCAACAACTGGGAATCATCCTCCACTGACCTTCTGCCACGCATGGCATGCCACGACCTTGGCCTCGTTTTTAACCTCTTCCATGCCACGCCTTGATGCCAGCCCTGCAGGGTTATGCCAGTTGAAGCTTCAGTGATTATTTTAAAGTGACAGATGGAGTGTCAAAGCAAACAGCATCTGTCCAAAGGGCCCCAGTAGATGAAGCTTCACAGAGTATCTCCTGAACATCTGCAGTAATTAAATGCTTAAGATGAACAAGATTTAATTTTGTGGGCTGTGTTGAATCAGATATAGTTCACTGCACAGGGTCTCTTGATCTGCTCCGTGCACCTAGAAAATAGTTTTGCTTCTCCCTAAGCCCTCTTCACCTTGAACTTCAGAATTATGGCAGCTTGTTTCTTCAAAAAATAGGTGTTCAGTGAGTAAATACACAATTTGGCATTCAACAAAGTTGTTTCCCATGTCTAAAAGGAGACTACAATTAGAAAAACCATGAAGAAAATGAGAAGCGGGAGAGGCCAGAAACTTACCCAAGTGGGAGACAATGGAGTTTGATATCCCAGAGCAGGGATGGAGAGCTTTCCCTTCCCTCCCATCAAAGGGAGGCAAAGCTTCGCAAGCCAGTATCAAAACCACAACAGAGACCATTTCATTTGCTCCCATTTACACATACCTGAGGTATCCACCATTCACTCCTTCCTACCTCTGGCACTCCCAGCAGCTTGAATTGACGTGCCTTGTCATTTGACTCTCTCACTTTAAAAGCACAAGGAATACCCCATTTAGGAGAATAGTGATGAAGCTGTTGATTTAAAAGAGAACCTGTACCCAGTAAAAGCCAAAATATCAGTTGTAGAGTCAAGTCAAGCACTCAGGAAGCAAACAGGTCTGTGGAGAGGAGATACCACGTCTTAAAACAGATGATGGCTGTCAAACTGATATATCAAGCCTAGCTATAATATCATGGGCCTTACTGTAGCCACAGTTTGCTGGCTACAGAAAAAACACATTGCTATGTCCTTTCCCAGACAGAAAGGAGCAAGGAGATGAAACCCCTTTGTACTGCGTAGCAGGGAAGTGTTATTACAGAGGAACAATTTTCTCAGAGTCCCAAATATCTGGCAACCCTGATTGCTCTAAACAGGGAACAACTCATAAGATAAATGTTCAGCCTTCAGCACTTATTCCCCAGAGTGCAAGGCTCTCATGTGGAGGTTACCATATAATGCTGGATTAGGGTAAGATATTACCTTGCATCGCTGATAGAGTTTTTACATAGGTGTTCACATTCATTGTTTAACTCTCCATAGTTTATATTATTTTATTCTATCTATCTATCTAGCATGTTTTTTTCTCAGGCACCTGTCACTTTGGGATCCTTTTTCTAGGAGCAGCAATATATTCCCAGCACACTGGACAGACACAGCAGTTACCTGCCAGCACTGGTTTGCTCGCTCTCATTCTGCTGGGGAACCCTAAAAAAGATGCTCTGTTGATTTCATCCTTTGCCAAAATCTAAGGCTGTTGGCCTGGGAATCTCACATATTAAGAAATCCAGTCTTGCTCCCTCTTCTTACTCAATGCATCTCCTTCCCCAGCTACAGAGCCAAAGTCTGCAGGTCACACCAGAAGAGGGAAATTCACTATTTTTTATTTGTCAAATTTGAGAGTGAGTAGTGTCATAAAAAGGAGACAATTTCAAATAATAGATAAAAGGACAAAAATGTGTTTCAAAAGAAAAACTCAACTTTTATTAAAATAACAAAACGCGAGTTCACCCCGATCGGAAGACTCTTTAAGCTGGCTAGGCTATCAACCCGCAGTAGCAGTGGAGCAGTGCTCGGTGCCTTAGTTTCCTAAGGCTCAGTCACAAGCGACTGGACCTGTACCGTAGCACCGGGTCCTTTGCTGGGCTAATTCCAAAGCACAATGGGCGAGTCTGCTAGGTGCGCAGTCCTTTTTATACAGTTCCTTTTTATACANTAACAAGCTTTAAACTTTTCAACTTTAATTAACTTCAATTAACACAGTTGATATAGGTCCAAGGATGCTTAAGGTAAGTGGCATGATGTAAAAGTGCTGATTTCATGCATAACAGTAGGAAATTAACTGAAATGACAGAAATGCTGATCTCATTCTAAAGAATGAATTACATTTAATTCTCTGTTGGTGTTCTTTGCTCACAAAGCCTAAGCTGTTCACACATTTGGTGGTGCAACTTCAGAGCCATAAATCACGGAATCATAGAATGCCTTGGATTGGAAGGGACCTCAAATATCATCCAGTTCCAGCCCCTCTGCCGTGGGCAGGGACACCTTCCACTAGACCACGTTACTCAGAGCTCCATCCAGCCTGGCCTTGAACACTTCCTCATTGTCATCAGGGGTTGCAGCTGGAGAATGGGCAGAACATGGACGAATGTTTGGAGTCCAGGCTGGTGTGTGCCAGCCAGGCTCACCGGGGTACAATCACCCAGTACTGTCCTTGTGCTGCAAAAGTGTGCTGATGCTCCAAAACACCCAGCAAGTGTTCTCTCCTAGATCTGACTCACTGGGACCCACAGTGTCATGGCCAGCTCAAGTTTGTCTTAACTGTGAAATTAAAAGCTTTTTATTCTGGACATAGTTTGCACAGTTCTGTACTTCAGAAGATTATCAAGAGGGACTTCTCCATGTGACAAACCCCAGACCCACTTTATGGAAGGCTGAAACCCTCTCATCAAATCCTGCACCAAATACCACTTTGGACAGTCAGAAGAACTCAGGAAAAAAGGAAAGAGACAAAAGAAAAAGGCTGTGAGAAGGAAGGGAAACTCACAACAGGCCTAGTATGTGATTGGGGGATGGGGAAAGAGAAGATAAAATAAAGGCCATGTCAAATGACTCTGCTTTCCCCTCTATTTCATTTGGGGACAAGATTAGGTTACTACAGTTCAACAGGACTCAGTTTGCTTATTGCTTTGGGCATTAGGAACTTAATGCAAAAGTAATGAAGTTAAACCTGTGGCATAGATAATGGTCATTAGCAGCCTTCTTTCCCTGTCGTAAACCTGACCCTTGTTAACTCCCGTTTTATCTTTCTATGAAGATGATTCTGAATGGGGCAGGAAGTATTCTCTATTGTGGCCAGTTTGGGAAAAGCATCAGCTTGTGGGTATGCACTGATATTTCCAAAACTGGAGCCCCTTTCCCACACATTACAGCCCAGGTTGTATCACAAACCAAAGGGAAACACTGGGGGGAAAAATAAAAGTCAGACTAGGAGCCCTCGACAGAAAAAGCACAACTTGTAGTAAGGCTGAGACTTCCAGAAGTCAGCTGGGATCAAAATATCCCAAGAGAAAGATGTTAGAGAAAAGACAAAGATTAAAAAGTTTTAGCAAGAAGCAAAGCCTGTTTACTGCTTAACCCCTTTAATTTTTGTCCTCCACCTCCCAGATAATGGAGCCCATTCCCTGCTCATTAATTAAGCTCTTCTAGAGTTTATTGACTGAAGGCAAGATTGCCACTTCAAACAGCTCCTTGAGAACTGCTGAGTGTTTCTGTGACACTGTTCTGACAAAGGGAGTCCTGTCACCCACCTCTGTCAAGGAACATCTTCCCTTGATGAGACTCAAATATTCTTTCACCTGGGACCTAAAAGGAGCATAATTTTAGCCAAAACAAACCCATTGTTCATGGTTGCATGGGGAAAACTCTGTCTCATACCCCAAGTCTGAAAAGATGCTCTAGTTCATCAGCTTTTAGAAGCAAAATGATGATTACTAATTTTTTTACATGTCTGCCCTCTAATGCTCAGGCTTTTTTTCCCTGGGAATTACGGGGTGCATGAGGAAACTGAACTTACAAATTGAAGTGACTATGCATTGTCCAACTACAAATACAGCAGGGCTATATAGCAACACTGAACTTAATGATAAATTAATCAATGCTGAGGTTTCACTGCCAAGTGAATCCAAATGTACCCAAAAGGCAGCAATAGAGCCCTCAAGCAAATTGCAAAATTGCATTACCTTCAAAGCATCATCTGGCCCTCAAAGTGAAAATGCCTCATAATAATATCACTCATCACAAGAGTTACACCTATATTTGAGTAACAGGGAGTGGATTAGTCACCACTTGGTGAGCAAACAAAAAATGAATTTCTGAGTTATAGTCCCAGAGAATTATCTGTTTTCCTGTAAATTCACTAGAAGAGAGGAAAACCACAGACAGAATTACCCCAAGCTGAGATTTTAGTATTTCATGCTGAAATGGGGTCTGTACAGGACATTGCTGAATAGACAGATAAAACAGTCAAATTTTAAGGTGTAGAAGCCAATATGACTGCTTGAATCATCTCCCAATCTCCTGTTCAGCTTCTCATCCACTGTATTTACACAGACATATGCGATTTTGTTGCCAGCTGGTGATTTGGCAATAAAATGAAATCTGAGCCTAATGTGCCTAGAAGATTTGTTTGGAAAAAAATAAACCCAAGATAAAAAAAACCAAACTAAGTAGTACTTGTTTATAGAAACATTACGGTACCTTTGATCCTTTCTTCTGTTCTGCTTCAATATGCTTGAGTAAAAAGAAAATACGCTGTAAATTTCAGAGAGCAGCATGGGGGCTCCTATGTTTGTGTTGCAAAGACAGACTGAAGCCTTTAATCAAGACAAACTCCTGTAGGGCAAATTTCCCAATGAGGCATTAGTGGGGTGGTGTTGCTAGGTGGATCCCCATCCAACCACTCTGCAGCCCTTGGAGCTGGGCTGACCCACTTGTGCAGCAGGGCAGCCCTGCAGAATCACCTGGGGAGGAGAGGAGGCGAGAAGGTGACACTCAAGAAGTAAAGACACAAGCTAATAAACACATAAATACCTGGAATAATAATGCAGGACCCTTGAGGCTGAAGACACTGAACTAGAAGTAGCAAAGCAAAAACTAAAAGTCTATATTATAGAAATATATCCGTCACAAGACTGTTTCCCATACCCACGACCCTGAATAAAAACTCTAAGTCCCTTGTCCTTTTCTATACATCCGTGTGTCAGACAATTATGTACACGCTGCTCTTAAAATGTGATCTTTGTTGTATCCCACATCAAAGCCTAACTGCACATGGACGGATTCTCATGCAATAAGCACAGGGGGAGGAAAATGTCATCTAGAAGTCTGAGGTTATAACACCTAAAAATATTGGATACTTCTGTATATTAAATTTTTGTAATAATTACACTTTAAAATTAGATGTGCAAATGTACCCTCAGGGTCTATTAAGACACTATTTTCCTAACCTAGGTTTTTTCATTGGTTTACTGTTTTCAAAAGAAAACCAAGGGCCTTTCAAATGACTGTCTGAAGTGCATAAGGTCTATAGTACTGTGCTGTGCTGCAAACTGAAGTACACTGAGAATTACAATACAGCGTTCAAATAAAAAAATAATACAAGAACATTTCCTTTAAAACTCCAGTTTTCAAGCAGTGTAATATATTCCATTCTGTCCAAATTCTTGCCCCTTTTCTCAGAACAGCTGTGAACATACCCAATGGACTCTGAATTCTTTGTGATCAGATAAATAGCTACAGTTAGAATCTCCTAGCAAAGACAAATCAGAAAGAACTTTAAAATGGCCAAGGGAAAGCATCATTTACCTCTGCAAGGATCCTGTGCATCACTGACAAAAGCAAATTAATTTTTAAATAGAAGTTAAAAATCGTTACCCAAGCCTTGAATTATGGAAAGCGAGCAGCTGTGCTGTAACCCAGCACCCCTGCACCCAGGAGCCCTGGAGGGACACGTGGGGGAATGTGCACTCTTGAGGCCACTGCAGCAGGAAAAGGATTAATTTAGCAGCCTCCTCACATCAACGTGTTGGAGATGGTGTCAGGAAATCCCACAGAGGCACCTGATGTATCTGTGTGGGTAATTCCGAAGTCATCTCCACCATTCCCTGTTTCTGCAAAGTCAAGCTTTTGAGTGCAGATGGTGCTCCATGGAGATGTGGACTGATCTATGTCCTATCAGATAAGGGGTCACAGGGCAGGAGAGGCTGATTGCCCCCAGTTTAGAGGGAACAGGAAGCTCAGCCTTCTCCAGCTTTGTAAAACAAGTGAAGGCCGTACACAGCTCCCTGCAGCCATCCAGAGAGAGCAGGAGCTGAGAGGTAACTTCCCCACCCGTGTGGATTTTAATGCCTGCTGAGAACTTCCCTCAGCCAAGTGTCCGGTCTCCCTGTGCTGCAGTGATTTGTGCAGCCTTCTCTATCTTTGGAACACGAGCAAGTTATTGTTGGCATACAAAGCAGCTGGCAAAGTGTCATCCCATGATTCAGCATATCAAGAAAAAAGACAGAATAATGAATCATTGTGCAAAAAGGTTGTGCAACAGGGACTGAAACAGGCCATATAAAAGCACTGTTGCATTGGAATGGAAATGGCTTTTTCATGGAAGATACCCATCTGCCAAAAAAACCGTATAACTAATGGTTTATGAGCAAAAGATCCAGAGGCAGATAGAGGCACCAGGGCCTACTGTGACACAGACTCATGAGGAGATACTTTGGTTTGCCAGGATAATTTGCTTACAGTTGTAACATCTGGTACAGCAGGTTTTGAAAGAGATTCACGAATTGGAGAGAGGAGAAAAGATGTCCTGCCTCTGATTTAAACTGCACTGTGAATTGGAGATAATCCACTGGAGTCAATGGAGATAACCTGGCACAAAACCATCCTCAATGCAAGCAGAACCAGAGCCAGAGATTGTCAGTGTGCAGAGTTTTACTGTCTCTCTTTATCCAGCCCATGGGAAAGTTAGCAATACACCAGGTTGCCTGTGCTGTTTCCCCATAGAAATGTCTTTGCCCCCCTATGGCACTGTTCAGCAGCCCTCTTTCCCATAAATTCCTCCCTGAGTGTTCTGATAGGGTCAGACACTGCATAATAGAGGATACCAACGCTGCACCCCACGCCTTTTGTCTGTTACTGCCTCTCCATCTCCCTTTGGGAATGGTTCTCCAGCTTGCTAACTGGTTATGTTGGAGCTGGTCTCCAGCAGAAGAATAACCTCAAACTTTTCTTCCCAGCCTTTCCTTCCTGTTGGCAAAAATCAAGTGTCATTCCTAGATGAAAGGCTCTAAAAGACTCTTCTCTTTTAAGATTTAAAAAAATCACCCAGCCTTTAAAAAACCAACTCAGTGGGGTCTTTTTTTGTTGAAAGAGCTGATATCCTCAGAAAAGAAAGCTCTAATCTCAGGATTTTTTCAGCTTACCTTAGATTCATGGACTACCACTAAGAAATCTGGCAAACATGTCTAAGAAAAGCAAGTTCACGCATCCCATGTGGTTGTTCCTTTGAGCAGCACTTCTAAAGAGGGGCAGAGCTGCCTGTGAGTAAAAATTTGGAAAAATTGAAAGGGCTTTCCTTGTAACTACTGATTGTGAAGTGATGCTGTGGAGCCACCAGCAGAATGCTCTGTCCTGATCTTGAGGCTGAGCCCTTCCCACACTGGCAGCTGTGCCAGCTCCACACTGGGACCAGCAAATCTCTGTGCTGAACAGCCACTGGGCTGTCTCACACTGAGCCTGGCCAGACTCCCCACGATCAGCCAAAGAGAAAAAGCTCTTCAAATCATTAACAGCATCCCTCTGCATCCTTCAGGCTCCCAGTCCCCATCCTCTCCTTCTTCCAATTTAGATAATTGGTTTCAGTGCCCTGTTTAACTGCTATTTCCCTGCCAGTGCTCCCTCTTTGCTGTTGCTTCCTCCCTGCTTCCTTGCCCAAAGACCTGTTTTGTCACCATTTTTCATACTTTTATTTTCCTTTTATATCTCTTGACTGCCTTAGATGTTATTAATTCTGTTAATAAAGATGGGAGACACAGGCAGCAAGGGAGATAATAATAGAAATAATATAAATAGATCAAACTTTACACACTTCAAATTATGGGAACCTAAAAGCAAGGCAGTAGTTAAGGGCCTCAGTCACTTGTATTGGCAAATCTGTCTTTCATAAGCAAGCAATTTAGATTTAATAATATGCTTAATGAATGGTAATTAAAAACAAATTGCAATTAAAACACTATTTAATGAGGTTTAACAGTGATGTGATAGATATGTATCTATCACCAAGTTCAACTTCAATAAATATTTTCTTAATAACAAACTGGCATTTAATTAGTATGGGAAAAATGTTGCTGTTAAATCTAAATTAAATTAAAATATACTTAGGGCACTTACCCACTTAATAGTATGTGTTAATGAAAAATATTTAAAAGGCTTTTTCTTTTTCTTTTTTTTTTAAGGGTAATGGTTACAAGAATTGAATCAAAGGAATTTAACTGATTGCAGCATGTGAAAACATGATCCAGCCCTACACACAAACACTTGGTTGATTCAAGAGTTTCCTAATGCACAGTAACTATACTGGGACACATGGAAATGAACAAACACCCTGGCTACAATTTGAGTCTGAGACTAAGATTCAACAAATGCGACATTTTACAAAGTCACACTCAAAATTCCCACCGCACCTTCCCACTAACCTTTCCACGTCATCTTATGATCCCATTATCATAAATATCTGAGCACCTGCCAAAAATTTTTAAATAGAAATAAAGTGTTTTCTTTCTTCCAGCAGATATAAAGTTTAAATATTTCATAGATCGTTATTTGTTTAGTGGGAGAGGGCAGGAGAAGAAGTTTAGTACTTTGAGCTTAGCATATGTCAACTATTTTGTTTGAAACTGAGGTTTGTGAAATCTTTATTTCTCATAAAAGGTATTTAAGTAGCTTAAACCCTGATCCTATCTGTCTCCTGTGCTCCCAAGACTCCTTATAGTGGCTGATAGTTTAATTGCTCCAGCACTCATTATGGCTTGGACTAAATTCAAATAGAACATTTTATAGGGAAAAAGAGCTTTTAGGAGAACACAACATTTTAATGAAGAAACGTGGATCCTTAATACATTCAGTATTTTTGATCAACTGATTGGAACCAGGAACAACTGTGGAAACACAAAAGAAAATCTGAAGCAGTATTTTATAATTCTTTCTTTAAGCTATTCTTTACTGAGTATTTCAGGACAGAAACTGAGGAAAACCCCAAACCGAAATGTTTTCCCCACAGATATGACCAGGACTCCTTCTGTGTCTTCACAGAACTACCACAAGGGGTCTGGCTAACGAGGACACAACAGCAGAGCAGAGTTAAAATATCAATACAAACGGTTCCCTAAGGCAAAAAAATTACTTTTCAATCTTCCACTTCGCAGATATTTTGTACATAATGACACTGCTTTATAGCAACAGATGGTGCATGCACAGGTGTGTTTCCTATTACCACTGACACTGTAATGCACCTATTCGCAGACAGAAGCAGGCACAATATTAAATGTAATTTAAATAAAAGAAGGAAAATGCATTGGGACAATATTTGCCATGAGTTCACTATAACTTCCTGTTCTTCTTTTCAAGTGGAAAAGACTTACAGGAACTAGAGATTAGAGATACAATTTTAGTCCTTAGCTCTGTTCCTCTTGAAGACAACATCAAGAACAGGAGATGATAATCATAAACCTGGTCTCTCTGGACAGCTTCCCACTTAATCCCCCCAGCAGCTGCTTGGCTCAAGCCTCTTCTTTTTCCTTACATATCACAGACTAGAATGAGGAGCACCAGTTTTAAGTTTCACTTATTTTCTGTTGGACTGAGAGTGTCAGTCTTGGTTTCAAGTGATTGGTCCAATGCTGCACAGTATTATTTTAAAAAGCAAAAGAACCAGCCAAAAAAAATAAGGAACAGAATAGCAATGTGAGAACGAGTTACTAAATATAGAACATAATAGTATGCCACACATAAACAGAGAGAAATAACGTACATACCCAGCCAACCCCTGATTGGTCCTGAAAGCTTGGAAATATTACTGCAGAATGTGAAGGATGTTTTCCTGGCAAGTTCCAGCTTCAGATATGATGCAGATACCACTTAGCATTAAACAGTGCTCCTATGATTCCAGTTTTCAAGCATTTGACAATTCCCTGCTAAATGTGACATCCTGGATGAAACAAATGACTTGATTAAGGACTTATTAACATTGAAACAGAACTGACTTCATGAATGATGACAGGTCCTACGGTACGTGTCACACTGCATCAGAGCTGAAGGCAAAGATACTGTCCTTCCTCCAGAAAAATGCAACTATTTAGTTAGGGAAATACCCATTTCACAGCAGCAGGCACAGAGGGAGCCTGGTTCCAGCAGGCAGGACAAATTCACACCCAGTGTTCAGCCCAGTGTCTCCTCTTGCACAGTGGTGGCTGTTGCACACCTTGCCACACTCCTACTTGGATGGAACAAAAAACATTTAAATTGAATAAAAATCTGGGCACCTGACAAAATTAATAGTTCACAGAATCATGGAATTGTTAGGGTTGGAAGGGACCTCTGGAGATCAGCCAGTCCAACCCCCATGCCAGGGCAGGCTCACCTGGAGCAGGTTACACAGGAATGTGTGTCCAGGTGGGTTACACTGTTGTGCTTGGAAGAAGAAAACCTTCCTCCACCTTCTCCTTTCTCAGAAGGCAGAAGGACCCAACAGGGACATTGGAGAAATGATTTATGATATGGACTATTCTATAACAGTGGGGATGCCTCAGTGTTACACCAAGTTTTGATGGCCAAGTGTCCTGCTACAATAGAACTCACAGCTCAATGTCACCTGTCCCCGGACATTCCACGACAGGTCCCAGTCAGACAAACTGAGGGATTGGCCTCTGAAAAGTCTGAGGGAAATCCATGAGGTTTTGGCTCTGTTGGAGCAATGATGATGGCTCAGATGAAACTGGAAGTCAATCAGATTTATCTTCCTAATCACTTGATGGCTTTCAAACATTCCACTTGAGACACAAGGAAAGAAAAGAGATGGGAAGCACAGACTCAGAAGCTCTGAGGACTGATTTGTTTAGGGTTGGCAGGACTGTGATAAACGTGCTGGTCACTGCCAGCCAGGAGTGCTGCTGCTCATCCCAAGGGGAGAGCCAGCTACCACTGCTGATGCCACCAAATATCTAAACAGGCAGGAACTACCCTCCTCCTTCAAGCATTTCCCACCAAAAACAGCAGTGAGATGCTGATAGAGATGGTGCTTTAACACCCTCAGCTCGTGGCCAGCAGTCTGGCATCTCCGGTGATGCTCAGCTCAGGCTGAGACAAACTGGAGGCCCATGCCAAGATGCTTGGCAGTCAGTGGCCTGGTGCCAGAGTGTCATTTTTCACAGAAGGGACACAATACCAGGAAATCTGGCTGAGAATGAATAAAAATGTCATCTGTGTTCGCTCCATTTCAAGGGCTCATGCAGTATTGTTCCCCCCATGTGCAATAAAATTCCAATTGATCCAGGAGACAGATCAAAAGATGCTTCTTAGGGACCTATTGGTCAGTCTTCCAACCTTGACAAGGAACTCGCATCAAACCATTACATTTTATAGCAGTGATTAAAAAGGGTTCATTTTTTTTCATGAGCTGGGGCTGGTTTATTTTTTGCCTACTGGAAATTTGTCTCTTCTTTCACCCAGCAAAAAAGCACAAGACTGAGACAATGAGACAGCATGGAAAAGAAACACGCTTAGCAGAAATAGCAAACCACCAGATTTGCACATTGCTGGAGATACAAAAGGAAAGATGATTGAGAAAAGGCTGCAAAGCCAAAAAAGCACTGACAAGATTTATCTGCCATCTGCGAGAAAGAAAGGAGCAAACAGAAATAAACACACGCGTGAGAAGGCAAAAGGAATGAACAGGGGTTTATTATCGTGGGGGACCTTTCAGTGACTGAACTTGAAAGACTTTGCTGAAACAGAGACATGGTTTTTGAAAGAGTTTGTGTACTTTCTGTCCTCAGTGGCATATGCTCAGTGAGACAGGCTCAACTTGGGCCCTATCCCAGGAAAAGCATGCAAAAGGTACCCAAGGAGCACAAAGATCATGGCTAGTTTTGATGTGCTTCCCTAAAGAGAGGTCTCCATATTTTCCTGGCCCTTTTCACATCCTGCACGTGCTGGAAGGACAAAGTTGGGATAGTCAATTGTGCAAGGTAAAGAAGATCCTTTATTTTTTATCTGGTTAGACTGAATTCACCACTTCTTGAGAGCTGTTCAGTCTCCTCGCCTCCTCAAGACAGCCATGGATATCGGAGGTATTGAGTACACACAGAAAATCCCTGACAAATGGGCTGTGCCAGCTGGTGCTAATGGGAAACAGTAGCAGGGAGCTGGGAAAAGGGTAAAGCTCCCTTTGCCATCTCAGTGCATTCCTGCCAACAGCTCCTGATATGATCTGATTCTAAACACACCCCTCAAGACTAGATTTTCATGCTTGGAGAGAGATGAGGAACAGCTGACAAGTCTCTGTGAGCCATCATAATGAAGAAACTTGTAAAATAACAGATACAGCAAAACAAGCTGGAAGCAGAGGAGAGCATGCACTCCTCACCCATTCCTGAGCAGTGAGAAGATGTGATGGATATTTCAAATATGGAACTTTTCTCATTTTCCCATGAGAGGGTTCTCCATCCTCACTAGTGAGTCAAACATGAGCAATAAAAATTTGTCTCAAAAAATAATTTAAAAAAGAATAACAATTTCAGAGAATCCCAAAAAAGACCTCTCTGTTTTCAAACCTGAAAGTATCTATGCTCCATAAGCCAACCCTGAACATGACTGGATAACCCCTGACTTCAAAAAAATCACCAGTAGAGACTCTCCCACCTGCCACAGCCATTAGGATTCTCATCCTAGTCCATGTGATGGAGCTGCAGGGAAGCTATCCCAGACATAACTGCATCCAGTGACAGCTCTGTGACCTGAAGTTTACCTGGCTCCAGCCTGGGAGAGGAACAGCACAACAGCAGAGCTGGTTCAGCATCCAAGGTGCACTGCACGAGCCGTACATGTCTTAAACAGGGGCAGCAGGAAGAAGTTACCATAAAGTTTCCATTCCAAAGCACTAAAATCTTACATTTGCTTATTAAATTTCAGTTGGGGCCCCAGGCAATTGAACAGAACACCAGTCTAGCTACTGCGTTTTGCTTTACTTACTGCTACTGACGTGCAGCCGTAACTCACAGCGAGAAATCACAAAGCTTAGGAGATTCTAATCTTGGCTAAGCATCCCTTCCACCTCTGGCTGTGGGGTAAAGCTGAAGGCACATTTCAGGTTTGGTTTTTATTTAGCGTTTTTTTGCCTTTCTTTTCCTTTCAGAGCGTTATGGGAGGGTGGAACAGAAGAAGAATGGCATATCCTCTGTGTAAGGGCCCCTGATTCAAAGACCGCTTGAGACAATGGCAGGGTTCTCATGCATTTTGTAGGTGTTTAAGAATAACCCAAGGAGTTCAGTTGGAAAGCCACTGGTCCCAGGGGCCTTCTGGGGATCTCTGTTCCCCCTTGCCCACTGCTGCTCTCAAATGGCTGCAAATACAGAGGGGTGGAAGGACCCAGCCCAGAGAAATCCACCAGCAGCCTAAAGCTCGGACTGGCAGCATCTCTGAGTTGTGTGATGCAAGGAGCTGGGTCCTGCTTTAGGGTTCTACTCCTACGTGAAGCAGAAGAAGTGGGGTCTGAGGTGATAAAACCTGTTGCAGTCGTGGTTCCTACTCTTTGACAATCATTTTAATGGTAAAGGCTTCGAAGCCCTGACCCTTTCTCGTGTGGTGTTTCTATAATGCTCAGCACAGCAAGGAAGGATGAATTTTCTGTAAAGTTCTGTAGAAATCTGATTCCCCATAAGCTGGGCTTCAGGAGCTCAAGGAATTGCACTAAGTGCTCGAACCCTGTCAAGTCTCAGAACATCTTGAAATTGACTTGAAAAATCCTGAAAAATTATTAAGAAATATAGAAGATTTTTTTATGTGCTTTTCGATTTTGGAGCCTAGGACATAATAACCACAGTGTGTTTTAAGCTCTTCCACCACACCATGAAGACTAGAAACGAGCGGGTTTACACCCCTCTAGGGAAGCAATGTGCTGGGGTATATTTTTGGTATAATAAAAGCGAGAGTTTAAAGAAATAGCACAATTAAAACTGCTCAAGCTTTAGGAACCACCCCCCCTGCATTTCTGGAAGGATTCACAGTAAAATTCACAGTAATGCCACCAGGCTGGGCACCTCCATACTCCTCCTCCAAGGCCAAGTCTCCACTCACAGCTGTGGATCTCCTTCCCTCAGGCAGCACAGGAGTAAAGGGAAAGAGTAAAGGAAGTTAAGCAGCAGGAAGGAGAGAACAAAAACTTTGTAAAATACGTAGTGAGCAATCAGGGCAGTAAGACCACTCAGCTGTTGTTGCAATCCCCTGAATTACGCTGGATAATTAATACATTAGCAATCCTTCAGTATTTGCTAATCCCAATTTTTTTTTATTCCAAAAACAGCCCAAACCCAAAAACAGCCCGACTCCAACAAACAGGAGCAGCACATGGTGGAATTAGGCAGCAATAGAGCAAAGAGCTACAGCGTGCTCAACTCTGCTGCAGGGATGCACAGACACTTGGAAAATTAAGCTTGGGGTTAAATATTTTTCTGAATTAAGACCAGATGAATTCTGCAGTTAAGTTATTGTTATCATTACTACAATCATCATTACTACTGAGCAGGGAACAGTCCATCTTGAAGCTGCCTAATCTTTTTCGAAATAATCTTTTCAAGCAATTTATCCAGAATACAGTGACATTTACACTTCTCAAGCTAATGATTCAAAAGGGCAGGATCAGTGACTATCTGATTTGTTAGGACAAAGCTGAGCAGGTTTAATAACTCTTCCGGTTTTGATAATCCATAGCACCTTAAAAACTCCAAATGATGGAGCAGAACATGCAACAAGTAAACACTGGCAGGAATATTTGAGCAGAAGAAGGAGGGGAGTTGAGGCATTCCTATTTTGTTTGTTTTCAAACACAATGTTCCTGCTGTAAAGAGATGGTTAAGAGCAGATGTTGATGTTCAAAACCCTTTTTCTTATTTAAAATACTAATACTAAATAATATTACAGCATATAAGAGGATAGTGCTCCCCTAGAGAGATTTATCCTTTACTTTTTTTAAAAGCGACAGGCATTTCAGATGTTCAGGAACTGTGACTGTAACGCATCTGTATTTTTATTTAATTACCCTTTTCCTAAATGAGGTTACAGCATGGCATGTGGTGTCTTTCAAACTAGACACCTGTAGTCAGAATTAGAAACTTCACAACTACCTCCCCTTAAGTTCCCAGGGGCTGGGGAGGTGGTGGGGAATTGTTCAGCTCAGACAGGGGGAAAGCTGGCAACCTCATCAGCAGCGTTATCAAGGCCTCTGCAGATCTGAATAGCTTTCCTGTCTGCATATTTTTATATGTATGTATATGTATTTATTTATTCATTTTATTTTAAGGCTAGTTCCAACAGGAAAAAGGTAATAGAACAGTGAGAATTTCCTGTGACAGTATAACCAGAAGGGAAAAAAAAAAAAAAAAGCCCATTAAATAAAATAAACCTAGACAAAGCCTTATGTGAAACTGAAATTAGGCTGAGATGCCCCAGGTGCAGCATGGGTCAACTGTCCTTCCTAGGGCTCAGCGCTGGAAGAATGCCCAGCTTTTGTAAAAGGTCCCAAAGCCACGGGAGAAGGCTCAAGATGTTGCCTGGCCTTGGGCTACACACTTGGCTGCTGCACAGGCAGCGACCTTTGTTCCCGACACAGGGCTGGATTATTAATTTTTTTTTTTTGGTTTTTACCAGAGTTCTTCCTTCTCACAGGAAGGAGAACTGCGTGGCAGTTGGAGTTAGCAGCCTCACATTTTGGCATCTAATTTTTTTTTTTTTCTACAGGCAAAACTGTTATGTAGAAAATGGGTTTAAGCCCGTTGTTTGTTCTGGTTTCATGTGGCTGGCAGTTCCAGGAGGTTCTGAGCGGGAATGCAGCTGCAGAGGGTGCTGCAAGGCCCCACCAGTGTGTGTTTGTTCCTGTCCTACACAGCCCAGGGCACTGGGCACTCCATGTAAAGGGTCAGGCTTCTCCAAGGAACATCCCAACAAGAAAAAAGGGGTGGAATTGGATGTGGATCAATGACATTCCCCTGTCTCTTCTCACAAACAAATCCCAACTCACTTTCTCAAAGTCCTCAGCAATGATTTCTGAACAGAGTGGACAGAAGACCCAGAAGTGGAACTGTATAATGCTGGTCCTACCACTTACCACCTTGCATTTTAAGCCTTTCCTTTAATTTCGATGGTTGATGGAGCAATGAAAAGGGCCTGTGGAAGAGGTGTTGAGTAGGGATGGGAATTCTCTCCACTACATTTTTTCCGAAGAGAGTAAGACCCACCAGCTTCCTCCAGGACCAATGTTTGCTCAGTGTTGCAGGGGCAAGGACAAACAGGGTGCTATTAATACTCGCTTTTTAAATTATTATTATTTCATATTACCACAGCACCCATGGATTCCCTTTGTGGGGCAGAAACCCACAGCCACAGACACCACACAAAGCCAGCACAAACAGATGGTTCTGGGCCAGGGAGACTTCACACCAAGCCAAAACCCAGCAGCTGGTGCTGAAGACCAGATGAGTCCATGGAAACCAACTCTGCTCACACAAGCATCAGAGAGCTCAGAACACCAACAGCCCCACTGCTCTGAAGGGGTTACACCAACCTGAGAAAAAGAGGTTTTGAGGAGAAACTGGGAAGAGAGCGATGCAGCTGCCCGAACAGCACAGGGAAACATGTGAGGGTGCTTTCTGATTTTAACAGCTGGGGAGCACAGAGGGACACAATGGGTTGATCAGAGGTGGAAAAGAGTCCCCTTCTTGGGGGAAAAAACCAAATAGATTCTGTTTGATATGACCAAGAGCAGACACTTGCAAGAGAGATGCAGCAACAGGGGTAAGCAAGGCAAGTGATTATTTTGAAGCATAAAGAACACGTGTGAACAGGTTGAGATTGGATTTGCCAGGACCAGAATTAGCAATGTTGTAACAGTGATTGGGGAGCGTGGTAATGCCCTCCTGGGCAAGCATGTGGGCCAGGAGCGGGGACAGACATGGCAGTTTTAGAGAGGCTACACAGAAACAAGTGGCCAGAGTTCGACACTGCCTGGAGGCATGAACCTAGAGACGGGAGTCAAAGATAACATCCATGGGTCTGAGTGACAGGCAGGATCATAATATTGTCCACACTGCCTGAAAGATCTAGGGGAAAAGTCTTGTTTGAGGCATGTGGAGTGTTAGCTGATAGCTGGTCTTCTTCAAGGGGACATTGTGGGGGGACAGGAACACCATCCAAGTGGGAGACACGTGGTATAAGCAGGTGGTCTCTGTGGCATCAGCGCGGGGCAGAAACTGAATTCGGGTTTGCAGAGAAAATTACCAAGAGGTATGGAGTATAAAATTAAAGGACAATGACCAAAAGCAAATCCCTTTAAGCCCCAAAGAAACATTAGGACATGTTCCGAACTCTAGTCTCCTTTCGTAGAGCTAAACTGCTTCTTCCTGGGAAGGCCCATCTCTTGTGCTTGGAAAAATACTTCCAAGAAAGTAGCTGTGTTCTCCCCAGCCTCCATGCCCTTCCTTTCCAGATGAAATTAAGCAATGGAAAACAAGACAACTTTTCCAGCAAACATGATTTTACAGCACAAGCCTCATCACTCATCCGTCTGCACTTATTATAATAGGAGTATTTTTGTTGTTTTAAATGGGGAAAACAAACAAAGGAATCCATTCCACAATACATGCCCCTCTCCCTCACCCACAGAAACACTCCTAAAACACAAGGTTTGGAGCCTGTGGCTTGAGAACTCCCTTTCATGTCAGTACCCACAGTGAAGCCTTGGCAGGGCAAAGTGCCTGAACCAGCGCCTGCTCTCTGCTGTCACCCCAAATTTCCTCCTCCTGCCCTCTTCCTAAACATTGCCTCACTCTCAAAAAGTCCCCCACAGAGAAACAAGCCCGAATTCGACTTTGGCTTTACATAAAGTAAAAAGCAGAGTATTTGTCCGATCCCTCAGCCTCCATCAATCAGCCCTTTCTGAGGCTGCAGGAGCCTCACTGACGTACAAGAAGCGATTCTGAGGTTGGTGCTGGAGACGGATTTGCAGGTGCCAAAACAGACGTGGTGTGGTACCTGCCATTACCAACTACCTGGAGCTCCAACTCTTGCAACATTTTGGCAACAGACGCTGTGTCCAGTTCCACTTCAAAGCTGCCTCTGTGCTTTCAGAATCACGGTTAAGTGCTCTCTTTAATTACTATGTGTTTCCAGTATGTTTTTAATCATCATCATTAAAGGATTGAACGCAACCCACTGAGATGCAGAAGTGTAAACATGAGCAATAATTATTCCAACCTCTTTGCTGGTTTCAGGTAATGATCACATTAGATATTTAAAGCTGCTCCTTGGTTTATATGGTCTGTTTTAGGATTGCGTTATCCTGGGCGTTTCTAGTTAAGGCAAGCTAAAGGTTAAGGTCTGTAGGGGAGGGGGAAGCCTGTTTTAAAACTATTTTAAAGGCTTTTAGCTATTTAAAGTCAATGCCTGTGACCCGTTAAGAATCAGCAAAGATGAAGACATCTGCCTTATGCTATCCCAGAGTAAACAGATCTGCTGCAGAACCAGAAGACAACCTAGAGTTTCAGTTTAATTTATGGTAGACAAGCCACTGGAATTTCTCAGCTTAGAAACGGTGATGTTAGTTTTAATCAAGCTAACACGGGTTAGAAGCACTCCAACACAGCAGCCCAGCACTCACAGATGTGCTAATATTTGCCCTAGTTTCCAAAAAACAAGTGGGAGAGGAAGGGAAGAGCTTGTCATTAAGGCATGGCTTTGAAAGGGCCTCTAAGGCCACCGGTCAGTCCCCGCTGACCAAGCCTCCCCCACAATAACAGTGTCCTCTGTTGTCCTCCTCAGCCCCATCTCCCACAAGCAAAGCATAGGGGGTACAGCTTTTCCCATTTAATTTTGTAGCTCCTGGTCACTTTTTTGGCCACTCAGCTGACAGGGCCAGGCTGTGCAAAGATAAATAATCCATGCTCAGAGCTCACCTTCAGCTCGCCTGCCTGCAGTCACAGCCACATGCAATCACCCCAAACATCCACGTTTCCTTCCTCTGGGACTGCCCCAAATTCTACCATTTCAAATCTGACTCATCTGTCCTTCAGCAGCCTCCCGAATCCTTAGAAAAGGCTTGAGGGATTAAACACATGAAAAGTGCTTTCTGATGGATGATAAATATCCGTATACATCACTTAATGCACAGCAAGGATGAATTTGAGACAGATTAGCTGCTTTTCCTTTAAAAGGTACATAAAAGACCCCATCTTTGCCACGGATGCAAGCGGGAATGTTTGAGTCCGTGTGTCTAACCCTAAACTACAATCTTTCCTGAGCAAAACTGTTTGAATTGTTTTCAACAGGAGGCATGTTTTGTTTGGGGTTTTGTTGTTTGACTACTATCTTGTTTGTGTTTTAAAAAATATTCTTCCTTCATTTCCAGTGAAATACCAGACGTGGAAAATAATTGTTGACATGGTTTTAAAACCTTGTGACTTTTTTTTTTAAATTTATTTTTCTTGGTAAAATATAAAGGAACTGTCTGGCCACTGGAAAGTTTGAAATAAATATAATATTTTACAAAATACCTTCTGAAAAAATTTTGATGACCTTCCACCAGACCCATTCCAGTTTATCCTTGGCTCTGATGTGGCGCTCCTGGGTGACCTCATGACACAATTTTCTGTGCTACCATTCCCTATTTGTCGAGATAATAGGAATTCTAGTCTCCAAATAAGTGATTCTTCATCAGAAGAGTGACAGTTCATCAGATTGAAGGTTACTGCAGAAATATATCAGCTTTGAATAATTACATATTTGGGGGAAATATTTCTCCAGTTCAAGATGGAGATTCCAGCGAAAAAACAAAACAAACAAAAAACACTCAATCAACTTTATCACAATAGTGATAACAAAACCCCCAAAACAGACTATTTCAGAGGATAGCAAGGCTTTGTTTTTCATGAGCTCTCTGGCAGAAATACCAGGACAAGCTTTGACCAGGCTTGCAAAGGTGGATTTTCATTGAAAGAGCACCAACACCGCCCACCAGCCGTGTCCAAAACATCCAATATGTAAATGAAAATCATTAGGCATGGACTGCGAGCAGGCTGACTCCCCCTTCCGTGGGTGCAGTCCAAGGCATGTCCCAAAGTGCTGCACAAAGCTGGCAGCAGCTCAGAGAGCTCCATCCACCCCACTGCCCATCGGCCATCTGTGCCCGCAGGTGGGGACGGGAAGAAAGGCGGGCTCCACCCTGTTCCCAAAGGATGGGCTCAACCTTTTCCCCCAAGTGAAAAGAGCTCAGCCAGGCTCACAGGCTTCAATTCATAAGTGTTCATCTATGAAATCGGATTCCCACCCCTCTCCACTAAGAATCTGCTATTTCAACGAAGCACAAGATGTCAGGATTTTTGCCAACATGAGCACAGCTGTCAAAATCTCATCCTTGGAAAGAATCCCAGATAGACACATGTTTTACCCCAGCCAAAATGGTCAAACTTTGCAGAGAAACATTCAGAGAGGAAAAAGGTTCCATATTGTCACTGCGATAGCTTGGGATTGCTCACAGCCAGACAACTGGGATGTGGTGTTTTAATAGCTGAACCATTAAAAGCAACAGGCATCTTGCTATTGACAGCAGTAAGAACAGATTCACTGCCTTTGGCACAAGATTATCAAAAGCAGCATTGCAGGAAAGGAAATAAGCTTGTTTGAATTTGGGAGACAACAAATAAAGTGGAAAATATGCTTGTAATTTTCTATTTCTCTAGCATGTTTTTCTAAATAACTTCAGCACTTTTGCCTGGTGTTTCTAAAAGAAGTCCGAGCACTGATGGGTTTATGTTGTCCTTGGATTCCTGTCCTTTCAAGCCCACCTGGAAATCCAAGCCTAAGAGACTTGGCTGGAATATTTTCTGTCCAGCCTGAACAGAGCAAGATTCCCAATCCCCTGAGCAGGGGAACACCAGCCTATTTCTTCTGATGTGAGATGTGAGGAGAACAGATAACTTTTCCGAGGTCATGGGTAAAGGCAGTGGCCAAGCTATGAGGGGCCCAGCAATGCCCTGATTCTTCCTGCAAGTGGGACCTGCCCGTGCTGCCTTTCTTAGCATGGCCCAAGCTGTGTGCAAGCAGCCCACAGGCAAGAGGTGAATTCCTACAGCTGAAGGGGTGGGGAGGGGAGGTGGCATCAGGAACAGCAACCATTATCCTCTTTACTGGAAAACGTGTATCTGAATGGCCAAATTTACTAGCTGTTCAAGACCTTTATGAGATTTATGAGGCTCAAGAAAAAGATTTACTAGAAATACATAAAACTTCAGTGGTTTGAAATGGAAATGTTTGCAAAGGACTTGGAATCAGCTGGTTTCAATTGCAGGCCTGTCTGAAGCAGGGAGGGCTTCACTTCAGGGCTGAGGACCTCAAATCTCTCCCAACCTGACCCTCCCAAGACAGCTGGCGATTAAAGCTGACTGGAGAGCCAATGCTCCATCGTTGGGAGGAGCTGTGGTACCCCAGATAAAGGAAAGACACAGATAATGGAAATGATGAGGAGCACATGGCAGACACACTCAAGTCTTCTTGTGCAAACCAGCCCAGTCTTGCAGGGTCACTCCTGAGCCCAAGCTGATGGTACCTGGTGAATCCAAACTGCTTCCTGATCCTGCTCCACCCCACCTCGGTGCTCCTCATCCTGCAGGGCTTATGAGATTGCATGGAAAGCTAAACCTGAGCCCTCTCTCCTCGTTTACATCCTGCTGGGAGCAGTACAGCCTGATCTCCTGCCAGGCAGAGCTCCAGGGAGCACGGCCAGGGACACCTGCATGGCTTGGCACTTTATCCCCAGGGCTCTTGGCGCAAGCACTGGTTCCCAGCACAGCGTGTGAACCTCTCTGCACCCTGCTCCATCTTTCCCTCTGTCCACAGGGAAACCCCTCCTGGTTCTGACAGAGCACCTTGCCCCAGACAGCCTCTGCCTTCACAGAGGCAATCCCAAGCTCTAAACTCCATGAAGAAACCTTATCTCCCCACCAAATTTGACTCAGTGCAAGAGAGAAACTGAATTCTCCTCCAAGCATAACAGACGAGACAACAAAACATTTGGAAAATGTTGGTTTTACCGTATCAGAAGCCCGAAACCACATTACACACATCACTTAATGAGGGTAATAAGCTTTAACTTAACAGTCTCTGAACTGAGCTCATCATCCACTTAGAGCAATCCTCCCTCCAGAGCCTTGTAGGGCACGCTGGGATCAGCTGGCCAACATTTCACGCCTTTGCATTTGCCAGCATTTGTTTCTGGCTCCTAAAGAAACACAAAACACGCTGAAGATTTCCAGAGGGTATCCAAAGGGGGAAGAGAGTTGGTGCAGATGCTGCTGATGAGCTTATTGCAGTGCTCACCCCCTCCTCATCTTACAGGATGCTTAATTACAGTGGGCTTCTGTGGGATTCGCACCTAACAGCTCACAACTGTTCTGCTGAAAGGTGCATGGGGTTCCTTCTGCCTCTCTCCTGCCCCTGAACTACCAGAGAGTATTTCCCTTCCTGCTTCCTCTTGCTTTATCTGCCATCCCACAGACCAGGCGTGCAGCTGCCTGGCTCCCTTGGCTGGCACTGACTGGAAATGGCCAGGCCGCTCCCAGTTCATCATCCTCTTCACTGGGACTGCCTTCAATCCCGTGTGATTCAACCCTCCAAATGCTACCTTCTGATACGTAGGATGTCGGATCTGGGGGGTGTTCTGGTGGGGTGCTACAGCCTCCCAAACCAACTCCAGCAGGACGTCGCTCGGCAGTGGCTGCACTCACACAGACACACACACACTCCAGAGAGCTGCTGACAGGTCACAGCAAAGGGGCAGGAAGGGTCTGTGTGTGGGATTCCATGGCACAGGTTTATTTGAGCCCCACACGTGAAGGGCACCAGGGACAAAAGACCCTGAACAGTGGAAAGTTCCAGGTTATATACGGGGGCGGGGAAAGCATCGGGGACAGGGGTGGTACACAGGTGGGACCTTGGCATACAAGGGGAAAAGGGGCAGGGAAATCAATGGGCCAGTCAGGGGAACAGAGCTGGGGTGCACTGGTGTGGTAGAACAAAGTGTCCTGGGAGGCCTCACCCTAACCTGGGGAGATCTCTGGGTCTGTCCCTTTAGGGGACTCTCATTCCCTGACTGGAATATTCACTGGCTCCCACAGCAGGACAGTTCTTTTATGCAAAGCCTGGAGACCACAAGGACAGTACTGCTGTTGGTGAAGGAGTTCCCCAGTGGGTCAGCTCACCTGCCTGAGCTCCTGCCTGCCAACAGGCTCGTGCCCAGCAGTGCCACATCACAAAATGCACCCGTCCATATTCAGTGTTTATGTCAGAAGAGGCAGTTTCACATAATTCTGCTCAGACTCATTTATGTCTTGAAAAGTGATTTTTGGCTTGCTTCCTCTAGCTTGAAAATTACTTACAGTGCTTATTTGTGTACTGGTGTTTAGAAAGTCTTGATCTGTTTCAGACATCCAACTTCACAGCTTGTCCTGACAGCATCTCGCAGGAGGAAAGTGCACAAATTCACCTTGCTAGGTGAAAAGACAAATTTACCTTTTAGAATGAGCATCAGCCTTATCTTTGTATGATCTCTTACCAGACAAGCATGGTTATGAGCCTTTTCTAGCCCTGAAACCAATTTACTCAGGTGGTTTCACTGGGCAATTAGGCTTTGAAACACAGAAACAAACTTCACCATCTACTTATAGCCGTAGTTAGGAGCACCTCACAGGCTGAGCCAACACGTTTTTGATCAAGATTCCTATAGAGCTGGGCAAACATATTTCCTCAAAAACATATTGCTTCAAAATCTGTAAGATTTGACAAGGAAATGCAAATTTGTGCCTAGCTTGGAATACACTGAGTTATGTTTTCTGCCATCAGCAGCATCAATGCAAGCTATTGTCTGGAAGGAAAGTCAGCTCTGGCTCCTGCCTGCAGCTCATTGCAGGACACGAAGCATTTGCTGTTCACTCTCCAGGGAGGCAGCTCAGTGCACATCAGGCTGTAGCTGTGGTCCTGCTGTAGTTCCTCCAAAAAGGTGAATGACCCAGGGGTGCTTGCCAAGGAATTCTCTCCCCCCAGGACCCCCGTTCTCTTTTCCCTGTCTGTGATTCCAAAAGGAAAGTTTGTTGTTACTAACACAGTATTACAATAGCTAAGTCATCTGCAAGGCACTGAACTGGGAACTGCTGCTCATCACACAAATCCCAAAATCAATCAAGGTTCACTGCCTTATGTCCATAGGTGGCCATCCCATGGTCTGAGAAGGTGATTACCAACTTTTTTTTTCATTTCCTTGGTAATATGGAAACAGGGTTTTATTTTTTTCTTCCCCTCCACATTTCACTGTATTCAGATTTCTCAGAAAAATTCCTAACATGAAGATACTTCAGCCAGCAGGTTGCTTTCAAACTCTCCACACTGATTATTGACCGAAGCACCAGACGTGATCCATGACAGGTCCTGCACAACTGCTCACCCGAGACACGCAGGGCTCTTCCTGTTCCTGGCTTACCACAGCAGTAGCTACACTTGAAAGGAAGGTTTCAATACTGCACAGGCAACTACTGATTAGTGCAAATTAATTTGTCTTCTTTTCTGTGACTTTCCATGAAAAGAAAACTAATGCTGGTGTGAATAAAGTAGAAAAGGGATGTGACTAAAGAAGTTTTCGTCCTTAATCCCATTAATATTTCCCAGTGAAAACACTCACACTATTTTCACAGTGGTACTATCCTAACGAAAGAGTTCAATGTGAACTTCTGGTTTTTTATTCGAATAGGCTTTTATTTATATTGTTTCAACATTAAAAAGTTAGAGTGCATTATAAAGTATGTATGCATATTTATACTTACCTGACTATAAACTACTGACAACTTCATTTATCAAATACTGCATCCATGAACAGTGATGTATTCAGCTGTATGAAAGACACTGTGCTTCACATTTTTAAAAGTTAATGCACTCAAATTTAGCCTTTTTTAAACTGTTCTGAATTTACCTGTGTATTTTTCAGACCACTGATTAAATGCCCATACTGTCACCAATTAGCTAACAAGCAATATTATTAGGAAGGAATTGCAATTTTCCACAAACCTGACAAATTATGAATACTGAAATAAGAAATAAAAAAAGATCAACCAACTTCAAGCTCTTTCTTAGTATTTTGTAACACAGAATGTTGCTAACATTTTCTCGAGTATTATTCTTTCTCCCTTTATCTCCATCCCAGAAGGATTTGCAGCTCGGGTCACTGTAATATATTGCAATAATTCACGCTGTGCCTGAAATTTCCAGTAAGGCACACGGCTCTTCTTGGCTTTCCACAGGCATCAACTACTAAGTCTTTCAGGCCTGTCTCTAAATCTCAGCCTTTAATACTGCTGGTTATCACAGCACAGATATAGATTTACTACTATAGGTCTCTTTAACCAACCAAAAATAAAGCATGACAATATGGCATTGCCACTTTGGGGGACAGCCTGCTGCAAAGGAGATGTATGAGCCCTTGAAATTGATTGTTTGAAGAACACCAGGACATACATAGAGGGAGAAAAAATAAGGAGACACAAGAAAGAGGGACTGATTTGTAAATGTAGACATTTACATAAAAGATCCTTCTTCAGATATAATTCAGGGGATATCTGGAGATTGCACACTCACACAGTCTGTGTGTTCTGACTTCAAAATCACTGTTCACCCCTTAAGATACCTTGGTTGTATGAGACAAGATATGAGTCTTTAAGAGGCTGGCAGGGCGAAGAGAGGAAGAGAAGGAGGGAGACAGAAAGTCAACAGATCAATAAAAGCACTTTAGGATAATGGCTCTACCTTGAGCAGACCAGGTCTGGATTCCAGGCCAGCCCAGCACTGCCAGGAAATGCGGGTTTGCTGGAGTGAAATGTTGAATTCACAGCGTCATGGCAGTAGGTGAGGTTCTGGTTCTGCCCCCTCCTGCTCCAGGGGTGCGTTCCCCTTCCTGCTCATCCTTGATCTTACATGGTGCCCTGAGTGTGGTCAGCAAGAACAGAACCAGGGAGCCTGTGGGCTTGCAGCTTTTTGGAAGAAAGACAGTAAATGAAAGCATTAGGGCAGAGTGCAGTGAAAAGTTGGGGCACAGAGGTGTAAGAACATTATTTCCTTTTTCCCACCTTTTTGGTTTTTTTCTCATGAGCAGTTACATGGAGACAACAAAGAGCCTGAGTTGGGTCAGAGGTGATGTTCCAGGAGCCAGCTCCAACACCCTGCATCTGGGCACCACCTCCAAGAGGCTTCCCAACTCGATGGAATTTTATTACAGTAAGGGCCCCATCTACTGCCAAATATTTGCAGTGAATCAAACCACATATTAAAATATCTTTTCTTTCATTGAAAGACTTTGATTAAATAACTCCCAACCATTCCACTGCACTTTCCATCTCTCACTGTCATCCCCACAAATGAAAGATCATCCTCGAGCAGCAGCCAGCTTCACCACATTGCGACTGAGTGCATTCGTGATGCTCAACTCAGAAAAGGCTGCCCATGGATTAGGAAAAACAAAAAGTCCTGCAAATCTTACCTTCTTACTGTACAACCTGAACATAAAAACCTTCCAAACAGCACAAAGATTTGGGTTGCTCAGAGGTTTGTAACAACACGTGTGAAACCCATAATCTTATGACTGTGGCACAGCATAAAGTGTTGGAAGCAGAAGAACTGAGGCCTGACTAGATGAAATACTGAATTCAAATGGAACAGAATATTTATGCTAACAGAGGTCGTGAACTATGAGGGACAGGTCGTGCTCAAGGTTTAATTCACAGAGTTTAAGCTACTCTTGGGCTGGTGGAGTATTTTAGAAGCTATCAGTATTTTCCAGGGGAACTTCTTCCCCCATTAGCTCAATAAAAATAGTCACACAAGTGGATGGCCCTATAGGCTGATACATAGAATTTCTGCTAGGTGCCAGCACTTCTGTAGGAAGGTCCTTAATTCACTGCAAGGTGCAAGAGCCTGGCAGGAAGCGTGTGGTGAATTCCTGCTGCAGAATTGCCCATCCAGCCGCCCCCACACTGCCCTCCCTAAAAGAAAGCAGCAGCTCTGTTTCTCAAGACCATGTAAGGGGAGCACAATAAAACGAGGAGAAACTGTAATAAGACAAACATCAAAGATTGTTTCTCTTTAATTACCCTTTCTCAGATAAAGATACTTTCTCAGTATCTTTTCTCATCAGCTGGAACTCCCTGTTGCTTTTTTAAAGTAAACAAAACAGCGTTTAATACTGACCCACCTCACTTCTTAGCTCTGACTAATTGCTGAAACTGGCCATAAATTGTCCATTTTGTGACACTCTGAATAGCCTCATTTATTCTGGAGGGCACACATCTGTTTCTGTGTGCACACACACACGTGCACACTCACACAAACACAGCCCCCTGTCCCGCGGCAGGGCTGCCCGCGCCTCGGGACGGCCAGTGTACAATTTCAGCCCCATATTGAGTTTTGGCTGGTGTTGAGGTCCCCGAGGCTGAAGAGAAATAAAGCCCTCAGAAGGGAAATGGCATGTAAACACGGTCTTACGTTCCTCTGCATGGAAAATATTCCCTTCAGACAAGGCTGGCGAAGGAATCACATGGGGAAGGTTGGGAGCAAGCTGCTTGCAACAAGGTGGAGGGAAATACTACAGAATGCATCTGTGCTTTCTCCTCTCAGAGCAAACAGAGCCAGATTCCCACCAGCCTGGGCAGCCAGCAAGTGGAGAGCACAGGCAGCCAGGGGAATGAAAGGTGCTGAGCCAGGCAGTGGCTGTTCAGACCCTTGGTTCATGTTCCTGACAAGAAAAAATCTCACTTTGTACATATATCAACATACCGTAAGACTTAATGAAGAAAAGTTCTAACCAGCCAATCTAGCTTCTTTTTCCCCCTCATAAAACTGAGTAACATGTAAGTAATACTTTTATCATGGTTACTCCAACTGCTTTAGGTATAACAGCAATAAATAGGCTATTTCATTTTAACCAGTGCTTTCTCTCATATGCACAGGTCCCAACTTGTAGCTCACTTAACACCTAGGCTATTTTTTTAAAATCAAACTCCACTATTTTTCATCAACACACTGATGACAGACGTGGAGGAGGGGGAGGAATTCCTCTCTCTGTGTGTAACACACACGTTTCTGATGAATGGCAAGGCGGTGGCCTTGGCTCCTGGGCTCAGTGGCAGCCTGAGCCCTTTCCTGGGGCAGTGGTGTCTGCTCAGGGCAGTTCAGAGCCTCTCCCCCACCTCCACCTTCTCCTCTTCTTCACTGCTCCTGAAGGAGGCAGAGCAAACAGCTCAGGAAACAAGAAGAGATCTACATGCAAGTGCAAAAATTCATTGGGAAAATGTCCAGACATTTTCACACAACCATCCATTAACACAAAAAGGGGAATTTCTCAAGAATTCTGACAGCACAAAACATTTGAGAGGTTTTATGGGGTTTTGTCTTTAGTTTTCGAGAGGATTTTTTTTCTTTATTCCTGGTGGGAAAGCTTGTGCCTTTAATTCTATAACTATAAACTAAATAATATATATGGGGTTTTTTTTCTGTCAGGCATGGCAATGGTACCGAATGTATGCAAAGTTTCCACTAAAGGTTTTTGTAACTTAATTTTCCTCCAGAGATTAGAGGAAGCCAGATATTCTGTTTCTTGCTGGAAGTTGGCTGGTAGCCACGCTGCGCTCCCTTTCCTTGTCATCCATCCCCAGCCCCCGGCACTGTTAATCAGATGGCTGTATCTTCCCTATATTTCTCCTGTCAAGCTATTAAGGGGATACAGAAGAGAGAAAGAGGAGAATCAGCTGAGATATAAACCAGCCCGGGTCCCAGAGTGCCTCTCCCCCTTTCTCAAGGTTGAGCTGGCTGTTTTACTGCACACCCTCCTGTCAGAGCGAAGCAGAAGCGTGCTTTCCTGCCCTCGGAGCACATGGCTGAAGTTTGTTCCCCAAATGAAGAGAGAATGTAGAAATTCTTCTGCACAGAGCCGTCATTGCCCTGTAAAAACACGAAACTGCAGCACAGAGAGGGAACAAAATAGCAGAGGCTACAGGCTGAGGATGTTCCTCTCTGGCCATGCTGTGCCCCTGCCTGCTTGGGAGAAGAGCAGCCTTGGCTGAGGCTCTATGGATGTGATAGCAGAGAGTTATCACAGCTCCCTGGGTTTTGGCAGCTTCCTTAGCAAGGCCATTCCTGGCACGTGCTCAGCAGCGAGTGGAGGTGGTTGGCTGGAGAAAAAGCTTTGTAAGGTTCACAAAGAACCCCCAGATCCAAGTCAGGTTTAGGGCTGAAAACACTGATTTTTATCGTGTTGCTCCCTCCTCCGCTGCCTTTGAAGCAGAGCAGAAATGCTCAGTCCAGCACACCCCGTGTCTGTGGAGAGCTTTGCCTCCCATTGAAATGATCCACGGGGACCCCCTATCCTCACTAGGAGACAAAATGAACTCCCCACTCTGGATATCTTAGGACTTTGAAAATAGTTGGATCCCAGCATTTTTGGCCGGGTCTACCTCCCATCCTTGTACAGATCAGAAAATGAGAAAAAAAGACCTGGCTAACATGGCTCCCACACATCAGAAACAACTGTTGCATGATTTTGGCCCAGGGTCTCTCTTTGTAAGCAACCAGGTAAAAAATAATCACGAATACCATGGAAATACTCTATTTTTCTAGTAATTTGAGAGACTGTGACTGCATTAGAGATCAGGCCTTGCACTCCAGCAATACACTGCACAGAGATTGATTTTATTTCAGGCGAGTCCACTTTGCTGTCCAGTTCTCTGATTTTAAAAAGTACTTAGGTTTTTAAGAGACACTCAGTGAGGTGGGGGCTCACCTGAGCTGTTTTAGATAATGCAATTTAGATGTAAAATAAGATTTACTCGGGTAATCCCTAAGTTCCTGTGAAAACAGAATGTTCTGTCTAGATAAACATCTCTGGATAAGCATGATGGCACAATGGGTCACTGGACAGATTTTTTCTAAATCTATGTTTAACAAAGAGGAAAATCACATTGACTTACCAATAGCCAAGTTTCTTATTCAGGAAAAACATTTACTCATTTCATAAAGACTCTCAGATTAAGAAATGAGATGACAACTTCTGAGTGCATTTAATGATGTGTTTACTCCAGCCACCCCCTCTCCGGCTATGTTTGAGCTCATTTCTTGGTTTTGGACATGCTAAGAATGTCAGCTCCTTCTCTTTAGATTTTTGGGTTATTTTGTATCTAGAAAGAGAAAACAAAGACATTTCTATAAGCAACAGAGCTAGAGAACATTTAACAGATACGCAGTTTGTGTTTCTACATGAATGTTTGCAAGAAGTCCACATGAAAGGAGGTGAGAAGGAGCACGGGGTGCATTTGTGCCTGAAACAGCAGCACACCTCCACACCAGACGTGAGGAGGAAAGGTGCCACTGAGTTCTTTTCACGTCCTTCTACATTCCAGAGCAGCTCAGCTTTCCTGTTCAAACTCACCTGCTTGAGCATCCTCCCCAGCCAGGCTGCCCTTGCTGCAACCTTTCGTCTTTCACTCGCCTTTCCTTCCTTTATCTCTGTTCTATAACCATTATCTCCATCAGCATAACTCCTTAAGATACACCTAGACATCATTTGGCCAATGAATGCATTTCACACAACATTAGTCATATTGTACTGTGGATAATTTTTATGATATTGCTGTGCCTCTCCCTGGTACGTTGTTACAGTTTAATTTGTACATATTCTGCTGCTGATGTAGTGTCGCTCAGCTGGAAACACAGTGAGCATGATGGGTTTGTATTTGCCAAAAAGAAAAGAGAAGAGAAAAAGAAAGAGGGAGAGAGAAAGAGAGACAGAGAAGAAAAAAGAGGAAGGGAAAGGGGAAGGAAAAAAGGAAGGCTTGTTCTTACGTCTGTGTGCTTTCTAGGATTAGTGAACTGTAGACAGGCTGTCCTGCAGGGCCAGTGGAGAGGCAGAGCCCAACTCTGCCCTGCACAAAAAGCATTTAGATTCAGGGTCACAGCTCAGGCCCATTATATAAATAAGTATCTGCTGCAAATTTGTGTTTTGAACCAATTTTCCACAAAGTTCAGGGTAAGGGTTTCATATCTGCAAGAATTCTTTAGACCCTGTCCAGCTACTCATCTTTACCAGATGAGCTAATAACAGTTATCTGCTTCCCTTCCAAGTGGTGATGCCCATTCTGTGATTGGAGTTTAATGCTACAGATCAATTTTCAGCCCCAGGCATCAGTTTCACATTTAGACTTGCAGGGCAGCTCTGCTGAAGCCTCTCAACTGTTCTGGGTATTCAGCAGCCCAAATCAGCAGAGCATCAGTGCCTCTGCTCAGTGAGAGTTTCCCATATGCAACTGTTTTGTAAAAATAAGGGATTACTTGGAAAGACACTGGGCTAACCCTGCTGAGCGTCTGCTTTTCTTCTTCTTAGTTCTCCAGTGTGGAATGTCACTGCTGGTATTTTGGACAGTGACCATAAGGTCACAGGACTGAGAGACAGAGACTCCCTCAGCTCTTTGTTTACCTCTGGAAGACAAAACAACTGATAATTTCACCTCATAAACAAGAGTTTTGTTTAATTCTTTAAAAATGCTAATTTATTTTTGAAGCAGCTGGGCGTGTCCCGCATGTTTGAACCCAGCCTGACAGAATCTGTTCCCTTGAGCAAACACATCTCGCTCTTGCTACAGCCAGTCCCAGTGTAAACCTTTTGTCACACAACTGGAGCACATCCCAGGACACCTGCAGGTACAGGTGGCTTCTCCAGGCAGCTCTGCCAGCTGGGAGGCCAAGCCAGGGACCCTGGTGCTGCCCACAGAGGCTGGTGAAGTCCCCTGCTTTATTTCAAGTGGAGCCCAAGAAATGAGGGCGGACAGTAGAAGAGTGAAGGGATGCCCCCAATGTCTGTGATGTTCTTCCACACAAGAAAAAACCTCAGCCATCCCAAAACAAGGGTGCTAAAATGCCCATAAGCACTTGGACCATGTAGAAGCTTTTATCATGCATTGCCCCTGTGAATCAATCCTTTCAATTAAGGTGGCTGGGGGATATAATGATGTTTTTATTTGCAATTACAGCTTTAAATTAGGATCAATAGAAGCAGCTACAGCCCTACCATGCCAACAGTCCTGAGCAGGTTTTCAGGGAACACATTTCTAAAATGAACTCATCCATTTTCTATTAAAAATATAATAAAATATCATTGGAAAAAGACTTAGTACAAGAGAAAGACTCGAGGAATCTTATTTGGTTTTTGTTTAGTTTTTAGGCATCAAACCAGCAAGATCTTCTTCCCTAGGGTTGCTTTCCCTGTGGACTTTCCATGGTCACATCTGGAATAATGCAGCTGAGGACCAGACCAGGTCAAAGCTGACTCTGTCAGAAGAGAAGAGGAAAATACACATCTATCCAGCTATCATCCCCTATTTCTAATTTCTTTAGTGTAAAGTTGTGTTTGATAAGAAGCTTCTGCCATAGAAAACTTTTGCTTGAGATTTTTTGATAGAGTCTTCCAAGTAAGGACTCTGTGTAGCAAAGCATGGAATGCTTTCATCTTGCACAAACTCTGATTATAAAAAACAAAAAAGACTTTACTAAATTGAAATTTTAACAGTTTTCTACGGAATTGAGGCTGGTTACCTTAATTTTGAGAAACCAGTCAAAAAAAGGCATAATCTTGTATCAAATGAGAGCTTTTCTGAGAATGAAATTGCAACAAAAGAACCTATTTTTCATGAGTTTCAAATTCCACAGCGTATTTCATGGTTGTTGTACAAGTTGGGGTAATATCTGCTGTGATTTATAGAGGAGCGGCGCTGTAAGAAGCCTCCCTTCTAATTATAACTGGTTATGAGGTACATCACTCATATCAGCCTGAAATTTAGTTCCATCTTGAACATGAGCTTTTTTTCCCCTGTTTATTGTCACAAACTGGCCACAGAAATGCTGATAAAGACATTACAGAAAATGTTATTAACTTAATCCCTTCCCAGTTGAGGTTCCTTCTTGTAATACAAACTTATTTTGAGTCTTTGTTTACTCATTGCAATGCGTTAGACAGCAAACATTTCCTCTCTTATGGAAAGTTGTGCAATGAAAGCCTTTCCTGTTCCATGGGCTCCATTAGGCAGAATGACTGACTTTGACAGAATGTGCAAAAGAACCTATAAATCCAGTGATTCCCTCCACTTTTACAGGCAGTGTGTGCAAGGGCTTCACACGTAGAGTAGATGTTTCATTTGAATGCAAAACATGCTAAAATTTGTACTGAAAAGCACTTAGGCTTTAAAAACATGCCATAATTTTAAGAAGAAAAATGCCTGACATATCTTTTGGCTGATTTCAAATTCATATATATTTTAAATGATCTATAGAGCCTAAGCTGTGCATTTTATGCAACAGAATGATAACCATTCCCATTCCCCTCCATCTAATCCACGGATGGTCTTGATTTATTGGCCAGTCATGCTTAGTGCACTGCCCCTCCCGAAATTCGTGCTGTAATTTTAATTTTTGTTGTTGCTGCTGCTGCTGCTATCTGGATGCAGGGCTTGCCATGAAGATAGCATGGGCTTACCCTGTAAACATAATTGATGCTATCGAAGATAATGATTTAGGATATCATCCATCTCCAGCACAGCTTGCCATTACGTGACTTGTTCTTGCAGGTATCTGATTTGTATCACAGACGAGCTGGCTTGATTGCTGTTTTGCCATAGAGTAATAGTTCCCTGGTTTCCACTGACATGCTGAGTCTCCCTTGATCACTCAGGTGATCAGTCAACACACGAGTTAATTATGGGTGAAGGGGTGTCTGAAGCCCAAAGATCAAAAGATACGCACAAGGTCTTCTCCAAGTCATTATTCACCTTCTTAAGCATCAGGCAGTCAGTTTGGATTCCTGCCTCCTGCACTGTCCTTAAATAAAGTGATATAACAGTAAGAAACCTGAGTTAGAGCTTCTATGATATAGACACAGAATGAAACATCTGATTTCTCCAGAAGAAGAGAAAAATAAATCCATGTGGGCAGACTGCAAGACCGCCTACATGGGGGAAGTCAGGGGTACTCTCATTTACTTATCATTTTAAAAAAACCCAAACAAACATGTTAAGTAATCAGTGGTAGCTGTTTGGAGGTGGAAAAACCAACAGTTTGCCAAAAGGTTCTCACCAGCTTCCCCAATACAATTCTCAGGTTTTAACTGGCATTTCAAGGAGATGATCTCGGATATTGTCATCGTCTTTACATCCATGCACAAAGAATAGAATTTATTGGCAGAAATTGGGAGCTGCTGGACAAAATCATTATAAGCCCCCCTAAAACGTAAAGGAAAAGCGGTTCTCCCCAAAACTTTTTTTCTCCATTTTCAATCACCCTCAAAACTCAAATGCATGCATTAATATTCCAAGAAGCTAATTATAATTCCTGTCCTGGACCACCTCTGTGAGATTCACTCCTTTGGGCCATGCCCTGCACTACTGTGGGGAACGGGCATCACTGCACCACGGCCTCCCCCTCCTGCTTCAAGACCCCGACAGCCAAATACAACTTGTTGGGCAAGTCTGTTGAGCAGATGAGACCTACAGCAGCAAAGAGCTCGTGGCGTCGTGCTGCAGCCACGGGGTTATTTGTGTGGGTAGAAAGGACAATCTCCCCAGCAGTAATTATTTGAATGCACTTGGGTACCAGCTCAACACCTGCACCACTGAGCTACACCTGTATTTGTCCACCAAGACCGGTTTCTCCACCTCTGTGGTTTTCATCTTACTCTATTAAAGGGAAGGCAACTAAGCAATACACCTCAAAGGTTTATTTCCTAAAATAATATCATTATTTCTCCACCCAAAGTCACCCTGCCTTTATTTTTGAGGCAAAAGGAACCAAATCACTGAGTTGCAGATTTGAAGAGATACTTCGTAAGGTCAAACACTCAAAGGACTTGAGTGCAAGTGTAACTCAGTGCACACCATTCCACATATGCTTTCTTCCATATGCAAATAAATGCTATGGATGCACAGCCCACTTGCACGTATCTGCACATGCCAAAGGGATTTACACATGTTAATACTTGGAAAGCAAAGTGAGAATGTATATAAAATGGCATGCACAAAGTGCATTCATCCATGTGCATATCCCTCTGGAGGCAGCACTGCTTGGATGTGTTTCTAAGCGGAAAAACAGTTAAAAATTGATATGTCACCCTCTCTCCAAAACCTAATGATTACAGTCTGTTAATTACACCGCATCTGCTGGAACTTTCAGCAAATAAATTGTGGACCTGATCTATTATTTATAATACCAACAGAAATTGCAAATAATGTTTTGAAGTCTCACATATGCCGAGTGGCAGCAGAAGCAAACTATGCCATGTTGTCCCTGTGCTGTCACTTCCCCGTGCAGGTACCATATATTGTGACAAAGCAGCTATCATAACCTTTTCTAAACTTTACTTCCTGCAGATGGAGAGAAAGCAGTGAGAGAATATAAAGACTCACATAAAGGAAGAACACTTTAAAAATGTTCGAAATATCATGTACAATTAGTCCCAGAGTAGCTCTGCAATTCTGCAGGCCACGTTTTGCCATTGCTTTGAGCCAAGATTCCCACAGCCTGGGATTCATTTGTTGCCTTTGAATGCCCAACAAATAGGTCTGGGGCAGGGTCTGCAGGGGAGAGGGTCATCTTAGCACAGCTACGCCTTGAATTTAGGCTTTAATTGTGGCATCTCTTCTCCTGGTGTGAAATCCATATGGATTTGCCAAATCCCCATGCTTTTTAAGGCACTTGAACACTGGTACAAACGTAGAGAGTGGCTGATGTGCTCTGCCTTGCGCAGAGCTCTGAACCACAGCCCCCCTTCCCACCACCTCCTGCTCTCTACGAGCATTACCTGGTGTTACCACTGCTGTGGTTTCTCCAACAGAACAATTCAGCCTTGAAGCAAATAATTGATTTTTTTCCCCCAACAGCTGGCCCAGGAAACAGTGTAAGATTTAAAAGTCAGGTTGGATCCCCTCTTCCTTGGCTTCCTCAAACCAGTAACAACAGGTCCCCAGAGCAAATGGCAATTGTCTGGTGTAAACTGGAGCAGAATTGCCACCTTCTGCTGTGTGACAGAAACAAGAGCCTTTGCACTCATTTTTTTTTACTATGAGACCTGAGCATTAGTCAGCTGGCCTTCTTATACAACTCTAGCCAGCCCACTTATCCACCAGAAAGCAAATAATCACTCAGGCTTCTGAAGTTTATGAAACTTCTGGGATTCACAAATGTGTTTCGTGGATTTCTGGCAGTTGTCTAAATGTTCACAAATAATGTGATGCCAGTAATCACAGCAAGTCAAAGCTTGACACTTCTATTCATAAATCAGGAGATGTTTTATTTTTACTGCTTGAGCATTTCTGTTCCCAAGCACGATTGGATTTGAACCATCAAGCTGGGGGTGAAAGGACCTCTATTTAATGTATTTGTTTAGGTTTATATGAAATATAAAAAAGAGTCTATGCAAGACTCTAGCCACCTTTACCATATATTAAAAAAACCAGGCCAACTCACACAGACAAAAATAAACTTAGTAATTTTCAAAAGGAAAAGAAGGCACGAAAAAAGCCCCTTGGGCAGAGACCTGAAATCTTTCTATATAAACCAAACACTTTTGCAGACACTATTTCTCTCATCTCCAGAGCCTGGGACATGAAGAGATGTGTCCCTCAGGTCAGCAGCACTGGGACTCTCCCAGGCCAGGGTGGAAAGAGAGCATTCAGTCGTGCTGCTGCAGAGCAGATCTATCCAGTATTCTCTCCTCTAAACCAAGAGGACTTCAGCCAAAATGCCTCTGTGGCTTGCAGCTGCAGCAGTATCACTAGGGAGACAGAGCAATCTATTAAGCAAAGAAGATCCAAGACCCGCGACTCGATGCCAAGAATCTCTTTCAGCCTCCCCTGCAAGCCCACAGACACAGGGCAGGTCCTGCAGCGCCCGTGGTGAGTGCTGGGGGTGGAAACTCCCAACCATCTCTCCATGGACACGGACAGCATCCACACCCCACCCTGCCCCACGGTCCCCTCCACAGCCAGCCACCCCTGGCACGGGGATTTTTCCCACTCATACACTATGAAGTAGCTTCATTCAACCAGTTCTTTCTTCCATGGTCAGAAAATAATAAAGTTATTACTCAAAGAGTAGAATGCAGAAGAGAAAACCAACCTATTAACTTTGAAGTCTAAATTAAAACAAATCCATTGGGATTTTCTACCACAAGGCAGATGGTCCCTGCAGAACAGGTTGTGTCCTGCTGCTGCTGGCATCAGCCAAGAGCAGCATCCACTGTCCCACTCAGCATCCTCTTTCCTTTCAGTCTCCTTGTGGAGTGGGGACAGGTACGTGTGGGTAGGCAGGGACAGAGGAGTTGGACAGGTCTTTTTTAAATTGGCTTTTCTCCTCATATGATCAGAACGCACAAATCTTTTAGTGGCAGCTTGGTCTCCTCAGAGACAATCCCAATTCTGCTAGAGAAACATTCCTTCCAAAGTAAACACAGAAGTGACAGAGGATCAGCTCTTTGATCTTTTGAATGCTGCAGAAAGGAGGTGCCCAAAAAGTTGCAAACAGTTGTCACTCTGACACGCTGTAAATGATATTTTTCAAACCCTCTGTGCAAAACCAAAACACTGCGCCCATGTTTTTTTCACTTGAAGTGGCAACTTTTGGAAAGGTTTCTATTCAAAACATTGAACTGAGGTTTCTCTTGGACAAGAACTGCCAGTAGGAGACAGGTTGAAGGAAGACCAACAAGCCTGTCCCTTCCGCCCCTCCTGTCCCTCAGCAAGGGCTGCAATCCCATCAGCAGCTGCCGGGGGTGAGGGGAGGCTGCATGCAGGAAAAAGAACTCTCTCCCTTGGGCTCTGCTCTAGCCAGAGTAGATTTGGATAAGGATCAGGATGAGGATCCACTGCGACAAGGCATGTAGAGCACAGTCAAACTTCCTCCCCCTCCAGGCATCTAAAAAGCAACCTGAGCAGCTTTTCTCCTGGGCAACTCAGCCTTTTAACAGGCCAGTTAATCAAAAGCACCTCCCAACTGCAATGACGTCCTGCTGCCTCCTGACACTTGCCAGTCCAGAACACCATTTACAGCTCCACTGTTGTAACAGGAAGCCCTGAGGAGGAACTGGCTCCTACAACATGCTGCCATCACGTTTTAGCCAAGGCTGAATGTAGCTGCAAATCTCTCTACAAAATACAGCAGAGATCTATTAAAGGCACAATTTCCCTGGCACCCAAATGTTATTCTTTTAGCAGGTCTGCTTCTTCCCTGGGATTCTGATGGAGCGTGCTCTGTTGTATTATGAAATACACCATGTTTGGGTGTGATACACAGAAAACATCTTTGTTTAACACAGCTTATCTTTTATCATGTCACTTTTCTCTTGGATTTCCTTTCTGTGCACTGGAAACACATTATTGTGACAGTTACACTCCTTTACTGGGGGGCTTTGCTATGTGACCTGCAGCATCACAGGCAGGACCAGATCCTGCCCAAAACACAGGCTGGGCAGCTTGATACAATATAAAGTAATATGGAACAAATAAAGAACCAGGAAAAGCAATACAACACTCCTGTCCAAGTGGGCTACAGAGGCATTTTCCAACCTGAAACATAGATCTGCAAAAAACAACAAAAAAAAACCCAAAAACCAAAACCAAACAAACAAAAAAAACCCAAAAACCCAAAAAACAAACAAA